>NDFZ01005375.1:292910-368299 GCA_002192655.3 Mamestra configurata
TGTGTCGGGCATGCCACCGTCCGGGTGAGTCCATCAGACATATTATCTCTGGTTGTTCTCGTCTTGCTAACGGCGAGTACTTGCACAGGCATAACCAAGTGGCCAGGATTATCCACCAGCAACTTGCTTTAAAATACAAACTTGTAGATTCCGAAGTACCGTATTACAAGTATGTGCCCGACCCAGTTCTCGAAAATGACCATGTCACGTTGTACTGGGATCGGTCTATCATCACTGATAGGACTATTGTTGCCAATAAGCCTGACATAGTGGTGATAGACCGATTAGCGCGCCGCACAATGATAATCGATGTTACCATCCCGCATGACGAGAACCTCGTGAAGGCTGAGAAAGAGAAGCAAATCAAGTATCTCGACTTAGCACACGAGGTTGTCGACATGTGGAATGTGGACTCGGCTGTCATTGTGCCGATTGTCGTTACGGCCAATGGCCTGATGGCCAAAAGCTTCGACGACCATCTGTCGAAGCTGGCGTTACGCGGTTGGATAAAGGGCCTGATACAGAAGGCAGTACTCCTCGATACGGCTCGTATTGTGAGGACTTTCCTTTCTCTAGAGCCCTAACCACCGGTAGCTTGGACCTTGCTCCCGACACCGGCGGACTACTGCTTTTTATATTTTTAAATGTTTTTTTTTTTTTTAATGTGTGTGTGTGTGTTTTTTAAGAAATATTTAAAAATATAAATTAGTATGTAAGTGAAATGAATAAAGAGAATAATAATATCTTGGGACAACTCACACACGGTCATCCGATTCCAAACTAGGCAATCCAAATACGAACTACAAGAGGGCACAACCCTGCCAGGGTTGCGGAATTTGTTCGAAAGAGTCACCGCGGCCCTGGAACGCAAAGGGCTTTAGAAGGAACACGGATGGGTTTTAGTCATTATGAGTCTGACACGCCCTTTCGCTCCACCCAGAGCGGAAGAAGTCATTTGATGATTTCACATCCTTAAAAAAAATATATGATAGCCATATTCTATACGGCTATACGAAAACGGGAAAAAACAGGATATACACGTACAAAGTCGCAGGCAAAAAAAAACGTAGTAGTTTATATGCTCACCCATCAACTGACCAATATTGGCAAGCATAGCATAACCATGAAGATCGACCCGATTTACCCACAAACTCCTACTCCCAACTTAAAAATACACCACATGTTTAAATCACAGCAACCACAGATATTAAAACCATATAGTTTCTGTAATAAGTGTCCATAAATACCTGGTTGCAATGTGCCTGGGTCTCGAGAAATGCGAGCCAAGTCACTAATGATGCGTTAGCCTTTTAGGGCCCAGTGATTGGAGCCAAGAAAAAAGGGAAGGATATAAAAAAGGAAACAGATATAAATATGTATTTGTTTGACCTAGATGGGAAAGAATATGGTGTAGAGAGAATTAGATAAGTTTTTCAATCAATCTGCCTAGTCTTTTCCAATGATGGGGTCGGCTTTAGTGTAATCGTTTTTCACGAAGCGGCTGCCCATCTGACCGCCACAACTCAAGCACGAAAGGTCAGATTTTCTTGCTTTTAACGGGACCCTATTACCAATACTCCACTGTCCGTCTGTTTAACTATCACCAGGCTGTATCTCATGAACCGTGATAGTTAGACAGTTGACATTTTCATAGATGTTGTATTTCTGATGCCGTTATAACAACAAATAATCAATCAATCAAAAGCTTTATTTCGAACAAGAGTCCATATGGGCGAATAAGCAAATACAGTACTACTTTAAAAGAAAACAGTTGTAATTATTGTTATTATTTTAAATTTATTTTTAATAACAATAATTACAACTGTTTTAAAAAAACTTATCTAATTCTCTCTACACCATATTCTTTCCCATGTAGGTCAAACAAATACATATTTATATCTGTTTCCTTTTTTATTTCCTTCCCTTTTTTCTTGGCTCCAATCACTGGGCCCTTAAAAGGCTAACGCATCATTAGTGACTTGGCTCGCATTTCTCGAGTGCCAGGCACATTGCAACCAGGTATTTATGGACACTTATTACAGAAACTATATGGTTTTAATATCTGTGGTTGCTGTGATTTAAACATGTGGTGTATTTTTAAGTTGGGAGTAGGAGTTTGTGGGTAAATCGGGTCGATCTTCATGGTTATGCTATGCTTGCCAATATTGATCAGTTGATGGGTGAGCATATAAACTACTAGGATTTTTTTTGCCTGCGACTTTGTACGCGTATATCCTGTTTTTCCCCGTTCTCGTATAGCCGTATAGAATGTGGCTATCATATATTCTTTTTAAGGATGTGAAATCATCAAATGACTCCTTTCGCTCTGGCCGAGGCGGAAGGGAGTGTCAGACTCTTACTGACTAAAACCCATCCGTGTTCCTGCAAAAGCCCTTTGCGTTCCAGGGCCGCGGTGACTCTTTCGAACAAATTCTGCAACCCTGAGATATCATATACAAATATAATTTTCCAAATCCGACTGGTTCCAGAGATTAGCGCGTTCAAACAAACTAACTCTTTTGCTTTATTATATTCGTATAGATAGATAACATGCTGAGACTCCTCCGTGCCTCGGAAAGCACATAAAGCTGTTGTTCACGGCTATCGTTCGTTAATAGATCTTTGACAGTCGTCACGGGTAGTTAGGAGCCAGGGTATAATGTTACCCAGTTATCTTACTCCATGTAGAATACTGCTCCTCAGCTCCATCCGGCTAGACTGGAAGCTGACACCGACCAAAGATTGATAATTTGGATTGAATTGTGTATTTCACATTTAACTATATTATAAGCTGTTAAAGCTGTAGTATCTTGAGTGGTGACCGGCCTCCTTCATTGTATACCATGATCATCAGGCTGGCCTGTTGGTCGAGTGGTTAGTGACCCTGACTGCTAAATCCTAGGTCGTGGGTTCGATTCCCACCCAGGACAAATCTTCATAGTTTGTAATTTGTCTGTAATATTATGTACGTATTTAGAAATATATAAGTATGTTTATCAGTTGTCTGGTTGCCATAGCACAGGCTCTGCCTAGTTTGGGATCGGATGACAGTGTGTGAGTTGTCCCAAGATATTATTATTTCGTTTATTTAATTTTTTTAACATATAAATTTACATTTTTAAATATTTATTTTTATAAAAACAGTTGTAACATAAAAAAACATATAAAAATAGTAGTCCGCCGGGTTCGGGAGCATGGTCCAAGCTACCGGTGGTTAGGGCTCCAAAGAAAGGAACCTCCTCACAATACGAGCCGTATCGAGGAGTACTGCTACGGGAGTACTACTGAGTATATTATTATGATCTGGTGAGGACTACGTGAATCTGCTAGATACGAGAAGCATATTACCGGTGTATTTCCACGGCATCGTTCGTGGCAGTCCATGCGTTTTGGGGTACGGAGAGCAGGAAAATAGATGGGACATAGTCTGTGATGCAGTTCCACATATGCTCCCTTGTGCCATTACGATGAGATATCCTCACATGTCCAGGTTACTGTTAGATCTACCCACTTGGGTCCGCTATATTTTTCATTGATCCAGTAAAATTTAGAGATAGGATACGAAAAAGAATTGCGTTGCGGATGCGACTGCCTGACTGACCTTCACAACCCTACTGGGGTTGTGGTGGTATCTTAATACTTCAAGATTATCATTCACAACACTGGTCCTCTGACTTTCGTGCTACTGACTACCCGAAACGACTCTCAAAAGAATACAAATGAAGACCAGGACCAACGGCTTAAAATGCTTTCTCAGGTACGAAGGGGTCTCGCTATTTAATAGTTGGTCACCCATTCGCCGATTAACCTCGACGAGTGTATTTGCTTGATAATTTGTACATCGAAGCTCTGCGTTCTGAGAGCGCCTGTTACTTTTATTACAGTACATCAGCAGTCAAGCGTTTTGTTCAAACACTGTCCTAAGGCTGTTATAATTAAGATGAAACCTAAGCCTGAGGAAATGAGGTGCCTGGTGACAACTAGTATCACTCCCCTCACATTACCATTTGGACGATGGGACGTACAAGAGTGCTGGATTGGGTGGTTGAAAGGCGACAAGTTACTGTCACTGTGAAGAAGGTGCTACCACGTTGGAAGTACTTAAATGAAAATTCTATTTCCACTATGGATCGTAGCGAGTACCGTTCTACTCCCACTAAGCGGGGTGAAACTGACGCCAAAGACCCATATAAAAAGGCCTGCGGGTCCATCCAAGCAGATCAGTTCCTAATAATGCATTCAGGGTGTTGTTGGGGTTTCCGCGCTACTGTAGTGCATCCGGCATGTTCGCGGAGGCGGAGATTGATGGTTTTCATGCCATCATGCGCAAGCGTTGTGCCTCCGCCATGCGTCGGGTACGCGCCAGTCCCAACAGCTTCCAGTGTTATAGCGGACAGATGGGACAGCCCCATACTGGGGCATTGGATAAGCCTGCATGTGAGTTTAGTGTAAGTATATAATTGTATTTTGTTCCGGTAGTTAAGTAAGTATAAGTACTAAAACTAGTTTCCAAGTTTTTGTATACTAACTAATTGACTCTGTCTGAAGTAAATGATTTTTATTTAATCGCAGTTCCTATAGAGAGCTATTCACGGTTCCCATTCAGAGTTCCGACTCGAGATCTGCTACGCATCCACGATACAGGAGAAATTCTTAGTGCGGGGCAACGTTTTTTCTTTTATAAAAAAATATATTTCTAGCCTACGCTTAAGCTTGACATAATTTTACTTCGTGTTTAATTGGCAATAAGTTAACTACCACCCAAAGACAAATGTACATACTTACCTATAGTTTGATATAACAGCTCTTTGACCTTGAATATTACAATAGTATAACTATGTCTATTTTAATAACTCCTGGAAAAAGACTGAGAAGGTAATAATCGTGACATCCTCAACGCCTTCTTCAAAACGACTTGCAAAACGTGCTGTGCATCTTGTGATTAGTATCTAAAATAGATGCTGATGATGCAATTACTTTTATACTAAGTAATGGTTAATTTTACCATGTTTATATTTCTCTTAGTGTTGTCAGGAGCTGTAGAACAGTACTTATAATAGTGTTATTTTTAAAAACAATATTATACTTACAAGATCTTAAAGGAACAATAATATGTAAAGGTTTGTTGTACCCACTTGTAACAACATGGTCGAAGATGTAGAAAGTTTTTAGTTCCAACTATTTTTAATAACCTTCCAGTAGATATAAACAGTGGTATCAAAAAGGCGTCTTTTAAAAAAACCGGATAAGTCAAGTTAGACTCGCGCACCGAGGGTTCCGATCCCAAGTCTTGTTTTTTTTCGAGTATACATTAGTTACGGATACATCAATGTTCGTCACGGTTATTTCTTTAACCAGAAATATAAGTTTGTATTCGCATATTTGTTTTGTATATTATAAAAGAACAAATTCCTTATTTTCGGACTTTTTCTCTGTACTTATACTGTAAGATCTATTTTCTTAGCGAATTTCAGGACTGTGGGTCAACGGGAAGTACCCTATCGGTTTTGATTCCCTTGCGAGCGTCAAATAATGCGCGTAATGCGGTTTTATCACTGCTCCAAGAGGTAACTTTTCTGAATACTTGGAATTAATTAATTTCAGCTTGATTCCTTTACGAGTTCTTGAGAAAAAGTACTTGACAGACAGACGGACTACAAAGTGATCCTATAATGGTTCCGTTCTTGCCGACTGAGGTACGGAACCCTAAAAAAGGTACTTTTGTGTGTCTGTTTAGATGTGCTAGAGAAAAAGAGCTAAGCAGTTTGGCAAAGATAATAATTAAATTTTTAAATGATAAATGATATTAATTTTGCAGGTAGTGGTAAACATAACACTTTGACACGTCAATCTTTTTTGGTCATTTTAAGCTAGATGAGGCCGGTGTTTCCTAGCTGACTACCTTGAGAAGATACTCCGAAACAAACTCAAAGATCAAAGTCTCTTTTAAAGTCCATGCAATCAAATTGTCAAATCATATGAGAACCATGTAGGTTAATATCTGAAGTGGTCTTTTGAGAAAAGTATCACACAGATTTGAGTGGACCTGTCCAGACAGTGCAAGCATTTGTCAGCTATCGTGTAGCTCAAACATAGAACTTTAAGGAGCTCAACGATTTGACGAACAATACACAGACATTGTGTAAGCCGCTGGGTTAAAAAGGTATAACTGTGAATAAACACTTTTTCATTTCATTTGCATTCCACAAAAAAATATATGTCGCAGCTAACGCGCTTAATACATCGCTGATGTGAAGGCTGAGGGGCACTCCCAACAGCTACCTGAGTGTAATTGCAGACTACATCCATAGTCCTATTTGGAGGCGTTGGATTGGGCTGCACATATTGTAGGCGGACTTGCGTTTTTTATCTCCTATTTGTTGTATGTGTGAATTACTAACATAGCTTTAAGTTATCTTGATGTACTACTAACACAATAGACTGAAAAGTCTGAAATAAATTGGTTAGAGCGGTTGCGTACTACGTCCGATCCGAACCCGATCAGGATCCGTGAAAAACGGTCCGGCGAAGGATGGATTGTGTGAAGCCATATCATCGGTATGTCTAAAATGGAAGCAAACGGATTTGGATCGGAGGTAGTGCGTAAGCAATTTCCGAGTTCGGTCCAAGTTTTCTCGGACAGTATTTTGACGGATTCTTATCGTATTCGGATCGGACGTAGTGCGCAACCGCACTAACCGATACTCGAAACGTATTGCTCCTCTCCACGGGGTATCCTCAGGAGATGGTAAGGTGGTAAACCCTATATTAATATAAATAAAAGACAAGCGTTCCTTACACTAAATTAAATTTATATTTAACGTTTATAGGTACATCAAAAATATATACATATTAAATTAACTTGACTGTTGATCAAACGTCTTTGTCCAATCACAAAATGACAAATGTTTGATCCAACAGTCAAAGATTTGATCAATCAAATATTGTTTCAATAACTCCATGGTATTGAAACAATCATTAACATCAATTTTCGTGATCTTTTTACCAATCACACTCAGTCTTGCGTCCTCTATAAAGACGGAATATTTTTGGTAAAAATGTATAAAACTCAATAACTTACATCATTGTTAGAGTAACATTTTGGTCCCAGGACTATAGCTTCAACTAGAAATAAAACTTAACACAATATAGTGTTTTATTTCTAGCTGCAAAAATCAAAAACCAACCTTTGTTATAAAAGTAACGGTGACGGTAATTAACAGTTACCAACCGTTATTTCAAACCAGGTATTTACTCGATCAGCTCGTTCGACACAAGTTACTTCGTTACAAAAGCGTCTCTATTTCAAGACACATAAAATCCTTCTTCTATAAAACATTTCAAAACATTCCTTTCATCACATCACGAAAACTTTCAGACTAGTAAACTGTAAATGCATAGCCTTGACCTGCCAGTGGAACTGGAACAGTTGATACATTGAATAACGATAGGATGATAATCACGAGGTGGCGGCAATCGCTCTCGGAACGTTGACGATGGTTTCGTCAGCTGTTCTGATCACGGTACTGGTATCATTACTTCTGGTCTCGGCAGCACTGTCTGCGGAGGTTTGCGCTAGCGCTGAGGTGATCGGCGTTGTGATTGGCTGGACCTGATAGTTCGGGTAGTGGACACCCACTACCTCTTCGTAGCTGGGTGGTGCCATGCATTCTGAAATTGAGAGAAGAGAACGGGTTAGTAATTTGACAGAAGTAACGCTTATACTATAGGGATGTTGCTACAAGATTATTTATTTTTAGTCGGTTCTGTTCCTCTGATGAGTAAACCACTGAGCCTTCCTTTCTCCTATCTAATTTCTCTTTTGCGCTAGAGAGGACATTATCTTGTCTGCAGACTACAAGCCCGTTTGAAAATTCCGCCAGGGTCTGCTGATGCATTGATTAATTGTTTTAAAGATTCTCTGAGAAGAGCTTCTATAGATGATGACGTGTTTTAAAATGATTTTTGTTTAAATGATTTTTTCGCGATCATAAGGAAGCGGAGACCTTCACTATTAAGGCGCCCTACGAAGCAGTTCGAACAGTCTCCTGAGGGTGTTGTCCAAGCGGTGGGACCTGTCCCTAATAAAGAGGTGGATGCAGCTTCATGTTAGCCCCTCTCCTCATATTTTTGACATGCTTTTATGTTTTGTATTGTATATGTCTAATTTTGTTACAAATTGTTTGTGTAATATTTTAATTTAATTGTGACATCGCTAATGTAATTATAATAGGTAAATGTAAATTTAATTTATTGTTGAATATTTTAATGTTTTTATTGACTTTTAATTTTTATATAATGTATGGACAAAGTCTGAAATAAAATAAATTTATTTATTTATTAATATTAAAAAATTAAAATAATGAGAATTTAAATAATGTTTATTTTTCTTTTGTTTTCAATATTACATTAACATTTTACGGTTATTAGTTACTGCTGCTCCTGCTAATGTCATTAGTTATTATTATTTCTTGTCATAATTTACTTGGTATTTTATGTCGAGTACTTCAACACACGTTGCATCTTCACGTGATATAGTACTTATCTAAGTGTGGATATTATTCATATCCTGTATACAACACCTGGTCTTAAGTGATGATATGTGATTGATGAGACAATAAACATTATTACTGTATTTTACTCATTGCTTTGTAGAGAAATATGAAAACTAATCATTTTGCTAATCATAAAAACATTATTGAAGTAACTATTACAGTTGGAATATACATTTTGTTTTATGATCGATCCTTTTGTAGTTTTACTAATTTGCTCTAATAACAATTCCCAAATCTATTGACAATTTCAAGGCCTTTTGATGGCTTAGGAAATTTATAGATACATTTTTAAAACTTCGCTATAAACAATATAGATACTTAAGGGTACTGCTGTTAGGAATATCAGTTAAAAACCGAAACTAAAAATAACAGTTACAGACAAATAACTGTTTATTCGAAATATTTATTTTTGCACCGACGTAAAATGTTTGAGGTATCCACCTAAAACCTACGTGCGTCAAATGTAACTATTTCAATATATTCTGTGACTATTTCACATAGTTTTGTTTGTTATAGGTATATTTATTTTTGGGTAATATACCATTGCCTAGTAAGATAGCTTATCCTCATTTTATTTATTTGTTCAACGTATTTTAGTTCCTTCCTGTTTTGAGACGTAAGTGGCAGAATGCCTATTGTCAATTAATGTCCTGATTTGGCATAAGGCACTCATGTAAGAGAAATGAAAAGTTTACGTACTCTAACTCAGTTTGACTATAACAATGCCATATTCAAAGAACGAATGGTAAGGTTACAGAAAATTATCTTTTTCTGAAAACAGTGATCAGATAATCGGGCGCTTATTATACGTACCTAATCTTATCCCGTGAAAGAATAATATGGACATTCCTTTCTGAATAAATAAGTAATGCCGGGCTCCCGGGATTGAACAATTTTATAAAAACAACTATAACAAATTTAATGAAATTATAGAAATAATAATCTGGTTTCGTGTGAAACCTGGAAACAAGGCTCTCATTGGTGTTTTCAGAGAAAACAAAGACCAATGAGGGCTCAAGTTTCCAATTTAACTATCAAAACAGATAAATTGTAGACCAGAGAGCAGTTTATGTCAGTCCACAATTTCTCGGAATTACTTCGAGAGATTATAGACTATCAAATTTTGATGCGAAAAAAAGTATTCTAAATGTTCAGTCGACAATTTATCGAGAGTATACAATAAAACACTTGAGAGATTGTAAATCTCTCAAGTTATTTTATAATCTTACGTATTTTTCGATGACATTTACATGAGAGTCTAAACCAAAGACGTGTACTCACCATATTTGGGTGGGGGTGGCAAATTGGAAGGGCTGACGAATATAGACGGCTCCTGCTGCGCCAGTGATGGACGAGCTCGAGACCCCACATACATTCGCCTCTGCTGCGGACTCCGCGTTTTTTGCCCTGGAATAGACGAAATAAGTAAAATGTACATCAAACATCTGAAAAATGGGCCAGACATGTCTTAAAACAAAAAAAAATCGATGAGGTGGGACATCCACCTAATGGCACTGGGCCCGCATGCTGTATTATAGCCCACTTCCTTTCACAGGGACCATTATAGGCTGATAATGCTGGTATGGTTACATATAGCAATCTGGTACTGTGGAAAGAACCTGGCAGTTTGCAAGGGAGCTTACTTATTAGAAACCCTAAGCTCTACGTTTCTGTATTAAACCCCGATATTACCCTTCGGAGAATACAGCCGTCTGAATGACTGACTGAATGAGGCATTCTCTTCTAGTCAATTTAGTCAGATATTACATTTTTTTATGGAGACGTCATAGAGATGAACTAAAAATAAACTACAAAAATATGAGTACGTAGATGAATTCTAATAGGTAATGGGAAATCGGAGCATGTAATAAATTGCGACTTTTGGACAATGTTTAGGTATATTTAATAAAGTATAGACTTTCTCTCAATAATATTATTTTTCCGTGCTACTAAATTTTGATCAAATTCAGGACACAAAATGCTATTCTTCTTATTATCAATTACTATTATGTTGGTTCAGACCGCGTAATCAATAAGGTACTCATCCCTCTGGATAAAATGACAGTTCACGGTTATTAATTTTATTGACGAAAATTAGAAACGTTTGGGAACTCGGTAGCCCGCAATGTAATGCAAACTTGCATGCAGGTTGCCGGTGGAAACGTGGCCGTCGAAAAGGGGGTTGCTAGGATATGACGCAGTAGGTAAATAAGAGAAAATAAAATAGGTATTTCATACCAATATTGTGTACCTACATCAAATTCGCGCTTAATTTTTCGTTCATCGCAAAACATGGTCTGATATTTCGATCCCCGATAATAAAACTGATATCATATCGAATGAAAGAGATTACCTGCTGATTACTGCAGTACATACAAATACATCAAATGTAACTAAACAAAATACAGTACTTTTAAGTACTGCATTTTGTTTCAAAATGTATTTTTATATGATAAGAATTTATTCTGAGAATATGATGTTGCGTGAACAGTCAAGGTGAATTTTTAATTCCTTATTTAATTAATTAAGGGGGAATGTAAGTGCTAATGATCTTATTTAAATCACAAACGAAAGACTTTTTCTCTCTTAGTAAACAAGAAAGTTGAAATAAAGATTCCATACCTACAAACTTAAAACATTACAAAATCAAGTCAAATTTGACATCACTACATCAACTTTGTTCGTATTATCTGTTACGCGAGCTGTCTTTCAGTAACAAATTTCAATTCTCTCGTTGTAGTGTAGTTTATGATGAAGGAAATCGCACTACGTATTAGAATTATAGTACCAATCCATGAACACTTTGAGTGCAACAAGCAATATGTATTACAGTTTATAAAAAGTAGGACTTCATGAAAAAAAACAATGAAAAAATTTGTAAACCACCTTGATATGGAATCAAAGCCAAATAATATTTTAATATCGGTAAATATAATAAATTATTTTGTCTAGTTTAAAAACGGATACAGCTTTCTGCACAAATAAACCATTACCCTAATTTAATAAAAAGGTTCAGCAAGAGTAAACATTTACTATCAAAGAGAACTTTTAAAAAAAAAACATTGGAACAATAGCGTATAAATCGCTTTGAAACAAACAAATGAATAATGACTACGATACCATAACAACCATGATCTCACATAAAGTCAATGATTAAAATCACAATAAACAATATGCATACCCATTATAAGAACCCTGATACAAGTGACCATGAAGATTATGATCAAGAATATCGTCGTCGTACTGAGAGCCGACCACACAATATCCTCAATGGAATTGTCATTATTTTGAACAGGTAACTCTTCAGTACTCTCATCTCCAAAAGATTCGACGGTAAAATTTAGAGATTCCATATTTGAGTATTAAAAATAACAGTTCCGAATCACAGTTCACTAAATATTCGTAACGTTGCTACACTATCGCCATCTATTGGTGACAGTTTTAACAAATTTGAAAGTGAACTCTCTTGTTCAATTACAACAATTTAAATCGATTTGAAAGTTCGTTGACAACTTTAAATTCATTTGTAGTAAATAGATTATCATTGATTTCTAATTCACTCAAAAATATCAAAAGTGTTCACTTTTCACTGAAAATTATCACTCGCGACCGGTCCATAAATTCGAATGACAGAAAAATTAACATAATCGATACGATATTAAATGTTATCAGAATCGATTTTATCTTGGATTAACTGTGAAATATTTATGGTTATATGCCCCCTATGTTTTTATTATCACAGGCTTAAGTGTTAGATGTTATTTCTGTGGCGGTCTCGAAGTAACTAACGAGTACTTGATGACGATATCTTATTGATTACTGATTCGATTTTAATTGCCGTAGCAATTTACTTGATACAATTTGCTGCATTCTATCTTTGCCTACGTAATTAGTAGGAAGTATGAAGGTTACTTTTTAAAGGGGATTTTTTAGAAGTTTTATCAAAACAAAATTAGGTCAGTAAAGTAGGCGTGTAGATGATATTACTAATTGATATTTACATATTTTAATATATAGAACTGAAGGTTTCATTGATAAGAAAGTAAACCTAATGAAGATGACATCTGCCTAAGTACTGTCACCTCCTTGACTTGGCTTCTGGTCACTGGCAGACAAGGTAGAACTTTGGAAGCGTCTAGTAAAAGTAAAAGAGTATTTGAATTAGGAATGTTAAAATATGTATTGTTTTTATATGGGACTCTTGTACCAGCTCTCTTTTGAGGCACATGCCGAATATAATGCAAAGTCGAAATATCAAACGTTGTTTTATTTCAATGAATTCTTAAGTAGTGCAAGCGTGAGGTCCGCTAGTGTTACAGCACATAACAAAGGCTGAGATGAATATGTGATAGTAAATCCAATTCTCTCATAAATCGTCAGTTAACGAACTGTGTCAATGATAATAATATTGAACCTTAAAAGTGGCACTACGTTCTAAAAAGTCTTGTCACCATGAGACAACTGGTGAAGAAACAGAAAAACTTGGAAAACAACATAATCCATTATTGATAAAAAATTCCAATAAACCAACCAAAATATACCTATGTAGATAAAGTACAGACGAATGACCTGGACAACGAAAAAATAAACTGTTGATTAAAAACACGATAAATTAACAAAACTTAGTAGATTAATATTGCACTAGATAGATAAAGAGAAATTGTATCATTAATTAACAGCCAAAGTAAAACCCCCGAGTTAATGAAAGTATTGCTATTGATATCAAAGCTACTAGCTATCAAAGGATCTCAAATAATGGGTTGGCTTCTAATAAAGACAGTAGCATTGGTGAAAGAAATTTGAAAACAGCTTCCATAGGAATAGGTAAAACAGAGGTGAACATAATAAGAGATTCATAAAGAAAAGCTTACACCGAAATATTTACAACTGAGAGAAAAGACAAGACATTATCTTGAAAGTGTGGTTTTATTTGAATGTGACCTGGTTATTTACGAACTTATCTGATGAAACATAATATTAGTATTCTGAAAAATGGCAAAACCAACGAAGTAAGATGTCTGGATGAAAAAAGTGCAGAAAATTTCATCACCATTTATAATGTGAAAGAAAATCTTAATAGTTCTCATACTACTCCACGAGTCAAGATTGAAATAGAAGTGCAGACGTTGACGTATCATCTTCAGAACAAAGAGATAATTAAGCTAAATAATCCATTTGACGTTGATAGATATATAAAATTTACAGTTTTTAAAGCCCTGATTGATAACGTTTATATATGACTAATAATAGTTTATGTATGTGACGCAATTGATTGATTAATATTGACGTGTAATGTCCTTAGTGACAGGATTTCGAGTGTGTTAATGTATCATTATCGCTGATTGGCGCGCATTTGCATTTGTCAAGCAAAGTGGCACTTGAATAAAACTTGCGTAGACATTTCTGTAGATGCTCTCTACTGCCGGAAATAGTTAAAGGTACAGATTTCAACTTAAAAAACTCAAATATGCAATAATGAAGAAGTCAATTACTGCTATCGAAGCAAGCTAAATTAAAAAAAAAGACACAGAATCAGTTTAAAATTAATTACCAGAAACAGACATTTTCCGGTTAATACTTAAAGATTTTCTGTTTGAAAGGAATGATTAAATCCAACACTTCAAGAAAACAAGACAAAGCGGGATTACGGTGGAAATGCTATCAGGAAGGCACAACCTAATCTTCTACAATAGGTATACGCCCTTTTATACCAGCTCAATGAAGGAAAGGACAATTCGCTATGTTGTTTTAATTAAAGTAAGGAATTTACTCATGGTAATGATCCTCAGGCAGAAGAACATGAAGAGCCAAGTCAGCAACATTCCGATCAGAATGATCATGTACCAAAAAGCCATCTGACTCAAGCTTGTTGGGTCATTTGTTTCCTTCTGATCGTTAATATAGTCTTCAGACTGATCTGATTCTCCTGTTTCGAAGAAGTGCACATTTGGGTAATAAGGTGCCATGTTTGGTCAAAAGTTTGCTTCTTTCTCAGTTGGTACGAGTATTGACGCCAATATTGGATCAACGATTTTCGCGATTCTGGTGGCACTACGGCGCAGATTTTATCAAGACTCTTCTTAGTATGGCGTTTTGGTCAGTTTACTGGGTTAATTTTATCGATCGTTCTCTGAATATGAGAAAAAATGACAGTGGATCGAATGTATTACTCTGTTTGCAGATGACAGTGAATCGAAAACTCGAGAATCTTCTAATTTGCTTGTAAAACAAACGATTAGAGTTCCCGAAGATCACTTTTACACTCACAACTAATTTGAATCAACAAATTACTGGAATGATTTAACACTCAAAACTGTTTATCTCACAGATTCACAATTATTATATTTTTGACACATTTTAACACAGAATTCATGGCTTTTCGTTCGCTGAACATTGTACTAGTGTTACAATTGAATTGAGTATATCTATTGATAACAGATATCATCTCTGATATGTCAGCACTATCGCAAAGGTTAAGCAATATTTTCAAAAGTCCGTGTTTTAGATTAAATTCTTTATTTAAGCTGTCAGTTTGTCTAGGCCTATGTAACTTGGTGATGGTGCGTTCAGAAGCCTACACAAAACCACCAACCCTTTTGGTGGTTCTTATATGATTATGGTAAAAAAGAAAGAAAATATTTCGAATGGTGTTGAAATATAAAATTCTAAAAATATGATGAGGAATACTGTTATCTTAAAAGAGGATTATAAAACTAGCTCTACAATCTTATCGGGAACTATGTACTACTAGATATAGACTGAGATGGCAAAGATGTGTGGAAGAAACGAACAAAAAAGAAAAACGCCGGTGCCAAATCAAATGATATTGAGATTTTAAAGCAAAAAGTTACTTAAGATTAGAGATGTTGTGCACAAAATAATACTATTCCAAAGTAAGAGATTGAACGAAGTTTTGAAAGTAGTTAAAAGATAATTTTAAGCATATACCCAATTGAGCCATCTTCAGGCACATTATGACGAAGCCCATGATCAGAATAGTGAACAGCACGGACACATATACTACTTGGTATATGGACACACTGCTTGTACTTGATGATACTTCTTCTTCCATATTTGGCGCCATCTTTATTTTTAGTAATCGTTGTCTTATGAAGGCTTCCTCTGTATGTTCCTCCTTTATGATTTACTTTACTTATTTATTTTACTTTGATTATGACAGTTTGTTTCTCTGTACCGTTGTTTTGCAATCGTTTCTTGATTTATTTATTTTCTTCAGTGATTAATTTAATTTTAAAGCGACCTTTAATATCACTGTGGAAATATTAAATGGCTTCAGGAATTCAACGAATTTAAATTTTAATAGAAAATCAGTAATCCTTCTATACCAAATTATTTCACTGGGAACAGTTTTTTTGTTTAATTACAGTATTGTTAATGAAAACAAAACGAATTATTTCAGATGTTATTTTAAAATCACACAATATTATTTTATAACTAAAATTGTGTAGTTTGACATTTTATTTGAGATATTTCAGATTAATCTATTTGTATTATTTCACAAATCGCACTAGTATTCTTCGAATCACTGAAAGAAACTGTATCCCATACATTTTCTGTCTCAGAAACGTCATTTCATATGACTGATGTTCAGCTTTTGATATCCGCCCGTATCATTTCGCTTAATAGCAGCAGGGAATTTTAACCTTATTCCGTTGTGTTAGAGATCATACAAAATGTTTCTATAAAACGCGATTTTGTTTTTTCTACTTATCTTTAAAGTTATCATTGATTTAAATATACGTGTCAGAATTTTTAGATTTATGAGTCTTGATAAAGTCCTTATGTAGGTATTTTTTTATGATATGTATTCTATGATTTACTTTGTGGCAAATCATTAAGCACTATTCAACAGCGGACAGTCCTATGACGTGTTAATGAAGTCACAATACAAAGTTAAATGACGATATTATAATGACTATAAAGAATATTTTTGAATTTACTAAAAAGTTAAACAAATATATTAGTTTGAACATACATAGTGACGTGGACGAGTATCAACGATATTATCGCAAAAACGAAGGACACGAAGCAGAAGACATACGAGCAAATTAACAGCAATGACGACATCATACCGAGCTATAACATTTCGCTTCGTCTTTCCGTACAACAAGAGGTCAGCTGATACTGGAAATGAATCGCTTTGTGTTTATATTTTGTTAATATTAAGAACATATAAAGAAATATCAATGACTTACTGCACATTAATACAAATTTCAGAATAACTATTAGAAGCATAATCGCCACTACCACATAAAAATAAGTATAATTCGTCGACATTTTCTTTCACTAACAACGCAGTGTCCGCGATATATTTCAACACATTACTGACTAATTATATATAATAACGATAAAAAGAATGACAATAAATCGATAATGTTATCGGTAAAGATATCCTTGACTTTTCTATAATCTACAATCTTTGTTCTAAGCTAATCTAGATCCTAGAATACAGGGCTAAGGACGGGACTTATTTTTCAAACAGTCCCTACCACACACTCACACGGGTATATGACTAAGAGTCATAAATAAAACGGGTAATGGAATAAAAGCAGTCAGTTTAAAGAAAAATGGGAAAGTTTGTATAAGGGAATTTGTATAATGTCAATGATTATATTGATTGTTACGGGAAAGGAAAAAAAAATTGAATTGTGTCGATTTCGAGTCACTTATACTCAACATATTCATGAAACTACGGTAGCCAAAAGCTGTAGAAATGAGTTGAAAGCTTTATATACAATACATAGATGTTTCATACATTACGTGGATGCTTTGATGCAATCTAGTCGAAGAATCCGATAAACTAAGACAAATCATAGGACAGCAAGACAAAATAGTACTCACTCTTTAATCTAATCACAATCACAATAATAACTAAAAAGTACAAGATGAACACCCAAAAACATGTCCAAAAATATTCATGATTGAAGATATTCATTGTCTATCACTTTAAATACTCGTAGCTGTCACAACCCTTGCACAAACTAATGTACTTTAAACAAACCAGCAGGATAGTCAGCAATTATATACTAAAGATAAATTGTATGATGAAATTAATACTAAATGTCTATTAAATAATCTATGACTTCATTTATTTTGTAGATTTCCTGGAATATTCTCATGCAAAATAAATGACTCTTTGACGCAGAAGCCTTATCTAACACTACTGGACTACTGATTGCAGTCGCAAAGAGAATAGGTATATAAGTTCGAGACAATCGCGTGCATGGAAGTAAATAGTACAAATGGGAAAGACATGTTCAATATAAAATACAAATGTTTTGCCTCCATTACGATACTTTATCATGTAACGAAATTTTTGTTGTATTTATAAATACACAAACTAATTTGGGTGCTCATTAAAAAAAAATAACGTCATTGACAATTCTACCCTGTACATAGTTGGAGCATGATTTTGTTTAATAGTTTATCACCATGATTTCCCGCGACTTTGTACGCGCATATCCCGTCTTTTCCCGTTCCCGTACAGCACATAGCCTTCCTCGTGAATGTGGCTATCATAAACAACAAGAAATTTACAATTCCGACTGTTAGTTCCAGCGATTAGCGCGTTTAAACAAACAAACAAACTCTTCAGCTTTATTATGTTAGTAAGTATAATGATAAAAAGAATCGATGAGAAACTTACTTGATGTGCAACACAACCCAAAATACAACAATATAGTCAATACAAACACTATCCAAAGGAATGTCCACACGTAGCTGGAACTATACATAATTATAACAACAGTCAAACACGCGCTCACAACTTCAAAAGTTGACGAATCACTGAATATAGTGGGAACTAGAAATATTCCACGACTTTCTGTTATAGTACTAATTATCTTATCATGGATGCCGATCAATTTGAAGAACTACCTCTTGAAGCGATGGTAGACGGAATGGAGGAAGCGAATGTAATTATTAAAGAAGGAAATCGAATCGGGGATGAAAAAAATACTCCCCAGTTGAATTCTTACAAAGAACTAAGTATAATATACTACAAAGCGTCTTATTGTGCTTGTCAATTTTTTATGAAGAAAACACTAGCAATAGTCAAAGAAGTTTCAACTATTAAATTTACTCACATTTTGAATAGGTTTGCCACATCGTGAAAAAGAATAACATTGTGAGAAAAAATATTATCCAGAAAAGTATCCATATAGCAGTAAACATTTTACGCAAACATATAACGCATCACTGGCGGTTTAATTTCTAACAGTTTAAACAACCAACTATCAAACCGTTTTGATGGTAAACTGACTGACCCAAACTAGGGAACCAATTGCGGTAATAATGCGGAAGAGCGGAATAAATTATATTTATTTTGTAAATTGATTATATTTGATACTTACTTATTGATACGATGGGTAAAAGTAGCAATTTTAACCATCAAAAAGATTGATGAGTATTTTTATCAATTTAAACTAGATGAGGCTGATCCTTGTTGATAGCTGAATACTCTAAGAAGCAAAAAGGTCGAAGGCCAAAGTCAATCTCGTATGCATTAGAACCATGCTTAATACCAGAGTTGGAGTCTGACGGAACCACACGATCTGCGGGGACCTGTCTAGACAGTTCAAGCCCGTATTAGCTATCGCATACGTCAGCCCATAACTTTAAGGAGCTTAACGATCCTAATACATACGATTGCGACTAAAAGCATCAAATAAAGAAGTAGATAATGATGATAACGGAATAAACAATTAACTCACTTGCTGCGCACCAAATCCAAAAAAGAAATAGTAACGTAAATATAATCATGACCAAACACACAACATACTCATGTCTTATCATTTTTGTAACTTCAACGAATCACAGATGGAAAAATTGGAATATATTTATATATTAATTAACAGCTAACTCTCGAAACGATGGTATAATGAATGACAAAAAAACTGATTACATTTGTAAACAAGAAAACTGATATGGGAAAAGGGAATTGGAAAAACAATACAAAGGAAAATAAACATAAATATGTAAATTCCATCACATCTGTATTCCCCAAAGCTTTAGGCAGAGGTGTACCTATACTACGATAGGTTATCTATAATGCCTACGTTTTGCCAGTTGCGTTGAAGTCCCATGTGAGAAGGGCCTAGGCAACCACTAAAGAAGGGAATGATAAACTTACCTGAACAATATCTATAGATCAATAAAATTATTAGTATTACTTTGGTGACGACTACAGCAAACAAGATGTCCATTTCTAGAATAACGCGTAAATACCTACTTAAAGTCAGATTTGGAAATAATTCACGCCTATCACTAATATAGAATATCTATAATAAACAACTGACTGACTTAGTTACTTGAACCCGAATGAACTAGGAGTGATGCAGAAAATCGCATTGTATGACGAACAGGAAAACCATTGACAATTATACTTGAATTTATTTACAATTTGAGATAGGCAGGCTCGACCTAGTGTGGAGTTCATAAACAAAGTTCTTCCTTTGCGTCTTATTCTTGTTTTTTATGTGTCCTAGCTATTCATGTAGACCATAATGAAATGTAAAGCACTGTTTTTGGCAAATAATCATTATTATTATTTACGGTTATATTTTTTTTTCTCAGCTCTTTGGCTGGTTTCGACCACATTTACGAGCCAAGCCAAGTAAATGTAGCATGTGTTCTTTAATGCATTGTGTGATGGGGTCCTGGGGTCCCAACTAACAAAACTATATCGTAAAAAGTCAGCAGCACGTTTCTGTATCAGCTATTGGTGGCGAGATGGATCTTCAAAACGATCTGTGCACGTTCTCCCAACTCGATTTGGGCGCACTTTTCTCGTAAAATGATCATCGGAATAGCCAAATAGTCGAAAGAATATATATTAATCGCAACCGGAATGTTACTAGTATTATAATAGATAACAGTTTGCCATTATTCCAAACATCAGCTTTTCCCAAGTCGGTAGAACCCCTTTCATTTGACTTGTCTATAGTAGTATGACAATGCGATTGCATTCACTCGACTCTTTGATCGTGTGAATGCAGCCAACCAAGCACCACTCGCACAGCGCGTTGTTGTGTATGTGTTAAAAGAAATGAATATATTTTGCCATACAATTTTACAGCCATAATGACAATAGATTCGTGACCTATTAAAGTTAGCTTATAGGTCTTACTTTCATCTGCGGAATTAAATTTTTCGTCTATATTCCTAACATTTTAGTTAATATTTTAATGGGCCACATGATTTCTCATTAAATAATGAATTACATAATATTAATTTAATACTTGAAATTATTTCGCCTCTAATAGCAACTCATCCCACCATTACAAAGCATTCACTCAGCTTTTAGCCGAGAAACAGAACATTGAGGTTTCCTTTTTATGACGTCTAGGAGCGCCATTTGGAGTAAGATTAGGGTTCCTTAGCGCAAAATGTTAAATCATTAGATGCAGAGGATTGTAAGAAATTTAAACAAAATATGACGACAAATTAGCAAATCAGTTGCTTTCAAGGAGCTATTACACTTACGGTTGCATGAAGGCGATCGAGAGATATCTTTATACAAATATCGAGTAAATGCGATATGAATTCGTGGAGTCCACGTTTATTTCGACATGTTTATAGAACCAAAAAGCAATGAATGCAAAAACATCCTAAAAACAGCTTTTATACGGCTTTTTGAAATAATAGGATTAATAGGATCTTTTATGAGTGTTTTTCGATCCATAGTCGAGAGAGTAATTGATTATACGATCTCTTTGCTAGTTGGGTACTTCATTCTATTCTATCTGCATGAATTTCTTGACAATTCAATCTAGGCGTGAGAGGGGCCGAAGCCAACTTGGAGAGGCCCCGTTAGACATTTTAAATGAAAAATTATCCTTGTATGCTATGAAAATATACCCAAAGGCAATCCCCGGTCGGTGAAGGACTATTGCAGAATTTGGAAACAAAATATGAGAGGCCATGCGTTTGGGTGGTTTAGTAGACTGATTATGTGAACTATGGAATAACTATTAGCCCCTACCTGACCATTGACAATATACACGGCAGGGAGTGACTTGCACACTCAATAAATGGGCTCTCGGAAATGTTCGCTAGCACAAAGTGACGTAGCGACAAGGGCGCAACATGTCCTGAGATGCTAAGGGAGTGGAGAGATACACCACGGCTATCAGGACAATCCCGGAACTACGGTCAAGATCCCTACCAGCATCTTACTAGATTATACATCCTTCTCCCGAGCACATTTGCTGTTGCAAATCTCCACACAGACCAGCCGATTAAGGCAAGAAAGAGGTGGTAGCTCTGTTCCCTGTTATAATATTAAAATTAATGATTAAATTGACAACTCGTACATTATTTAGAGTACCTACAACTTGCATTCTTTTAAAATGGCTGTGCCAATGTAAATGCTAAAATAACCAACGATGATCAGTTCCTTGGTAGGAGTAGTAGTCATGAGTATTAATCTTCAAAGAACACAAAGCACAATGCTGAACACTTAGAATATAATGAATAAGTAATTACATCGATAGAAACTTGATAAAAATACCGGATGCTATTGAATTATCTAATCAGGGCATCATTTGAATTTGTACAGGGATGACTCAACTATTCTGGTCAACCAACAAAAGTTTCACCGACATTTAGAACAACACCATCTAGTTTCAACCGCTCTGACTACTTATCTTGTACTACTGTCTCTCTCTACTGTCCTTTTATTGATGTTGAAGATTGACCAAAGTTTTTATCAGCATAACTTATTTGACTTAATTACTTACTCACAAAACGATGGGAAATAAAATAACTAGATAAACAGGTTAGGAAATAGAAAGTGAGAAAATGTTTCTTTTGTGGTATTTTTAATTTAGAGCAAGAAATAGCGAATCGGGTTTGTGTGGGGCATTGCAATAGTGAGTTTGGTACGCTTTCACGCCTCACTCGCTTAACCGATTTTGATAAATTTTGGTGCAGAGAAAACTGAGACACTGGACATGGTTCACAGCAACTTTTTTTAGAAAATAGAATTTTACGCGAGCGGAGCCGCGGGCACAAGCTAGTAAAATATAACAATCGGTTAATAATACTCTCCAATAGATTGGATTGTATGTGTCCACCGGCACAAGGCTTAATATTGTGATTTTGACAACCCCTCAATGTCGCGTGTACCGCATAGGTACTGTAACGAACAAAGTAAATAAAGGTTGATTTTTGAGTATTATTTTCCAACCCATTGTATACGGTCAAGCCCATGATGAAAAACCCACTGATAACGGATGTAGTGGCATGTTTTCTAAGCACCTCGACGATGTTTACTTTTACCTTAGTTTTATATTCTATTATGGCGAGTATTACTTACATGCTCTATATATGGCAATTACAGCTGCTAAAAGAATTAACGACAACGTAAAATAGATTATCACTCGCCTGATCAAATAATGATTCATGAGTAATATATAAAAATATTTTAATTATTAAAATAACACGCTGGCACTAAGATAAACACTAAAATCGAATGAATTATTAAAACAATATATTGAAAGTAGTTCGACAAAAAAATCCGGATGTTATCGTAATAACTTAATCTAATCAAGACATCGTTTAACCATGAGTCAGCAACGCCATCTACCTGTCGCCGCCGATTCTGCGATGGCATTTTCAATTTTAAAAAGATTGCAACAATGTTCTCAATATGTATTAGCTGTTTTAGATTGATTAATATAATGAAAACAAAGTTTGAATTAAGCTTGCTTGCCTTGGCGAGAATAATGGCAATTAAAAACATGGTTTTGTGTGTCCATTTATTAAATTAAAAAAATCGAACAGAATAACACAGCACATTTTTTTAAGTTATCAAGAGATTTTGAACTTTAAATTAAATTTTATTGCCTGATGCGGAGATAAGCAATATCTTCATTGAAATCTAAAATGTAACTTACTTGACTTTAATGTGTAAAGTGCAAACACAAGCGAACCCAAAATAACAACCACAATAATTACAATTGCATTGTTAGACAATGACATAGTTAATTTAAATTCCACTAACTGTCACTCTGAATATTCAATATGAAACTGTGCAGAAAGTCAGGTCCTAAGGTTTTAATCGATAAACAATGAATTTATCAGTGTACTATCTTATCCATCAGAGGTTTGCAAGCATCGTCACATTCTTAACCGGAGTAATATTATTAGGTCTGATGGGTAATCAAGTCTGCCCCCACCCTTTTCAAAGCCTAGTTTTCAAATTAAACTATTGTTCCTAAAAAGAATAGATATATCAATGATGGAGTTCAAACGTGCCGTTTAATGGTCCAATTGAAATAAACGCTTTGACTTCGAATCTATCAATCAATATTTCTTCTGAAAAGTATTTCGTTTTAATCCATTAACGAAATGCGTATCGGGTAAGATTGATAATTATCATGATTGAAAATATTATTCTCATCGTTCAAAGCTAGATGGCGTTGCTATAAATCGCTTGAAAAAATTAAAACAGTGCCACCTAGTTGTTGACGTAGATATTAAAAATCACAATAATAAGATAATTTGAAGATAAGTCTGAAGATCGAGTAATAAAATCTACGACTCGACTCACGACTAATGCATAAATACCGAAAATAATCTGAATTTGATTATTAATTTATTTTTTATAAACTGATTTATTTTAGTACTTAAATCTGGATTCACAGTTAACTAAACTAGAGATCTATGGTTTCTGTTACACCACTGTCCGAAATACACAATATTGTAATAGTAAATAAAAAAAACTTATAAAGAACCTCAGGTCAATAAAAAGAACTTACGTCTTAATCGATAACACACAAGCATTGTCAGAGCAACTAAAAAAAAACTCCAAAATACTATCTGAAATATATAATAGTCACTGTACATGTTTGATTTAAATATTGCGCCAATATATTTCTAGAGCAATGACAGCGTCACTCTTATTAAACTAGATACTAATATTGAATGCATATACGATAAGACCAAAAAATAAGTCCTTATCAGCCTACTATCTTATCATAGAGGAATAATTAGCTCCCAATAAGTCAAAGCTGAGCTTAAAGGCTCTTGAATTTTAGTGAGGACAACGCCATCTTGTGTTGGTAGCTAGAACTAAGTCATGTTAGAATTGTGTGTAGTTCACGTCGAAACGTCAGTCATACGCATTGCAGCTTAGCAGTGCATTGACAGTTCAAAAAGCATCACAACTGAATTAAGCAACGGTGAAAACACGTATAGATTTATATAATTATGTCGCCAACCACATTGTAGACTTATTAACTCAAAGGTTGGCAGGTAGAGAATGCCTCGTTGCATGTTATAATAGTAAAGTATGTACTACCACTGTGCATAAAGTTTTAAATAAATATGTGAATAAAAGTAGTACGCGTTTGTGAGCTATATTTGAGAAAAGACTGTCAAGTTTGAAAACAGCGTGTCATTATTTTGAATATATACAGATAAATTAAGTTTATACAATTGACTTACTCAACTTAGTGATGGATTTATAAACGGCAACAGATAGAAAGAGAAATATGGACACAACAAGGAGCACCAACCGAAATATATCAAAAGCATGCATTGTGCGAAGGAAAAATATATACCGCGTATATATCGAAGAAACAACGCACCGAGAACTAAACGATAATGTTAATAATTAACGTGATAACTCACCAAATCTTATCATTTACCTTGTTTTTACTATCTACATACATTAAAGCGATCGATAGCTAATAGAGAATTTCGGGCAATCAGGCACATTAGAAGAATGATAAAGATCATGGAACAGATTTGAAAAAACTTACGCCAATGTCCATAGGCTGACGCGAATCCAAAGAGTAGTAGAATCACAAACCATGATGATAATATAAACAGTTCAAAATACATTTTTAAGGAAAATACTATCAAAAACTAATTCCCTGTAAAAAAGCACTGAATCTGCATTAAGTGAGAACCAAATGAAGATAAAGACAAAGGCAATTTTTGATAATAGCTTTCGAAATCTTATCATCAACATTTTTAGCGATTACAGAAATTAAATTAAAAGATTCCGTTTCTAGCAGGTTGAAATTAAACGCACATGATAGGGTAGTCTTACTTTGTAATCAGCTGGTATTTTTCCTAATTTAAAGTTAGCTTAGGCTTTTTTTGATACAAAGAGAGAACGACCGGTGAGTAGTTCATTCTTGTTAACCGAATATCACACGTCTACGTATCGAAAAAAGCACACGATTAAAAAAAATGCCCAAGCCAGTCAGATTATGGGAAGCAAAAAATATAATAAATGACAAAATAAAACTTACTCCATCTTCTATAGGCAGTTATCCCAATCAAAATACCGATAAATAACACCCAGAACAGTATAACAAATAATTGGAACCATATCGTAGAATGCCTGGGATACATTTGTTTTAGTAAAATTCACGGCCACAGCAAAATGACACCGTGATACCTATGCGACTAAGTTTATATCATCAATAAGGAAAGATTAAATAAAATTATTGTGAATATTATCAATGAAGCGAAATCTTATCACTTGAGGTAATTAGAAATAACAGATTGGAGTTTCCATTTGAGATATCTCTCCCCAAATATGGAACCGCTGTTTTCTTTAATCCCAGTGACGATCTGTTTCCTTAATAAATGAGAACTTATCGCACTTACTGTTCAGGAGTCCGGAAATCGTTAGCATAAGAATGAAAATCGCAAACCAAAATAAAAACCCGTACCAAACAAACATTTTTTGATCAAAGAAAATATATTTAATATTATCACTAGTAAAACAACCGATATATTTGAAAGTCAGGGCCGATGTAATTTTGAGATTAATGATAATATACATTATACATACACAATGTATTGTCCATTAATGAGGAATCAAATCTTATCACGAAACTAACAGCGATTATTTTAAAGTAACCTATGATGCTTAATTTTACGTCGACCGATATGATTGGTTATTGATCTATTGGTCAACCAATCGCTGAAGCGATCTAATTCAAAAGAATTCAAAGGAACAAAATCTTGTCATTCAATAAGTGATTTGAATTCATTTTAAGCATTAAGGACTGCATGTAGATTCAATGCAGTCAAAATTAAGAATTTGAGTCTGATACTCAAACAGTCAAACTCGATGTTGGCCCTTTTACAGCAGGTCACAGACTTTATTATTATTTTATTTTAAACACTAAATACTAACCCTTTTTCCCGAACTTGGTAACAGTAAACTGCACAACAGTATACACGAAGAAAATTAAAAAGAAATACCAAACAACGAGCATTTTGAAAGTAAATTCTGCCGGCGTTGTTTCTATATCATTGGGGTCAGACATTGTGTCAGATATACTGTGAGCACGGACTTGGGAAGCTACAGGTAATTTCTAAACTCTACTAAACTTGGCAGTTAACACAAAATGCTCTGAACTTAAAAATGAGTTATTCCTGGCTTGGTATGTGTCGCGACGTCTTCACAGTCACTGCCTTTCCATGGTCTATATCGATACTAAACCTTATTATGTATTGTTCTTTATAAGATGCTTATAGACTCCACACAATGCTAAACAAAGGCGTTTCTGTCCCGTGCATCAACATACTCTATTATAAACCTTTGTACAAATATTCCCTGTCAGTGACTTAACTCAGATAGGTACGAGGCAGTTTACGTCCACTGCTTTAAATATGAGAAAAAACTTAGCGCAACAAAGTTTCAGGAACACGGAAATTAATAAATAAAAAATATTGTGTAATTTCTATATCAAGCGGTAATCGAATCAATAAGCATTACAGTAAAATAACGTCGGACAGTCCAAAATAATTGGTTCAAACTTACTGCGACTTTTATAAACACCTAACGCAAAACAGATCACGATGAAAACAACCCAAACAATAAACATAATATGTCGGTAATGCATAATAATTGAATAAGAAAACAATTAAAATCCACTGACACTGGCGAACAACGTGATTCTTCGAATATCTATCACTCATTATGGAGCTATTATTTGTGATAAAGTACTTATCATTTGTTTATCTGCACATATTTTCGGCGATGACACGTGAGATTTAAGGCTCTAATATAGTTATATGAGTATCATAGACGGAAAGTATTTAATCCATAATGCTAAAGTAACTCTATCTGTTTATTACCTCTTCAGGTCTCAACGGCTGAATAGATTTAGATGCAACACGCGGGAAGAATAAGTATTTCTTGTATACTCATAATAAAAAAAGTTATCTTCGGTCATTACATAACCTAATGGGGGTAAACATTTGAATGAAAAGATAAACAAAGTGATTTTTAAAGTCAATTCAAAAAACTTACGACATTTTCTATACGAAGATGCAGTTAATAAAATCAGCAAAACCGTCAACCAAACTATTATCAGTATCACAATCATGTTCTATGTAGTCGTAGAATCGAACACTATCACAGTACAAAATATACTGATGGTTGCAACATTTAAAGCACAAGTACAGAAATGGAAAGATAAAATTATAATTTATGATAACGGTGTAGAGTACCTACATAGAATCTTATCTGTACATTAATTTTTGCGCGATTATTTTTTCAGGAATGGATAAATACCCTTTTTGTTGACAATATTCAAGAATTAATAGTTATGGAGGTATTGTCAATTCCTCACGGAATTTTTCAAAACAGTTAAAAAAAATATGGTATAGATAAAAGATTTTAGAATTGACAGACAAACAGTTTTCGTATAGGTACTCACGATATTTATCTACAGAAGAGGGAAAACTAAGATAGGGGAGAAAAGCCTGACATAGTACTAACACTTACACATATAATTTCTGTAAACAGAAAGCGCCAACATCAATATAATAAACGATGTCAATATTAAGAACAAAAGCATATTCAATATTGAAAGTTAAACAAAATAGATTTACAAAAAACAATCCTCTTCAGCACTCAATTGGACACTGACGTATAGCAGACGCCCGTAGGGATTTTAATGATTATATTCGTGATAATATGCCAAATCTAATCGACTCACTATCTATGCCTCCCAATTTTGCAGTGGCCAATCCAGTTCAAGGGAAATTCAAAAATACCATCCATAGCCAGTTAAGGAAAGCTATAAAACTCTCGATGGCAGCTTGCCCTTCGTGTTACTGAGAAATAACTCACGCTGAATGGGGTGCCACATATTGCATAATTATTCAATTCCTCATAATAACGTGAAACTGATTTTTGTTTTGTAACTATGACGTAATAAATGTTTAGTTCATTTATACTCATACTCATAAATACAATATGTTATTTTAATGTCTAGAGGCATAAAGTATCCCGTTTTTTGAAATAACCATTTTATCACGAACACACGCATATTAAATAATTATTTTATAACTTTAGTCATGAAAACACAACATAGATGGCGTTACTTTGTGAATTGAAAAGGATCATCTAGTACTACCGGATAAAACTTGAATAGAGAAACAGAATTAAGAGAAATACTCTTAATTCTGTTTCTCTCTTCCATTTTAAAAAGTGGTTTTTTTTTCTGTGCCACTAAATATACTTCTGGACACATCTATTGGCCCACCTTGTATTTTCAGTTTCGTTTAGTCCTAGCTAAAATTTTATATAAGGTCGAGCAAAAAGTTTTTATGCAGTTTTGAACTTGGCACATTCACAATTTCATTCAATAGTCTTTTTTTGAATTTCGAACACAGAATTTAAAGAAACAAAAGACAATTTGGAGCCTGTTTGTTGATATCAAACAATCGAATACTAAGAAAACTTGGTTTTATTGGTTTACTTGGATTTAATTCTTGAAAAAGTGATTGATATCTTTGGTTTTGCAACAAACATTACTTATTCTTAACATTAAGGTGAGGTTCTATCAATAATCTATGGATACTTCACCTGAAGTCGCCGCCCAAGCTGTGGCACTTATTCAGGCCGGACACAGCCAAAGAAACGTGAGTGCTCAACTTAATTTAAGTCGATCTGCGGTCCGAAATGTTTATCGGAGGTACCTAGAGACTGGCGGCTTTGTTCGTCGCCAAGGAAGGCCACGATCTCGGGTCACAACTGAAAGGCAGGATCGATTCATCGTGACGACCAGCTTGAGAAATCGTCACCTTACCTCCATTGAGATACAAAACCAACTTCGCGACTTCCACGGAGTATCTGTGAGCGCTCGAACTGTTCGGAGAAGGTTAAAAGAACGCGATATGGTACCACACAAGCCAGCTAATGGGCCCAAACTAACGCGAGCCCACCGAACAGCGCGCCTTCATTTCGCACGCAGTCATTTAAATTGGACACAGCAAGATTGGAGCCGTGTACTCTTTTCTGATGAGTCTAAAATTGTGTTACATGGCAATGATGGAAGGAAGAAGGTCTACCGACGTAAGGGAGAGCGTTTCGCACAATGCTGCTTTGAAGAGAGGGTTGCTTATGGCGGTGGCTCATGGACTGTCTGGGGCGGTATATCCGCGAGCGGCAAAACTCAACTTGAGGTTGTTACAGGACCACGGCTGCCAACATTAAATGCTGAAAGGTACATTCGTGAGTGCTTAGAACCTCACGTGATACCATACGCGGACTATGTGGGCCCAAATTTCCTTTTTATGCATGATAATGCAAGAGCCCATGCGGCCGGCATCGTCAGGGAATATCTTCGGGATGTGAACATCACAGTTATGGACTGGCCAGCCAGAAGCCCAGACATGAACCCCATTGAGCACATGTGGGACGAGCTAAAAAGACGTGTTAGGGCTCGTCAGCCAGTTGCCCAGACGATGCAGGAGTTGAAAACTGCCATAGAAGAGGAATGGGAGATGATCCCTCAAAATTGCATAGAGCGGTTGATAAACTCTATGCCTAATCGTATGAGAGCTGTGGTAGATGCCCATGGAGGCAACACGCGTTATTAAATTAAACCTTTATTTGATAAAACATGTTTTTTATTCAAAAATCAATTGCCTTTAACAAGGCGCATATCCGACTTGTTAGGCGTAGCTCCATGTCGTATGGTATTCTGAATTCAAATTTAAAACAATACGATCGAAAAAGATGGTAAAATGTATCAGGTGTAAAACTGCATCAACAGTTTTTGTTCAATCTAGCAATCATATTTCGGTAGGGGCCATCGAAACCTAAACTCTAAGGTGGGCCAATAGATGTGTCCAGAAGTGTAGATATTATTCTATTTATAAGAAGTGTTTTAATTAATATTGCTTTAATTCATGCAATGGTGCGTATGTTAAGAACTTACTCAAATGATGTCGATACACTGAAGCTACCATCATTACCAAGATCACAGTCACCATTATTAGAAACAAAAACATTTTAAATAAGGTTTATAGTCCGATTGTATACAAAATAACATAAACAGCAGCTTTCTTTACTGACCACTTTAATTAATCTGTACATGAATTTAGCTTTATAATAGAATTAAGGATAAAAATGCGAAATCTTATCTTTTGATTAGGTAATCCATATCTAGGCGATTCATTATTTACAGTGGCCAATTGGGTAACATTAATTTTATATTAACACTTGAATCAAAACAGGTCAATGTCCAATCTCTATCTTGATGGGACCCAAATTAAGGAGGACTTGTTTGTAGTTTCCGTTTTAGAGTGTAATTCTTAGGACAACTAAGCATAGGAATTTAATAAGGAAATTTTCGATAAAAGCCCAAAGCTTAAATTATATTTTGCAACCATATAATAAGTAGGTAAGTCATCATAATAATAAAAACAAATCAATATTTTTTGTAACACATAAATATTTATGGAAAACCAAGATACGAAGATAAGAACGCACAATAAAATACCAAAACAGTAGAGCTCATTTTAGCAAAATTACGTCAATCCGCTAACTAATAACTTTAGTCAGAAAACCACAACACAGATGGCGTTGATTTGAGTTTTGAATGAGAAAAGCGCTATCTAGCGATATTGATTGGAACTTTAATAGAATGAGGAGCGTATTGCTTCAAAAAACGGTGTCTTACTTGCTTTCGGAAAATAAACGAAAACCACTTAGGTACTGGAAAGTTTCCGATTATTTACTTTAAAGTGATGCTCCCTATTGTGGTTTTCCAGAAGCCTTCAAAGCCATTCATTTTAATTAAAACTTTATCCTACACTAATATGACTTCCAGTCTTTGTCTAGCACAGTTAGGAGAAGAAAACAAGAAGTTGTTGACTTACCACAGAATCTCACTAAAACCGCGTAAATAATCCAAAACAGAACTATATTAATGACCATAAAGATCAAAGTTGCAGTTAAATCCAACGACATATTGCTAAATCTGATACGAACCAACTTTTAAAGCAATATTGTACTAAATGATCCGGCTGCTTGACCGTCCGTACATTCAGGTACCAATTGATAGGAATACGATACACTATCTGTTGATAACGCTGTTAATTACCGGTTTGTGTTTTGCCCTTTTATTTGATACTATCTTTTGCCAGCGGCTTTGCCCGCGTTTTAATCTAGATTATTTGCAGAAAAAAATAGCAGGCGTTCAAGACTAAAAACATTATCATTTCATACAAACGTTTTCAATTCAATTTCTAATGACTGAACTTGATTATTTATTCCCAAAACTCATCTGAGATTTTATTTGCACATAAAATTATCCTGTATAACGTCAAACATGTACAAAACAAACAGGTCTTCTTTGCAAACCCCTGTAGGCTGTATCGGAACTCTACACTTATGATTATACGGTTATCAAAATTCTGGCTGTCTTTAGATTACTGTTTGAGATTATCTTTTTAAATCAAACTACATTAAGTATATCGTTGTTTTTAAGGAAAAAACCAAATCGTCTTGAGCCTGAAAACAACGAACCGTATGAACGAAAGAAGAGACAAGACGCTGGATGAATATATTAAAGAAAAGGGAGCGAATGATAGCGTGACAGTGGATATAGGAGAATGGATCAAGGAAACGTGTTGCGCAGACCACAAGTAACATAGGACAAGATGATTATGATTGAAAAATTAAAGTTGGTAAAATTCGATCAAGGCTGTCAGATGAGAAGGGACGAAGAAATCCACGAGGAAAATGTGCAGATCCTAAGTAATACGAGTATAATGGAATACAGGTAGACACAAAAAGAAAAGAAGGGTGATTTTGAAGCAGTTTCAATAGCCAAATAAATAGGTGATTCACGAATTACGCGAGAATAACTTGGGTGAGATTAACTGAAAGTTTATTTATGATACCCATTTAAAAAAATACTGAAGTTTGAGTAGGCTATGACAAATATTTCATGTAGTCGCTATGCGCAAAGTCGCTAGCACATGAGCTTAATTTTGAGCTTTTGGCTTTTTCCTCTGTAATTAATGTTAAGTCGTTCACCTAACTGCTCAAATAAATTTTCTATGGTGGTCATAGTTTTTTGTCATGGAATAGCAATCAATCAATGGGCCACCTGATAGGAAGTAGTCAACACCGATTATGGTTATCTGTAGGTAACACAAAAGGCGTCGCAGGTGCGGGTGATGCGGTGTCCTCGAATATACTTTAATAAAATGTAACACTCCAAATACGGTTTGGATGTATCTTTGGGGTGTTTAGTTTAAAATCATTATGGAAGGATTTTTGGAAATTCCATCCCTATAGAGGTACAATAGGGGATAAACGGTTGTACGAAAAACCGTAATTTTTAATATCAGAAGCATGATATACAAGCTTCTGGTTAGGATTAAGTAAGAACGATTATCAGCATTTTTGAAAATATACCCGTGAACAGGGTGAAGAAGTGGTAAAAATTTTGTATGGGAGTCCGTCATTTTTGAAGTGAGAGAAAAAATGAATATATATTTCGTCGTTTTCGGCAATTCAACCCTTAACTAGAAATGGGGTGGAACAATTAGTAAAGTGAAAAAAAAAACTCAAAATCTGCTTGACCTATGAAGATGAAATTTGTCAGGGATGTAGATTATGAGTAGGAAACTTCAGATAACAAAGGATTTTTGGAAATTTCTCCCGCAAAGGGCTGAAATAGGGGGTTGAAGTTTGTATGCAAAATCTTATTCCTTGGGCCAATACTCTTGAAATTTGGTATTTTTTTAATTTAATTAATTTTTTAATTAAGTACTGACGTGAATAACAAAGGTTGAAAGTGTTTGTTTTTCATAACTACCCCCAGAAGACGATTTATGGGGTGTTACAGTTTGTTTCCTCCTAATCCTATTCCTTGAGTTTATAAACTTAAAACTTGGCGCATTCTTATTATTTAATTTAATAAATAATTTCATCATAAGTTTTTCAAAATTACCCTGTATGGGGGCTCAGGGGGCGTAAAGTTTGTTTGCAAGACCATCTGTAGCATAGTGTAAACTGTGAGTAACATACTGTTCAAGGTCCTTACTAATTCAAAGAAAGTATTTTGCAGCGCACGCACTGTAGCTCGCGGTCTACAGTCCGAGATATGAAACGGGTACAAAAAAAAATAACCAGATGATGCAAAAAGCAATTTGTTTCACAATTGTCGCATTTACAAAAAGTGCTGATTCGCCGCGATTTCGAAAAACAATAATATAATAATGCGATGTAGCTATATTGGTGTCAGCTTCCAGTCAATGCATAATTTTGTTGTTTATGAATCGATCTTGATGATTCTTTTTGTTTTGGGTTCAGCTATATTGCATTTGTATAAATTGAACTGCGATGAAAAAAAAGCACTCTGATTCTGATGGTGATGACACACAACAAACGAACTACTTCATTTTCATTTCATATATTTCATTAACAATTTTTACATTGTATCGAAATTTTACACTGAATTATCAATTTAAAATTAAAAGAATTATTAAAAGATATAAAAGAAAAAAAGAAGAAAAAAAAGATATATATAAAAGATTATTGAACTTAATGGCCAATAGCGCGAATAATTATGTAGACTGGCACATTATGGGTATAATGTCAATGACGTTGTGGGATATCACTACTAAAAGTCAATACAACCGACTTCCAAATAAAAACGCTTCAAAGTATCAAATAACTTTAATTTCAATAGTCGGTATCAAACGACGAAGAAATAAAACCAAAAAACACCGACTTCCGATCTTGAACTTGGTTGTATTTTGTTGATATAAATAGTTTTTTTAAATAAATTACCAACCCTATAGAGGGGTTGGAAGGAGTGTTTAAGTTTGTAAGGAAAGTACTAAATCCACGCGGACGAAGACACGGAGGAAGTGCTAGTAACAAATAAAATATTTTCCAACTTTTAAAGTCAAAATTGCACAAACTTTTTACTAATATTATAAAGAGGAATGATTTGTATTTTTGTATGTTACGAATAAACTTAAAAACTACTGGACCGATTTGAAAAATTCTTTCAGCAATGGGTAGCTACATTATCAGCAAGTAACGTATGCTATATTTTATCCCCGTACTCACACGGGAACGGGAAATACGCGGGTGAAACCGCGTGACGTCCGGTAGTTTACAATAAAATTAATTTATGATTCAACAAATGAATTAGGAGTAATGCGACAATGTCGAACCTCCCGTTCGAACCTCCCGTTCGAACCACCCCCGCGTCCTACCGGGCTGTCCATCTACAATAGCAAAAAATAGGATACTGAAACATACGGATACCTTGCGCCCTTGCAATTTATGCATGTTTATGCGAATTTATAGATAATAATAAGTGAGAACCAAGATGGAGCTGTTACTGGATCGTTGGTTTGGAGTCGCTGGCATTTAAGTATTTTATTATTTAACTAATAAAATTATGGAGTTCTTGGAAATCAATGTATGGAGAGAAATTGTTTGGAGAATAATAGATATGAAACTCCTGAGAATAAGCCAAAAATACACGGCTTCAGTAAGATAAGCCACGTGAGCAAAGCCACCGACGAAAGCTAGCTGTTAATAAAACCCTTTTCTCCTATTGTCTAAGATGAATGAGTAATAGTCAGTGATGTTTGTACCAAGATCATCTTTGTCACCTTCAGCCATTATCAGTCACTGCCTTTAGACCGGTGTTGTGTTGACCTCTCTTTTATTCTTAGATTGTTTGTTGTTATTGATTGAAACAATTGTCTGAAGAGACTGAATCGGGGAAGTGCGATTCTAACAAACGATATAATATAACATCACGCCAGTATTTCTCACAGGGTTTGGCAGAGTTGCAGGTAAAGTTGTTTAGATTGATCGCTGTGCCTGCGAGTACTCTCCCCTGTCCCTCGCACTCTCTCTACGCTCAACGCTGCCATGGACGTGACGCCTTACTTATGTCTTCGCGAATGAATGGAAAACAATCCTGTCAGTATGTGATTTGAGATGAGTGTGTGAATTGTGTATTTGTTGTCTGTGGATGGGTGACCATCTTAACAAACTGAGTTTCCTCCGTGCCTCGGAAAGCACGTTAAGCCGTTAGTGCCGGCTGTCATTTGTAGATCTTTGGCAGTCGTTACGGATTGTCAGAAGCCAGTAAATCTGACTACAGTCTTGCCAAGAAGTACCGCGTTACCCAGTTAATGGGTTGTGGAGGTCTGGTAGGCAGCCGCTCTACGTAAAATACTGGTATTCAGCTGAATCCGGTTTGACTGGATGCCTACCCCAATATAGTTATGAAAAGGCTTTAATATTATATTAAGGCCACCACAGGCAAGCCTGGTTAAGCAGTCGACAACCTCATAGGCTGAATTGAAAAACAAAAAAGAAAGTACTTTTCAACAATCGTTATCGAGAATGTTTCTTTGTCTTGGTTCCCCCCTCGTTTTATGACGTCAAAGTGCTATTCAACCTTAAAGTAATAAAGCTACAAGGTCTAATATACAACAAATCGCGTGGGTGTGCAAAAGTAGATTCTATAGATAGAGCCTCCATTAATGTGTATCTAATCTATGTATACATATTTCATAATAATTATAGAGTTTTGGAAAAGTTTAGCACTGTAGAGCGCCATCTCTGTCACTCATACACATGGTTCTTTTTAAAACTTGATGTGTCATCAATATTGACATCTCTCCACTTATGCATACCTGGTACTTCAGTACGAAAACTGTTCATTTAGTGAGCCTGATTGTAGAGAAAGAACTCACTATGAACAGCACCCATATTCCAACTCATCCACCGTGAATGAATCGGAGCTATAAAGTATTCAAATTATTTTTTCCCAATTTAATGCTGATTAAATATTACCCAGCATTTTTAAGGTAACATGCGCAAAAACATACGAGTAACGATGATGATTATTGTACCTAAATTGAATATAAGTTGAATAATGTTCGCTAATACACAACACATTTAGAATGATGATAGGTATTCTGAAAGATACTAATACTCCGTCATAAGAAAAATCCTTCAATGAATCTAACACTAAACGCATTTACAACATAATTTTCTCTCTGTCACCTTCAAACGTATGACTGAATTAAATACATTTAGGGGTTTATCGTCAAGTGGGACTAGGATACCTAACTAAACAAACATAGAAACCAAACGGAAACTAGCAATATATGTCTAAAGCAAAAAAAAAAGTAAATTTATCTATGGTTTTATGACAATGCAAACATAAATATTAAAAAAAAACTTACGTCTCTTAATACAATTCCCGAAACAGAACCACATCCAAAACAAATACAGGAACATGACAATCAGTATACCAATAAATATACTTCCTAACAAATCCATCGTGTTTACTCTGTGTACCGATCGACACTGCTTGAAAAACAACGACTGTAATCTAATCTATCACATCGCGAAAGTATCAACTTCACACAAGTTCTAGTTTAAAAAGTAGTTGATAATAATGTCTTGGACTTTTCATTATTTTTTGTGTGAGCGATCACGCGGGTCGCTTGGCGGGAATAAACTGCCAAGTCGTTGTAAGTGACTATCTATGCGGTTTCCACTGTGACCGTGTCGGAAAATACAAATTATGTACTTGGAAATGTGACGAGGAAAGGAAACTATCAAATTGCAACTTGTTTTTCTGTTATTCTTCCTGAATTGAAGACGGTACGTTCAGTGTTGCAAGACATAATTTTAAAAAAGAACAACTTTTGCAAGGACTGATTATACTCGTTGACAATGACGATGACAGATAAACACTGAATGAGATATCGGTACATTGATAGTTCACACAGAGCTATAATAATATGGTTTTAAACAAAAAAAGCAATGTACATTGGCTAATGGCGTCAATATATATCACTAAAAGAATAATACTCACATAGCCATTCGATGAAAGTTGCAATATACATTAACATTATACAAAAAATCAATGCAAGTAAAGGTATCGATATCAAAAGCATGAAAAAACCAATGCTTCTCATTGTTAAAAATATGAACAAAACTCGGATTTGATTAACACACTAAAATCTACTTTGTCACTATTCTCGATCACACTCGGTTTTCCAAATGATAAAATTATCACCGAAAATATTATCAGAATATTACGATAGTTATCTGTAAAAGTATTCAGTAACGAAATACTAATTGTTTTTTTTTTTTTTTTGCTAAATGGCATTGACAGTGACAGATAAAGTTTAACATTGACAGCAGTCAGTCAACGTCAAAAAAAATTGAACATAAAACAAGCAATGGACATTGAACAATGACGGAATTTTTTTATCAACCAATTATGAATAGGTATAGGTACTCACGCAGCCAAACGAAGAAACTTATACAATACATGCACATTACAAAAAGAAGTAGTAATGCTACTGCGGGCAACGTCATCAGAATCGTGATTATTGCCATTTCTTCCATAACTAAAAAAATATTATTCCGTCTTTTGTTTACACAATAAATGTAACTTTGCCACTATCAACGATTGGACTCGGGTCTTGTAATGATAAAGGAATAGTATTAAAATACTTATCAGCAATTATGATATCAAGGCAAGTACTTTACGTTAATTTGTTCGAGTTTTTAATCGTACCTATAGGTATATTTTTTCTTTTTTATTTAATATATTTGTGTCAGGTATTTATTACCTTTATATTAATCTTTATGGACGATTAACGAACTCAGCCGTAAACCATAAATATTTTTTTTTGCTTTTCTTACATGAAATGTGTTATGCGCAAAAATTGGTCTGTTTAGCTTTAGAAAAAGGTATCAACATCTTATTGTTACTTTTTTCACTGACCATGACGTGTAAAAGTTATTGCTCATAGTTTTAAAATGATTATAATAAAAGGTAACATTTGTCGTTTACCGTAGCCCATTCGTCGACACAATCACGACTAATCAATCGGTGTCGACAATCATCACAAGTCGGACCCATTGGAACAAAACACTCCTAGAATTTGACTCCCTACGATAAGAAGTTACGACTGCATATTAGTGTCATGTTGGAAATATAAAACTTATCTACACCACGACTTGCATGTGCATCGTCGAAAATAATAACAGCCGCACTGGTCGCTCTTCAAGGTTAATTAACAAATCGCTCTGTGGATGTGGACCATCTTGACAACAGAGACTCCTCCGTGCCTCGGAAAGCACGTTAAGACGTTGGTCCCGGCTGTCATTTGTAGATCTATGGCAGTTGTTACGGATTGTAAGAAGCCAGAAAATCTGACAGCAGTCTTGACAAGAAGGACCGTGTTACCCAGTTACAGGATTCTGGAGGCCAAATAGGCAGTCACTCCACGTAAAATACTGGTATTCAGCTAAATCCGGTTTGACTGGAAGCCGACCGCAATATACTTGGGAAAAGGTTTAAACGCTTATTATAACGGAGCTGTAAGGGGCATAATTAGGTACTGAACCATGCTGAAACGTGTCGAAAAATCGCATGTTTCAATCCACACTGTGTCGTCTTTCCCTATATTTTAAATCATTGCATCGCACTCGTGCCAGCCTCGACTTAATCAAATAAAAATAGCTTGTTTTTTTTTTTAAATAATCGTAGGTTTTTTCAGTTGTAATGGCGTCTGAATCGAGTGGAGTGGAGGCAGTTTCGTTAAAAAGGTTTAAGAATGTAGGTCCTAGGATTTTGCTGAGCATAAGGCTCTAAGTTTCAATCTCTTGTCTTTCTCAGTAGCATTCCGGATTATTTTAACTATGGCTATATATCGATTAGGTAGTCTTCAAACGTAACAGACTCACAGAAAGAACTTTAGATTAATCATATTTATAATAATAGGGATGTAGACCTACGACTCTACCCACTACAATAAAGTTATATTGTACGAGCCAACAAATAAGGCAGGAAGAAAATTATCCAATTGACCTGCAAGTCAACCGGGCTACCGAACGATGTATCATTGTCCCGACGATCCAACATAACCTGACCTATCACGGTGGCGCCACTCTGGTCAAAACTAACTGTCAAAGATCTTTCAAATGCAGTACAAATAAATGTAGTTCCATATTTCGTCGCAGTGCTTGGTAAACTGGACGTTTAGTGCCCTGTGTATGGCTTCATTCAGTTATAATGTCATCAGCTATGAATGACTTGGTTGCCAATGATATTAATTGTGGCTTATTATCTGTTTTTAAAGAGGCTATCTGGCTTTTTATGTGTTCATTAAAACTTTGGATGGTCCTCTGTGCTAAAACTGGCGAAACAATTATGATTTACCTTCAATTTACGTGTGTTTAAACGCTAGAAATTTAAATAAACTGACAGAATGTTAATGTCCTATTATTGGTTGTAAGACCTCTACCTATCCCTCCAGGCAATATGTTATGTATGTAGAATTGTAGAACTTTTTAAGGTGTAAGTATAGTTCATTCAACCATTTGACCAGAAAACATTGAAATAACTACAAACTTCACGATAATAAGCATTAATAGTTCTCTACTAAGTAATGCGTAATAGATATGAGCGCCGTGACGGCGGCGGCGTGGATTTAAATTTTCCGCGGCAACGGCGGCGCGCCGGCGTGGTACTGTACCCGTTTGTAATAAGCAAATGCTGAAGGAGCGCTTCTTCGGCCACAGATTAAGGAATTAAATAACCTTGTTTCGGGCGGTGTGAATATCGTTCTTTCTGATATTTTGTCGATTCGCGATCTCAACTAAGAAAACTGTACATTGCATTATTCTCTGCGGAATCACTTTGTTCCATATCCGATCCCTCAGAGACACTCCAAGAATAATATTTTTTACAGCTTGCTTAGTTACCGTCAAATTATGGACTAACGTAACGCGAGTGATATCTTAGCTCCATACCCCCAGACCATACCAGACCTATAAGTAACACTTAGAAACAATACACTCAACAAGCACTTTATTCATGTCAGTTAAAATATATAATAAATTACCAGATGCAATTAAAAACAAACAAAATTTAAATTTAATTATAAATAAACTAAAAAAAATCCTTATCCATAAACGCTATTATAATATTAATGAATATTTTAATGATAAATTGAATGAAAAAATACAATATACAAAATTAAAATTAATACCAAAAATAATAAATAAAACCAAAGTCGAACTATGTAGTAGAAAAATATTTATATTTTGTTTTATTTATTTTTTGAATAATAATTATACCTATAATGATAGCCCTCTTCCTCTATCCTAACTTGCTGTGCCCGACAGGGTCCATAATGATCTAAAATATGTATATTTTGTATGTACCTACCACCTAAGCTAACATTGTGGAATGCAAATAAATATTGAGTATTGAATAATTATTTTAATAATTATTGTTCCTAAGTGTTACAAATAAACTTGGGTTTTATATCATTGGACGGTCACAAGAAACCTTCACAGCAATGACGTAGATATATATAAGCTAGGTAAACTTATATACCTACCCATTTAACTAAACGTATCATCAAAACAAGTGAACGTCATCCTAACAGGACACATGCTTGAGGGGGATTACGCGTCGCCTTACTTGTGGGATGTCCCCAGTCTGATTGATACGCCATAGAGTAGACCATTCTAATATTATAAATGCGAAGGTAACTCTGTCTGTCTGTTTGCCACCTCATCAAGTCTTAACAGCTGAACGAATTTGAATGACACTTGGCACACGAGTAAACCATATCCCGGATTAGGACTTCGGATATATTTGGAGTATGTTACTTTGGGTTATTTTTTTACGCGGGCAAAGCCGCTAGCAGAACCTTGTTTCTGATAAAGGACGCTCCACAGCGTAGCAGGTGGACTCAATATCTATCTATCTAAAAAATCTTCAGCTACGACATGGATCTAGGGCTTTAGACAAAGTGTCGTTCAATTGAGATAGAGATTGTTAATTAACATGCTAAAATGTTATTGCATTATTGGCACTTCACTTGGTGCATTTGTCAAATAATTCATGCCACTTGTATAATACAAAATATACCTTATTCGATAAGAAATAAAGTTCATTTTGTATTGACGATGTAACGCATATATACTGACTAATACGCCGAATGAAATGTCAAAATCAGAATTGAAGCACGTGACATTTCGGTAGCGCATATCAATCGCATACATTTTTAACTTTCCAACAATCATTTTCGCTCATAAAAAGTCACTTTCCCTATAGGCTTTACTCATTATCCCTTTTACACATACAAAGATCAACTAACCGACTGTCAAACGCATCTAATAACTTCTGTGATTGGCTCATGAATTTTATCAAATCACCATTTCAAATCTAATTTTAAAAGTGGAAAATGATGAAATGGTAATAGACACCACTTAACATAATTACTGTAAGAGGATTTTCACCTCAATTCAAATGTAAAGGATCACTTGAACATCACTATTCTGTCGAATAGCTTAATAAGTAATATCAACTTACTGCAGTACATCATCCAATATCTTAGGCACACGAATGAGAGCACTACAACAGCGAAAACACTAGGAAGAGCTATCACTAATATCGTAGAATTCATTGCATTACAAGTCTTTGGAAGTTGCAAAAAATATTTTTAAAACTTTGAAACTTGACCTAAACGCTTGGGAAAAGCATTTAAAGTTTTTTTCTAATTGTTATAAAAAAATAGCATTTTTTTTTTAACTTTCAGCAATTTTCTGTGAATGATTTGAACTGTCCTAGAAACAAAATCTCCTCAGCACTAATTGTTAGTAAGTAGGTGGTAACAATCACGGTTAGCCGTCTATTGTAGTTTATCGGTAGAGGGGGGCAAATATTAAAACCTTTTGTATCCAAAGAGATAGTGATAATCTTATCTGTCTATCGGGAAATGGGAGAGGTGTGAAGTGGCTTTGTGACGTCAGCCGGGTGATAGGGCTAGTACAAGGACGGGGTCGGTCCAATGCACGAATGTCTGCAGGGTTTTTAAATGGCATTGGCCTCAAAAAGTCTAAATTTAGACTTTTTGGTTCCTAATAAATACTAACAAGGGTCTGGGAGGGTCGAGGAAAATTGGAGCCACTGTCTAGACTAGAGGCAGGGGCACTTCCAATTCCAAAATGAAATCATGATTCCTCATAGGAAGTCTAGTTTGGACATAAAAGTTTTGGTTAAAATATTTTTGGGGACGCAGACTCCGGGCCATTATAATAATGAATAATAAAATGGAACTTAGAAGTAAAGTTAATTGAATAAAGGTTAAAAAATATTAAAATAACAAGTTTACAAAAAGTGTACGTATTGTTCAGTAGTATATATTAATATAGGCTTGTAATAGTATTATAAAAATCTGGACAAAAGCTTTGTTATGACAAATATAAGATTACAGTTCGTCGACCTAATTCGTTAACCAGATAATTCCATTTCTGCATAATTTACAGGTGGAAGAAAAAACGGAATTATATCACTTCATTTTAGCAATCATCATTCTGAAAATCCCTTTGGTTCCTATAGGATTTAGCAGTTTTATTTCCTACTGTTCAGAAAGCAAGTTTTCGAGCATGGCATTTCGAACGTCTTTAGGCTGATAAAGTCGTTATAGAGTTATTATAAGGTAGGTAATCGTCTGAGTATAAGTAAGATTCCTAGAAATACATAAAATCTTTTAGTAAAAGCATGTTTAGTCTGAGAGTTCCAGCAAACCAGATCCTTTCTTCTCATGTCTGAAGGTACTGGTTTAAAGTCTAGTGCAGTAGAACTGTAACTTAGAACAAATAGTTATCGAACTGTTAGCACCACACATGCAATATAAAGCTAGTGAGTGGGAAAACTGAATAAGCGAAAGGTGGCGACTTTTAGAATTGCACGATCAGGAGTAGTAAATTTGACTTTGCGTCACCACCCCAGAAAGTTATGCAGTAGGTAAGAATAGATTGACTCAAAGCTAAGTAAACCTGTTTAATTAATTTAAAGTCGACTATGTACCGTATTTTTTTTTAAATATATATTAATTTACGCACATAATAAATCGATGTGTTTACGGAAATTTAGGTTTGTGTCAATCGTGACGGCTCGGTATTTGATAAGGTCGACTTTAGTTTAAGTGGGACAAGTGCATACTGTGTCAGCGTATGTTATATATAATAATTATGCGCGTGAATGTTTTGCGCGTGTAAGCAATTATGCGCGTGTAAGCGTCGCGTTAGTATTTCTCATCATTACAAATAAAATAAATTTGGCTGTATCTGAGTTTAACGTTAAGAGCTTATTATGTAGCCAATTACACACAATATCAAAGCCATTCTGAGCAAGTTCATAGGCCTCAGCTCTTGATTTACCTGAAAACAATAGAGCTGTGCTTTCCGCATATGACTTAATTAAAACAATTTTGAAGTTGTAAGCGGCAAAGGTCATTTAGATAAATTAAAAATAATGTAGGCCACAAAATACTGCCTTGTGGGATTCCATAATCGCTATTTTTAAGTTCCGAGCTCATATACCTTAGACTAATAACGATCGCAAAGATAATCAGATTTTTTTTTGTGCTCCCTTATCCCTATTTTTTCCTGTTTAAGTAATAGTAAAGAACATGAAATGATGTCAAAAGCTTCGGCAAGGTCTAAAAACATCCCAATGGTATGCATGCCATTATCGAGATCTTTACTTATAGAATTAAATAGGCCTTTAACCAAATGGTTGATCTGAAAGCAATTTGTTATTTTCAAGATATTTTACTAGTCTGTTGTTAATGATTCTTTCCAACATTTTTGAGAGTCCTGTTAGTACTGAAATAGGTCTATAGTTAGTAACACAAGTTTTGTCTCCAGATTTGAAAACAGAGGTGACTACGGGTTTTATTAAACATATCTGAAAAATGTGAGTTCGAAGAAGGGCAATTAGTTTTTTAAGTACAGTATTAGGAATGTCATCCCAACCGACGGCGCAGACGTCCTTTAACCCTTCTTTTATACCTATCACTTCGTTCACGTCCGTATCTAATAGGACAAAAGAGTTCAGTGTAGTATGAGTCATAGATGGACTTTGAATAAAAGGATTTCTGTGTGAAAAGGTTTTTTTCTACCAGATTTCTCCTAAAGTTAATAAAGAAATTGTTTGCTTTATTAGTCGCTGCGAATGGTCTCAATTCGGTTGATAAAATATTTAGCGGAGGTTCTGAGTTTTTAGTTCTAAAAGTTCATTTAGTTTCACAATTTTCCAACATAGTGACATGTCAATGGAATAAAATTTGAAAAAGGTTTTCACTGAGAGAACGTATTTACGATATCTAACGCCATCTATGCAGTACACTCTGAATCATTTAGTTTGCCGGCTATCAGCCTAGTACCTACTCTGATAAAGCAGTCTGAAACTTACGTAGTACTGCTACTAGATACTAGATGGCAGCACGTACGTTTTAGGTATGCTGCGAATGAGCATTCATCGCAAACAATGGAATTTCACTCATAATGGCTATGAGGTACATTTTAATATAAAAAACTTACTACAATGTTTTTTACACAAACCAGAAAAAAAATATTTGCGTCAAAAAATACCGACTGATAAAATTACTAAAAAGTTCCAAACAAGTATCAATCAAATTTTAAAATACCTATTCAACGGTATAGTTTCATAGTTCGTCAACTTTATTTTTTTTTATTTTCACAATAATTATTATGGCGTCTCGTGATCGCGATATAAAATTTTATTCATGTTAATTAGTGTAATATCTTTAGCGACACTCGCAGGATTAAGACAAATCGATTGACGTAAGATCATCATAATCGGCCGCCGCGTTTGGTCTCTACTCTACAGGGTGTCAGACGTGCATGGTTATATTGAAGGGTGACGTTGTGTATCTGATAATAATATACAGTAAGGAAACAAAAGCAAAATAAAATAAAACCGACTTAAAAAAAAATCGTCCGCAAAAATATACTAAAAAGTGACATTTATTTTAGTTCAATCATAGATTTGATGCCACCAACTGCATCAGACTGCTTTAAAAGTGCTGATTTAGAACAGAAGAACCATATAAATAAACCGAGAGACGGTTTACACTGCCCCGCAGCAATGGCACAGAAGTAGGCAGGGTAGCAGTACTTTTCAATGGAAGAGTTCTTTAACGCGAAGAGCTTTACTGTTTTACACAAAAAATATTAAAAACTAGAACCTAGCTTGACAAAAATAAAATGTATTTTGGAATATATAGGTACTCACGTAAATAATATTCAGTCATTACCGCGGCAACACCAATCATTAACAAACACATAATAATTAAAAGAATGTTCTCCATTTTTATTTTTTAATAGTTAATAACTTTAAAATATTAGTAAAAACTAATTATAAATTTAAAATAAAAGTAAAAAAAAATTAGAGTTTAAAATAAAAGTAAAATGATTTACAAAAAACACTGTTTCCACAATACAATCACAGTTGATGGTAGACGTTGAAATAATTAGATATATTTTTTTTGTAAACCATCGATTGATTAGATAACTTCTGAGACCCAGTTTTAATAATCTACAATCATTTTATTTTGTTTACAATCTTTACGTAGCACGATGCACTGTAGACTTTAAAAGATAAAATTATGAAAATTTTAATCATTAATATTATGAGAGATAAACAGATTTTACATAATAATATATCTATTAATCTAAGGAGATTATAAGTTATTATGTTGATATTGCTCCCAAGCAACCCTTTATCTGCTAATCTAGCTGTGACGAGATAGCGACACAGCTAGATTAATAACAAGCAAACAAACTCACTTTCACAAAAAAAATACAATTGTTCCAAAACCAATAGGTACCCCTCTTTTACTTTAATGCGCTACATCTTTATCAATTTTTATTGATCTGAAATGGAAAAAAAGACGTCCAATATTTTTTTCTTCAATATTAGGCACGGACTAAATAAAATTATTATTTTTCGAAATGGTAAAATAGCCTATTAATGAACCCGATGGTCGGCACTGCAATCGTATTCTAGAAACAAATCTTACGAAAAGGCAACGTTCGGGCAGAACTGACTTAGAATAAAATTCGTTCGTGTCAGGGCTGGGTTTGAAAGAATATTTTGAAAAACAAATGCATCCGCGCGAAGCCGGGGCGGGAAGCTAGTCTTCTTTCTACCAGTTCACATAATAATGTAGATACCAAACACACTTTTGTACATTTACAAAATCGAAAATGTCTGAACAGAAAACCTTGTAAAACGACACTTAATCAAAATATAATGATGAATGAATATTACGAAACTTAATTACTTTGTTTCCGTTGTGTTGTAATCGGCAGTTAAAAGTTAATGGTTGGGTTTGATTGCTGGCATTTGATAGCAAGGTAACAACACTGCACGTACCTATTACTGACAGGCTACATACACAATGTATCTACAACATAAATTATTTTCTATCAATACATCTATACAAATAAATTAATTGGGAGTGTCTGTTTGCAATAATAAATGCTTAAGAAAGTAAATAAGGTCCTTTAAACAAAAAAAAAAAAAAAAGTACTTAATACAATTAATGTTATTATTTATGTATGTATGTATAGTATTTAATTATCTAGGTCTGCCCTCGCATGGCTAAAAGGTATTTCATTAATTAGCTTTTTCCACACAGTTTTACTCCCGTAGCTTAATTATTATTATTAATAATAATAATCATTTATTTGACAGATCAGTACTATCCAATATTGTTAGTAACAACTTACAAGCTAGTGTTAGTACGAGTACATTTACCTCTGTCAACTAATAAATTCAAAAACATGTTAGAGAACATTTTTTTTTCGAAAAGTTCCCATGTTTAATAATTAATATACGTATTTATAATTAAGATAGCATTTATCGTTCTGTAACTTCGTCACAAAAGTCGTGAATGTCTTGTTTGTTTGTAACGCAAACTATGGACAACACATGTCAATGTTGAGCGCATATTTGTAACACAATGGAACGAGTTCTTAAATGGATGGAAAGTATTTACTCTGTATTCTGTGCGTGCTGAGTTGACCAGTGATAAGAAATATTATTTATAATGTGGGGATGTAAATGTACGATCGGTCTATGTGCTCGGGATATTACTGCACGTTTGATTTTAATTATAAGTCTTAATGTTTAATAAAAAAATAAAATATGATAATAAGTGTAAATTAAAATTTTAAATACAAGCAGTTTCCATTTATAAATCGTGAAATTGTGTTGTAGGTTCTCCACATAGGATTTTTATCCCGGGAGTATGGTACTTTCGCATAATTTTCGACTGGAATAACAAATAGATTACCTACTTTTTGTTTTATTTTCCTTTTTTAGGATAATTTCCGACATCTACGCGGGCAAAGTCGCGGGTGGCAGCTAGTTGGTTATAAATAACACTTTTACACGTAATATTTTTCGTCAATTTAAACTAAATGTGGCCATTGTTTCCAGCTGACTAAATTACCTACAGATATTATTAATTCAACATGACAGTACCTACTAAATTATTTTTTATTTACTTTCATAAGCTTGGGAAGATAGTTAATTACTGATAAATATTGAAGTACCTACATAATGATAACACTTAATTATTTACTCTTGACTCACCATGTTGCTACGTAATCTAGTTGCCAAAGTAAATAAATCTTAGGGTTTTCCCAGGACGGGTAATTATTTGACAGAGAGTTAAGAATTGTCTCAGTGGACTTGTCGTGGTAAGCGAGCATGAGATCTAGGGTTCGATTCCCGGGTCTTGCAAACAGTACTTTTTTTTAGGATGGAAATTCATCAAATGACTCTTTCCGCTCTGGGCGCAGCCGAAGGGAGTGTCAGACTCTTACTGACTTAAACCCATCCGTGTTCCTTTTGCGTTCAAGGGCCGCGGTGACTATTTCGAAAAAATTCCGCAACAAGCAGCCTTGGGTCTGAATTTGTGCCCGGTTGATGGATGGGCCTCCTTTCCCATGTGACATAAACATTATTGGTGATACGCAGAACGCACGCAATATGGCTGTACTGACTGGTACTCCCATATTTCACCAGTGCAGCATACATAACTTTTAATAACTTAGCAACAAAGAAATAGGTAGTAATAAATTTATCAATGAGTAATTCCAATTACGACTCATTCTTTATCTTGCGAGAATTCACAAAGTAAGACCTATATACCTACATATTATTCTTAATCGTTTTGAAAGAAACATTGTTCATTCCAATCTAATCACAACGGATTAAAATCATCTGCCTAGCCTTTTCCCAACTATATTGGAGTCGGCTTCCAGTAAAACCGGATTCAGCTGAATACCAATATTTTATGTGGAGTGGCTGCCTACCAGACCTCCACAACTCCACCTTGGCAAGACTGGTGTCAGATCTTGCTTCTGACAAACCGTAACGACTGCCAAAGATCTAAAAACGACAACCGGGATCAACGGCTTAACGTGCTTTCCAGGGCAGGGAGGAAACTCGGTATGTTAAGATGGTCACCCATCCACAGACCAACCTTGGTAAGCATTGCTTAACCTTGATCGACCCATGCGGCTGATATTCTTTAGACAAGAGCTCCTCCGACTCACAACGGATTAACGTCAATGAGAAACAAGCTATCACTATCAATTTGATTGAGTGGAACGCCTTAGAATAGGGTCAAAGTGAGCTCCGCTCGCAGAAGTTTCTATTTTTTAGTTTATTTCTTTAAGTTTCTATAAATAACCATATGCGCTTATAACCACAAAATTCCCTATTCACAAGTATAGTAAGTATTACAACAAAACTTACCAACTCGGTACTTCGTCAGATAGTAAAGAAGCATCAGTGTCAACAAGTACACTAGGTAACAGATAATAGGCGCCAACACCACACAGATTAAACCTGCCACGTCGTTCAACATTTTAATTGAGAAACAATAACTTAATTTAATTCAAAACACTAACGCACTATAAGGACTCTTGTCGTTGACTGAAGAAAATTCAAAATGGCGAAATCGGTTCGCAATTTAAAATTCACATGAGAAAGCGTTGCCTAGATTTGAAGAAAATAAAAGCTCGGTATCAGAAAGATTTTTACTCTAATTTGCTACTACGACATTTTGTTTTTCAGTTTTCATATTTTGAAACTGTATGAACGACCTCGGAATACGCGAATAGGAGAGACACTGAACATGGGCGTATCTTTGTGTGCTTTAACAAAAGTATACAAAACATTAAAATGTTAATAATACACAAGATAACATTTGAAGGTTAATTTAATGTCTTCATCAAGTTTAAGGTTATTTTTCTTGAATAATCTTTTCCTACAGTTTTCATAACGGAAATCTTTCAGGAAGCAACTGAAGTACCATCAGAAGTACGATTTTATTAAGAAAATGCCATGAAAACGTCATATTAACATCATCGCAGCCAGCCTAAATTATTTTGTATATTTTTTTTCTGTTCATCTTTCCGTTAAGTACACCTGGCATGTTCTGCCTGTACACCACCCTATGATTGACTACAGATCGATGATCGTAGAAAATGCCTAGGAATTAATCCCGACTTTGTACAGTGATTTCTTACTAGTGTATAAGTTTTAATAAATAATTAAGTTATGTTTCCACTGCTAGAGGCCTCAGGCCTTTGCAAGATTGAGTGGGTTGCTATCTACCACGCGAGCACGATGCCTGTGGGTAGCTAGTATGTCTTATATTTGTTCCATTCTAGAACATGCCAGTTTCCTTACAATGTCTTCCTTCACCTTTTTGCGAACAGTAAAGTACAAAATAAAGCAATACTATAAGACAGATATGACTTCGCTTTTGGATTTTTTTCACCTCAAACCCAAAACTTTTCCTTTCACCTCTAAATTTTATCAAAACACTGGCGACACTATGAAGGAAGTTATATAAAACTATGTAACTATCATAGTACATAATAGTGTTATCTTAACAGACGCGGAGGCTGCGTATGAAAGTGAGTTTAACAACGATGTAGGATGTAAAATTACGGTTACAAGTATCTTCCTTGATTATGTCAAGTAGGAAGTCGATTTCGGTTATTTCTAACGTGTATCAAATCTTAATGCTATTTCCGGATTAAATAATAGAACTAACTACGATACTATTAATTTTAATGGAAATGGCGCTAATAGGAGGGAAACAAATACTTGATTGGTTTTAGAAGTAAATGCTAATTCAGAGTTACTCCCAGTTCAAAATCACACATTTCACCATATTGTTTATCAATCTAATTCATGTAATCGTATCTTCTATAAAAATATTATCTTGTCCTTTTGGACATACCTAAACTTCTCAATACTTGCTTAGTATTTAGAAGTTTAGTCTAAAGATCAGGAAACTATGTACACAATCCAAATCTCAGAATTCAGTGTCCCAAAGTTCAAAACCTACAATCAACCGTACGGACTTTGTCCCTCCCACTTATTTTGTTTCACCTTCACGACTCAGTTGCCATGCCACCACAACTATCATGATGTATGGATGAATGGATGGATGTTTGTAACTCAATCGCGACAAAGCGGGTGAACGGATCTAGATGAAATTTGTCAAAGAAATAGATTATAGTCTTGAATAGCATACATATTGCTTTTTATCCTGGTAATATGTTCCCTTGGTATTATTTTCGACGTTCATGGGCAAAGCCGCTGGTAGAAGCTAGTATGAATTTATAACGCTAATCACTGGACCATAAAAACCTATGAATGCTGCCGAGCTCGTAAAACTTAATGTTTCCTCTGATTGGTGCGTCCGTCCACTAATCTTCACAACTAATGGATTGAGTTAATAGGCTGTCAACTGCAATTGTTTTATTGGTCTTGAGACCTTGTTGTTGATTGCAAGGTCCGGGACATATGGTTAGTTCAGGCTATTTTTAGCTTTTTGACTAAGGATATTTAGAGACAAGAGAAAGGGCAAAGACTTGATGGATTGACAGGGCATTGACGTAAAGAAAGAGGGAGTGAATGATAGAGTCACGGTTGACAGGGGAGAACGGAAAGAGAAAACATGTTGCCTCGACTACAAGTAATATGGGACAAGGGCAGTAAGAATAACTAATTTCAGAGGAATTTATTCCACATAGAAACTAAGTGCAAAAATTATTAAATTTACGGGAAGAATTCATTCATTCAGGTATCGAAAAAGTCATCCACGTCACTGACAATGAGAAAAATGCCCAAAACACTGGCAGCCTAGCCACGTTGGATGTAAATGCTAATTTTCTGGACGAAAAAGGGTCAGCCCTTGGTCACTAAAAAACTGTGAGTGTAGTGGATAATGATAATAAAATACAAGAAGATACTTATACAGACAAGCTTGTAAAGCCTTGTGACTGTTTAAATTTTGATGTTATATTATCCTTAATAACTAAAACTCATAATGATACTTTTATTAAGCACTAGAATTATTCGGTCGCGTGGTAAACGAATCGATACTGTTTGGTAGATAAGCAAAACAAACGAAGTTTACTTTCACGTAGAGATAGCAAAGATTGTAGATAGAAATGAAAGCATTTCATCATCTCATGTGGATAGATTCTAATGGCTCATTGATCAAATTTAGAAGTTTGCGTTACATTTATCAAGTTTGTGGTCACTCTGAATGTCATATAGAAAATTATTTCAACTAAAGGCAAATTAGCTTTCAAATTTAAGTTGCAATACCATCTTAGAGACAACCAATGTCTTTTTTTAAGGATGGGTAATCATCAAGTGACTTCTTCCACTCTGGGCGGAAGGGAGTATCAGACTCGAACTGACTACAATTCATTCGTGTTCCCTTTGCATTCCAGGGCCGTGGTGATTCTTTTGAACAAATTCAATATTTATTTATTGTTCAAAATATTCAATGTCTAAAACTTGTCAAAATGTAGGGAAACCAGAGTTGTTTTGATAGTTTGCGACTGCGCCGTAAATGCAAAAGCACCTTAAAAAGAAAACGAGAATTGCCCCGACCGACTGCTCATACCCTTTCTTGTAGTAATAGTTGCTGTCACTTTTGAACTAAACTGCTCCCAACAATTCCAGACCGTTATACTACAATTCTATCAGGCCAGAAAACTGCGAAGGTTCCTGCAGGGACGGATAACATTGAGGTTGTCCTATTGTGGCATCGCGCCTGTCGGCGGGAGCTTTAGTTTCTTAACTCTTTGTTTATCTACCATATACGTTGTAATGCCATTTGCATATTGCGAAATAATTTTATGGTGATGATAAGATACCCCGTATCAATTCAGGACATCGCAATTCTATACAGACAAACCTTATTATGTGAAAACGCACAAACAATTGTAAAAATAATTGTATTGCGTCTAAATAATGTTCTATGTGTTGAAACAAAAAGAAAACATAACACGATACAAATCCATTAATCACATATTTTTAATCGTTTAAAACGCATTAACCGCATGATGCAATAATACATTAATTTGCTAAATGTCAGTATTTTTGTCCGCTCTGCCATGACAACTTCAAGGACCAATCGTGAATTAAAGTATATTAATAAATGTGTAATTATAATGCATGATTTTATTAATTTCTGATATTCTAAAGACAGTTGCAACGCGACAATGCAACAACGATGCTATGAGCGTGTTTAGGGTTTTTTTATAGTTCTACTTAAACAGGGTGTAAGGATTTGTGTAGTCATATTTTAAAAACTGCTTTAGCGTTTGATGCATAACTTTCTTTAAGAGAAATTTATCGATACATAATAGGTAGACAATTCCCAAATAAAAAAAACATGCTAAGTTATCATCAAAGAGGAGGCACTTTTTTTTTGGGAATTGACCATAGGTATGTCTTCCTAGAAGAAAGTTGTTTTTTTTTTACTATTGATAGGCACTCGTTTGACCACTATCTCATCTGATGGTAAGCGATGATGATCTGGTCGAAAATGGAGCACGCTTGCTTGCTGCGCTTGCTTCTCTGTATATAACAGAAAAACAATTCAAGCGTAAATATAAACAAAAAATACTTACATTTCCAGGTTATTTTTATAGCAGGTATACACCAAGCATATTAGGAGTATAAACGATATGGCCAGAGGTAACGCGACGAGTTTGAACCAAATACTCCTGACCACGTTTGTTTGAGCTAAAGTATCGATTTCCGTTGAATTTGCATCCATTTTTAACACTTTATTTATTAACACACCAGATATTACTATCGCAAATAATGAAATTAGTTACTTTTACCAGATGTTTTTGCAAATTATAAAATTAGTTATTTTTTACCATAGGTAAATTATCGCAATTTTTATTCTCAGTTATTTGATTTTCGTTAGCTATTTTTGCTTCTTTTATGTTACGTTTATGTTAAACAAGCAAGGTGAAGTTATTACGGTTGCCATTAGATTGCATTAAATGACTGTTATCTGATCATTATCGGCTATTATCTGCGAGAGTTTGATTTGAACTAACCATTGTTGACGGGTTCTCTTGCTTTCTAAATGACATTGCAATTTTTAGAGCAGTTATGTTGCCTGACGCATTTGGAATGACTATGCGATTTTTAAGCATTTCAAAATTATTAATAATTACAAACAAGTCCGCCACACAATTCCAACCGCTGCTAGTCCTAAAAGCCAGAATCAACAGCGGCGGTCACTTAAAAAACGCCGAGTCAATGCAGCTCGAAGAATCTCAGAGAAACAATTCAACCGTTTTGGATCCCGCAAGTTCCCTGAAGTTGTTACGGTAGGTACTGGAAGACGCAGCGTTGTAAGGCCTCCCACAAGGTGGACCGATGACCTGGTGAGGGTCGCGGGTAGCCGATGGATGCGAGACGCATAGGACTGGTTGTTGTGGCGACACTTGGGGGAGGCCTATGTCCAGCAGAGGACGTTTGCAGGCTGATATGATGATGATGATGAGGCTAGAGGTTGGATTGGAAGACCCAACTAAGTTAGGAAATGAGTAGGCTGTTGATGATCTATATCATACCCACTCTCTTTTTGAAATTGACCAGCCACAAATACATTGAATTTAAGTAATTTGGACGATTTGTTTTTCAGCATCACTATTGTTGGTTTCCCTTGAAAAATAAGGAAAGAATAACTAAGCATTTTTATCCATGTCTTTACGATATAAAGTTCCTTATTTCATATTAATCCGCGGAAGCTGCAGATCACTGGAATTTGTACCATACGAAATTCGTAAGAACTAATAAAATTACTTTAAGGAAATACAAACACCATCGTTTTTAATATGTTTATGAGTGAGCTAACGTGAAAACCGTGTTTAGTGCTAATCTGTGTGATATCGTGGGCTAATAGTAGTTATCTCTGTTTGTGGGTTTTTGTTAAGTAATTATGAGGAGGTTTGCCCTTTTGATTAAGTAGGTACACACTAATCTTCTTGTCTTTCTATTTGACTTTCTAGATTTTTGCCTATTTATGTAAAACCCTTTCTTTATTTTCTTCGAATGTGTTCTTCACGCACAGACATTCGCGACGTGGCAAAGCGACACTGTTTTCATAAAAATGTTTAAAGAATAATAAATTCGTAGATCCGCACCTGTCTGTGGAAACCTTTAGGATACACATTTGACTCTATTATGACTAGAACCTTAAATAGCTACCTTAAGGAAAAGCTTAATAAAAATGCCAACATTATCATCATTATCTTTAAGGCATATTGTCAGAGCATCTACACTGGGAATCTGTGGATCAATCATACCAAAAGGTCGTTGGACAACCTGCGTATCCAGTACAATAATATTTTCAGGATGATGTTGAGGCTGCCTCGTTTCTGTCATCGGGGATGTTCGCACTATATCACACTGATGGCTTTCATGCCGTCATTCGCAAATAAACGGCATCCCTGATCTGCAGAATGCGTGGCAGCCGCAATAAAATCCTGACGACTGTAGCGGACAGGATCTCTTCCCCATTGTGGAGGTCCTTGGTTCGCAGAGTCATTTAATTTTAAGTTTATTTTTCTAAAATTTCCCATGTACCTACATATGGATTTAAATTGTCCGAAATAAAGAATATTTGATTTTATTTTATTTATTTATTATCATAGTTGTAAACTACGATTAGCGACAAACAATAAAAAACTGAAATAGGAACATCTTCACTTCATATCTTAGATAAAAATAAACCCGGTTATTTAAGAAAAACAAAAACAATGTATAGATTTAAATATAAATCCACTCAGGACACATTACGATCAGATCCGCTCGTTTCAAAAATGCCGATCTGAAGAGGAGCTTAGTGAAATTACTGATAAGTGTCCAGCGTGACTCCATCACATGATTCTACTTCAGCCTTATCTTAGAGATCATATCTTCTTCTATCTATAGTGAAAGGAATCTGTTGGTCCTTGGCTGTTTTATTTTTGTAACTTTAAAATATTCATCTTGAATGCTTCCGCAGAAGCGTGATGCGACAAATAGTTTTCATAGAGATTTCTACAAAAATGTTTGTCGCATTGTCGCGTCAATCGTGGTTGGAGGAGTTTTACGTTTACTTAAGCTAGTAAGCTGCAGGATTTTCTTAATAACTTTATCACAGTAATTGAATGTTATTTTAATATCAATCGTGCAGTTAGAGCATTTATTCCATTTCTTAAACGAATGTTTTGATTTGGGTTAGTATATCCTGAATTAGCAGGATCCACTTTCCCGTTTCTTTGGCATCCCACTGTGGGTTGCCAAAGAAACAAGAAAGTGGAAACCCCAAGCATATCCATCTACGCATTCTGATGCACTCAGTCACTCTCCCTCCTCACTAATGTCAGCGTTATCTTGTAATCCGAAGATCTCGAGGTTTTTCTAAAGTAACACGATGTAGGTAGTGTTTATACTCGTCAATTTTCTTTAATCTTGACTTTCAATCTTCAATTGTTTTCTCTGACGGTGCGCTAGAACGCTTGTTTATCAATAATCATCAAAAGGAACGTCAGATTCCTACATAATAGGAGAATTATTTTAAAGGATTGCATGTCCAATTGTGCCAGAAAATTCTTGTTTGTTCTTTTGTTGCCACTAGCTGCATTTTTTTGGCACCGATTTACCTAAGACCTAGTAGTTATGGCTAGTTTTTTACACGTCGTTTGGTGATGAGTAACTATCAANGAAGGATTGCATGTCCAATTGTGCCAGAAAATTCTTGTTTGTTCTTTTGTTGCCACTAGCTGCATTTTTTTGGCACCGGTTTACCTAAGACCTAGTAGTTATGGCTAGTTTTTTACACGTCGTTTGGTGATGAGTAACTATCAATTACATTCCAAGACAAGGAGTCTTCGTCGTGTCTCACGCACGTTAAGCCGTTAGTCCCGGCGATCATTTGTACATCTTTGACAGTCGCAACCGGTAGACAGAAGACGGAAAATTTGACACCAGTAGCTACTGTGTTACCCAGTTATTGGTTTGTGGAGGTCAGATAAGACGTCGCTCCATGTAAGACACTGGGTATTCAGCTGCAGCCAGTTAGACGTAGACAAAGCCAACCCTAACATAGTTGGGAGAAGGCAGAGAAGGTAGAGCCCTCCCTCATTCCGATTGTTTTGTCTTTCTCTAAAGAAGCATTCAATAAATCACTTTAAAGAAAGGAATGGTAGAAAATCAACAATGTATGTTGTAGTATATATTGCAATAACTGCAAGATCATGAGAAAGTATGTTTGCTTTGCATGTCAGTAAGTCACGACTGTGAATTAGCATGACAATGTATGCATAGTGTTCTGTACTTATGTACTTTCATATTGAAAAATTAAACCTGTCAGATACGAGTCGGACTAGCGCGAACGACTCGTTTATGATACTTACCGAAAAAATCACGGTTCTTGTGTGGGGGCTTATTTTGTTTTTATGAATTTAATTTTACTATATTTTGCAGACCAAGGCGAAGATGGCGGGATGAGCTCGAGTCCAAAAATACTGGCCTGATATAGCAAAGGACTGAGTTGTGTGGAAAGGGGACCGGGAGGCCTTTGCTCAGCTACTGTGGGACAAGATAGCCTTTTTGTTGTAGCAGCAATAGACACTTTATATGAAAATGAGATACAGCCTGCTGACCGACACACAGACAAACGAATGCGGAGGCCTATTATACCCCTAAGAAAGAGTCTAAACAGTGAAACCCACATTTAAAGCTAGTATGTTACACTAGCGGTATCTTTTTAAATTCTGATCTCGAACCACGGAACTGGAAAACGGCCTTATATTCTATGTATAAATAGATATTGATAGACAAAGATATATGTCAAGTGCCTTGATAATGATATAACTACATGTTGGATAGACAAATGGGATGCCGATAAAAATCTATGATCTATGGTCGGTACTATAAAGTATACAGTATTCACACACAGCTAAGACCCGTTTGTATTGTATGAACAAGGACAAAAGTGAACGTAGGGTCTAATACAATTAAATTCTGATATTGAGAGTTACCTTCACTAACGGCTCTGATGTAACAATGTGACAACTTGATTTCATGTAAATTATTGTTCTGAAATAGTTATAAAGATTGCATTTTTCACGAAAATCGTTGTCGAATTGTCACGTTGAGTTTGTCTGCAGGAGCCTTAAGTTCCCACCACAAATCCGTCAACGTTTTTTTAGCAGTGGCTGGAGGCTTTAATTTTTTAACGCCACAGGCGAGTCCGGTCCGGCCTGCTAGAGGCCATTCACAGAAAAAATAGTTTGTGTCGGCTCCGACGCACGACTGGAGTTTATTCCTTAAAACTATTATTGTGGAGTTTATGTAAAAAAAGGGTAAATGAAAGCATCTTCAATAAGCTCGGTATACTTTGTATATACTCACATACAAAATCTTGAAGTGAAAGGTGCGCAAAGTACGTTACGCAAAGGAACGTAACGCCTCACTTTTAGTTAACGTTCGATTTTACTCCTCATAAAATTTACATACTGCGGGCCAAACACGAAATAATTGTCAGAAACAAAACGACGTTTAACACTTTCAGTACCTGTAACACCTAACTATATGATGTTAGGAATATTACGGTGTCGGGTGCCGATGGTACCTAGATGGTTTTTTTATAAGTTGTATGAGACACCCGCAAAGACTTAATCAAAAAGAGGTATTGCCACCTCTGTAAACCGAACATTCTAAGACTTTTAAAAGAGTAACCATGGAGTTTCTTTTTTGTTCTTCTGCTTATGAATCTACCATTACAAATGGACAACTAGAGTCACTTTAACGGTTAATGTTTACGTTCAAAAGTTCCTTTTAATGGTCTAAGTGAAACAGACGTTTTGACTAGTAGAATAAATATACCAACTACGATTAGCCCAAAACGCATTGGGTGATTCATTTCCATACTAGTGCGCCTAAGTTTACTATAACGTGTCCGATTTTAAATCTTGTTTTTCATTTCTCAAGGTAAAAGGTATTACCGTGGATCAAAAGACCATCCCACCAAATTATTATCTCAGAGATTTTGACATCTCGACTGCACCTGACGGAGTAAACTACGAAGCTTTGGCCCAAATAAATCCCTAGCGCATAGAATCAATCATTCATCTTTCAGGTTAATCCTCATTTGGCAGTTGTGTGTCAGATGCAGATTATGCGTGGTATGGATGCATGTTTCTACTGGATGAGCTGTAACAAACTAGCTTATTCCTGTGGCTTTTCCCGACGTTTATGCCATAGGAGCCCTTGATAAGAAGTTGCCTAATCTACTCAGCGAAATCGTATCTTTCTATCTATTTAAGAATTTTCGTAATTGGATCTTTAGGTACTTCTCCAATGGGCCTGCGGACGGCGAGAGTTGGGTGGCTCGCTATCCGATCACCACCAGGCCCTGGTCGATGGCGCGTTGTGTTTCACGCGCGCCTCAAAGAGATTTCAGCATAGAAGACGGGGCCCGCTAGGGCCAGAGCCTGCCAGGGTTGCGGAATTTGTTCGAAAGAGTCACCGCGCAAAGGGCTTTAGAAGGAACACGGATGGGTTTTTGTCAGTAAGAGTCTGACTCGCCCTTCCGCTCCACCCAGAGTGGAAGAAGTCATTTTGTGATGTCCAAGCCTTAAAAAAAAAAAAAAAAAGGTACTTCTCCAAACAATCGAACGATTTTGTCTTTTAGAAGTTAAGTTAAGAAAAAAATTAGAAATTTTAGCATTCCATCATGCAATAATACATCTTAATAATGATTAAGAATCACTTTATTAACAAACAAAAGATATATCTCGCCGACTGATTGACACTCTGCATGACCAGAGGGCTGACTCGTTCTTTGCCCAAAGAATTAGCGTTGACTGTCAACGTGACAATGCTGCCATGCTTCTAGCATCAGTTGAGGAGTTATAAATAGTTGGTTTATATTTTAAGTAACTTATGAACAACAATATATTGTTATTGTGCTTTTTATATTTGTGGGGGGTTTGAAACATAAACCTCCTCACTGGTCCATTTGACTCATCAAGAGGCGTTCAAGACGTATGGTTGGAGAAGGCAACTCACCGAGAAGAGTAGAAGGCTGTGGAGGATACTTTTGCCCAGCAGTGGGGCAATGTAGATTGATAAAAAAATGAACATGTAGTGAAAATAAATAAACAAAATAAAAGATACATTCTCATCATCTATCACTACAGCCACTCGACAAGATCATTCACTAAGGACCAGAAAAACACTTCGATAAAAAATCGAACATTTTATCTTTATTGGTCTCTTTGATATCCAAAATAGTCCAATATCATTTCACGGCTGCATGCTAAAAAGTCACGGGACACATGACTAATAGTTATCGTGTATTTATCTATTTATCGTATGTGCGTAAATCATCTAAAATCTGTCACCTGAATTAAAGGAAATTGAAGAGGCTTGTCTTTATTTGCGTCAACTAAAAATATCTCGAGTGTTTTGAAAATAGATCCGCTTTTCAAACGACTTCAAAAAAAGGAGGAGATTCTCAATTCGATTGTATTTTTTTTATGTTTGTTACCTCATGACTCCGTCATTTATGAACCGATTTTATTATTAAATTCTTCTTTTATGAATGATATGAAAGAAACTTTCCGATTGGTCCCACAGAAATTTCATCAAAATCGGAACAGATGTTTGGATTTTAAATCAAAATAGCTGAAAGCGTAAAATAAATAAAACCTTTTATAAAAAAAATCGAAAGTTGACTTTAAAATAAAAAAAAAAACTACAATAACTTTAATTTCGGAAGTCAGTGTCAAAATCGAAGAAACAACCAAAACCACCGACTTTCGAAATTAAAGTTATTTTTATTATAATCTGAAGAGGACTTATTTGTCTATAAATCAGAGGAACTCGTGGCTAAGTAGTAATAATAATAGCTGTGCGCCTTGATCTTCAAGGTTAAGCAACACTTGTCAAGGTTATTCCATGGATAGATCCTTTATATACCGAGACTACGTCGTGCCTCTGAAAGAACCGGTACCTGTACGTTGGTACCGGCTGCCTTTCTTAGATTTTTGTCAGTCGATATGGGAAGCCAGAAAATCTGACAGCATTCTTACCAAGAGATCGAAACTGAAGTGGCAGTGGGCAGGGCAGCAATGTGTTACCCAGTTACTGGGTTGTGGAGGTCCGATAGGCAGCATTAGTAAGTCACATAAGATATTAGTACACAGCTGCATCCGGTTACACCGGCTAGATAAATTGCTTTATTATAGAACGCAATTATGTAATGCTTGAACCGTAGGTACTTAGGTAATGTTTACCGTAAAACCAACTTAAGGTTGAGGACACTATAAATAAAGCTGTCCATATCCTGAATAAATAACAAGATAAAAACAAGCATAATGCCTTAGAGGCATACTGATATGATTTTAATTAACTAAATTATTTTGCGTTTTAATAGAACTAACTAAAAAACATTTGTCATTGGACTCAGATGTCTTCTATACATAGAATGGAAGATTTTATCTAGCGGACGACTTTTTTTTTGTAAATGACTATTTACAAAAAAAAAAACGAGCGAGTCTTACAGTAGTCGCATAGGATGTGTAACATTATTATTATTATTTATTCATTCATTATTATAACATTTGACGTCTCACCTTGGTAAAAAGTAACATTAACATTAAAAGTACCAACTGACAGCCAACTCGAACATGCCGCGAGCTAATTGGTCAAATCAAATAGCGCGCGCTGATTGGTCAAATCAAACAGCGCGCGCTTCCTCGGCTTCCTGTTACACACTTCCGTCCCATTTCACGAAATCACTCCCACAGATTGCAGGAAAACGAGAGGAAAGATGTTACACATCAAAAATGTGCATCGAGCATTTTCGGCAGGGTATACTTAACCTCCCGCGGTAGGTAATTAGAAGAAGCTGTAACTCGAATTACACAAAGTGTGACTACCAGAAGCGGTACGATATCACATACTATGAATCACCGTGTTTTCTGCCGTCTGTGCAAAACATGCAGTCGAAATTACCTATGTGATGCCAGCGACGATGCCTTGGTAACAAACTGGGCAAACAAAATTGGATGCACTGTCATGCCTGCGATACCTAGAAGAACAAAAATTGTGACAAACATGAAATTCAAAGTCTCAGATATCTCGTAGACTAGCCAATTTTAGGTAAGGCTCATGAACCCAAAAATGCAAATTTTCATCAACAATTGTCATTCAGTCTAATCCTCATATCGGTCAACTAGACCGATGATGGACGTCTAATATATTAAGATAAGCCACAAATGCTTCCCACTGGTAGCTATTATTATTGAATATGATCTAGACTTGCTAATCTCTGACCATTGTCTTGTTATCAGGCATTGACCTACTTGCGGGGTAGAATAGAATAATTTATGCGTTTGTTATCTTACGTTGTACGGAAATCTTGACTTAAGTTATGGAATTACATTAAAACTTGTATTAGACTAACATAATTGGAACTTAAACATTTCTAGTGAAATGTATGTACAACATCATCTGCCTAGCTCTTTTCCCAACTATATTGGGATCGGCTTCCAATCAAACCGGATTCAGCTGAATACCAGCATTTTACATGGAGCGGCTGTCTACCAGACCTCCACAACCCATTAACTGGGTAACACGATACTCCCTGTCCCTAGCAAGACTGGTGTCAGATTGACTGGCTTCTGACAATCCGTAACTACTGCCAAAGATCTACAAATGACAGCCGAGATCAACGGCTTACTTAACGTGCTTTCGGAGACACGAAGAAAACTCGAAATGTTACGATGGTCACCCATCCACAGAACCAACCTTGGCAAGTGTTGCTTAACCTTGATCGACCCGTGCAGCTGTTATTCTTTAGCCACGAGCTCCTCAAATGTATATGTACAACACCTTTTATTTATTTAAACTTCATGCACAAAGGTACATTGGCGTCCTTAATTCCTCAGGCATTATCTACAAGACAACCAAGGGTGTTAAAGAGATAACATGGCAGGAGCACTGGTTTAAGCGAAGAATGCAAAAAATAAACCATACTGATGATCAAACACAGTATAAGTATCAGCACAATAATACAAACATATGTTCCGCCCCGACCCTTGCTCAAGCCAGCCCGTGCCGCTGAGCCTGTAGTCTTAAATTCGCCCCCTAATAATAATTCTAGTTCGATCCAGCCCGACTCTAGCTGTCCCCCTCCCAGCGATGCCCTTAGCCGAGGCCCGTACCCCACAGGGGGTGCCCTTAGCGTGTAGTCACTTAGTTTGTAAGTTTTTATAAGCTCTGGCTGGAGGCATTAATATTATATTAAGGCCACCACAGGCATGCCCGGTTAAGCAGTCGACAACCTCATAGGTTGAACTGCGAGACGCCACACAAAAAAAAAACATTATATGCAAATAATTATGTTAGCATCATTTACACCTTGGGCTACCACCACACCTCTAAATATAAAATAATGCTTTAAGATACATCTGGATTAAGTTTTCAAGGAGTTCAAACGTCATCGTGTTATCGTTATGATTTAGTTAAAGTTGACTCTGGTGTTCTGGTACAATTTAAGTCAAAAGAGGCCTATGATTATATTCTAAGAATTCTTTTGATATATAAGCTAATATTTCCGTTAGTCCTCCGTACAAACCTAAGCAAACAGGTTCAAGTGATCTCTAAGGTGTGTTGGGATACATTGAAGATTCTCGAGTAACTCGCGCGACCAGGTTCAGAAATATACGACATTTATATTTAGACTTATTACTATATTAAGACTTGGCGACTAAAACACCAGCGTGTGATATTGAAAAGGAAACCTAAAAAAAAACACGTTTGAATTTGTTTTGAGAAACCTTTGGAATAAATCAATCATCATGTTATGTAATTTATGATTATTTTAGTGGGACATTACATAATGTTGAGATAAAGTAAAATAAAATAACCATTAGAAAAAAAAACCGGTGTGCCGCGCACACATTCGTTCTGTTTTTTATCTATTGTTATAGCGTTGTATAAATTTCAGGAATCTAGCTGTTACGTTTCATAAAATACTGCCTGCTGGTAGACAGACGGCCAGACAGATGAGGCTTAGTAATAAGGTCCCGTTGGTCTCTTCGGGCACGGAACCCAGAAAATGAATTGCTTCCTACATGTTTTGTTTCATCACCCTTAAATTTTTACTATCGAAGTGAGGACAAAACTGTAATGAACAACAATTTTTTTTTCAGATTTTATTACTTTTTATGTTGTGTTTTGATTAAGAATATTTAGAATAACATTAAAAACAATAATATACAGTATAATTTTCATTTTATCTGACCGTAGGCAGCAATCGCAACTAGGTATGTGAAGTAAGGACTTCATAAATTTAGTTAGAAGTTTTTTATTTTTATTTCTAGTGTATATAGTTAGTTAAATATTTATGGAATAAATATCACGAGGAGTTCAAGTTTTACTTATCAGGCGTATTATATTAAAATGTTGTTGAGAACCACATGCAAAGGTATATGGTCATTGAGTGTGAAACATTTGGAATTTGTTTCGCAATGGAATAAGAAAGCATAACATCACGCCCGTACCCACCACGATGTGCCACCGCTTCATGGTACACATCTCACCCATACGCACTAAACGTTTTGGCTATACATTCATTGTGGGACAACTCAGGAGTAGAATAGCAGCGAGGCAGCTCAGGACTGATAGCAATAGGTTTAGTCAAGTTTACGTCGACCACATTATGGTTTACCCAATAACAATCTCCCGACCCGAGAACTTCCTCGTAGCGGTTTGGGCCTCGGGAGCCGCAGGGCTATTTCAGGCCACCGTAGGCATGGGCTTGCAGGCGGCGAGCGTTGGGTGGCTCGCCACCCGAGTCGACGGCGCGTTGTTTTCCAAGCGCCCCTCAAAGAGATGTCAGCATAATTGACGGGGCCTGCTAGAGCCAGTGCCTGCCAGGGTTGCGGAATTGTTCAAAAGAGTTTCTGCGGCCTTGGCACGCAAAGGGCATTTGAAGGAAGACGGGTGGGTTTTAGTCTGTAAGACACTTCCTCCCGCTCCGTCCAGAGCCGGAGGAGTCATTTGACGACCCACCCTCCAAAGCAAAAAAAAGGATCACATGTATTGTCTTCAGAAGCGGTTGCGACCAACGAAGCGTTTGCCACGATTGCGGTGATAAAGTGAGAATAAAAAATAAAACCACAAATTGCATTTACCGCTTACAATAATATGGCGAAGATAGGTTCTAATCTAAGTGACTACGTTCAACCCGGTCCAACGGAACTTGATGATATTATAAATTAACTACCTTTCTTAGTCAACTACCTTTCTAATTCAACGATAAAGCGAGGTCGTTGACATTATAGCCTTGCACAAACTAGAATTAAATATTTTACAATAATGGGTATTTATTTAAGTAGGTACTTTAAAGCGGCTGTGCCTCTCTTAAACTTGTCTCTAGCTTGAAATTCGAAAACTGTTCCGAGGGAAAATATTCCCAGCATAAAAAGTGTCCATAAATAGGACATACTATAGGTTTACAATGTCCTCTTTATTGACACGGTCTATTCGTGTGCCAAGTTTCGTTTTCGTGTACCGAACTGTTCAGCTGTTACGATGTTAAGAAGAAACAAATGAACAAACTCACTTTCGCATATATATTGTTTGTTAGGATGAGCTGTTAAATCCAGCCAGCAATATTTTTCGGCCAGCCTGCCAGTTACTAAGTTCCCTTCAGATGACAACCTTCACAGTACTTAGTTTTTGTTTCATAATAAATAATGATATTGTTCAGATGAATGTATCTTGGTGTTTGTTTTAAAGCCAAAGTCACCTGTCTGATGGGTCACTAACCCACATACATTGTTTATTTTTTTGCATTAATTTTATGTCGCAATTGTTCTATCTGCAACATGAGATCAAGTTATGATTCTTATAAAAATAATGAGTATTGGATCATTTGGACTGTGATTTAAACTTAAATACTCGAAGTAACAAACAAACCTAACCACACGAAAAACTATTAAAAGTACGAAAGAAGTCACTTTTCAAACAGTCTGATGTAACTGATGGTATTTATTTTTGTTCAATCACAGATTTGATGCCACAAGCTGCATCCGACCGCTTGAAAAGTGACTTCTTTTTAGTGAGTTATATTTTTGATATCGCTTCGCTAGAGCCTTTTATTTCAATAACCACTTGACTATGTCATGAAAAAGTACGATTTTATATACCAAACGACATCTATGTCACTTTAATATAAAGACGAATCTAATGAAATCTCATATTGCAAAATTTATGCACCCATTTAGACTGCCAAGGAAATATACATTAAACACACATGTGACTCTCTAAAAATATCACTAACCTTCTCGGGTAGTCAGGTATAAATGCTGTAATTTTTAAAAGCCTAATTTAAAAAAGTATCTAACCGTAAACAAGTTTGTCAGACAGACTGATCATGAGGACGATGGCAGTACAAGTACCGATGGAAAAGAGAAAGGCCAAGATAAATGTTATGATTAAAATATTGCAGTGCATACATTAAATGAATTGACAGCCGTTAGACGCAGGACTTTCTCAAGAGTAGACCTGGCTTGAAAGTTTCATAAGATTTATTTAGTATTGATAGGCACGCGTTTGACAACAACCTCACCTGATGGTAAGCGATGATGTGGTCGACGATGGAGCACGCTTGCCTAAAAGTATCATATTCACTCTTGACTAGACCCTGGTGGGGTTGTAGCTTTCAGGAAACACAGACTCCTACAGGGAATTCCACCTTTCAGATTTACGCACAATTAAAGTATTCCCAAAACGTTTTGTGCATATGAGTGGGATGTCCACCAAGTGCCGGTGGCGCATCGTCGTCGTGTATTTAAATATTTGATGACGTGCAAGCTCGTGACCAAATAATAACAGCCTCAAGAGTCAATCTTCAAGGCGAAGCAACGCTTGTCGAGGCCGGTTTATGGCTGGATGAACAATCACCACGTGCTGAGACTCCTCCATGTCTCGGCCACCGTGTTAATAGAAGGGATCAACACGGTCCCTTACGAGTTGGCAGGATCAGATTATTCGCCAACAGTCTTGCCAACAGCCTTGTCTTGTCTTGTCTTTTCGTGTTACCCGTTACTGGATTGTAAAGGTCACACAGGCAGTGATAACTATGACATTAAGGTGGGAGAATACAAAACGCAACGTTATCTCTAAGAATGATTGCACCGGAAAACATTTGAACAGATGAGATCTGCAGATCAGATTGCGATAAGAATGTAATACGTTTGTGTCCACAGTATACATGTAATTTCCACATACCTCAATTTTGCTGTGAATGAATCTTAAGAACGTACGGTAGCTTCGTTATCAAACTTGCTAAATATTGAATAATATTGTTTCTGTTTAAGTTTGTGCCGTCTCACTCAGATTATATAAGTGACTTTATTTTTTGTTTGTTTGTTACGCATTCACACCTAAATGACTAACAGTCAGAAAAAATCGTATTCGTCAAATTTATAACACCCCGCTTTGTAATCGGGGTTTAAAAATTACATTGGTAACCTATCTGCTCGAAAGAATCCTTCATTCACCTTTTAGGAAAGACACTTTAATAAAATGAGCGGTTAAGGAATATTCTGATATAGACACAGATAGAATAGTATATAAAAGATTATTGTTAGAATCTTCCTGTGCCCTCAATGTTGGATATTTGGTGGGTCTTTCCGTCTCTATCATTGTGTAATTAACCGAGTCTTGAGTCAATATTAACGTTCTTTTAAATCTTAATCTTCGTAGTTGTGACGATAATCTTAAGATGTTCTATAATTGTTATGTGAAGAGTTTTATATTTATTCGTTTTTTGGTGTTTTTTTTCCTCATTTGGATCAGATGATGAAGTCGTTTTTCTGCTAAAGTTCAGTTCAGACGTCATTGAAATTGTCTTATCTTTCTTTATTACCATGATGAAAATAGATTCTTTTATTTTGGATGTGAAATCATCGAATGACTTCTCCTGCTCTGGGCGGAACAGGAGGGATTGTCAGACTGTCAAACTCTTACTGACTAAAATCTACCCGTGTTCCTTCAAATACACTTTGCGTTACAAGGCCGCGGTGACTGTTCCGAACAACTCCGCAACCCTGTTGATAAAGTAGTTTTTTGCTTAACGCTAAAGATCACTTCAGACGTCATTGTCGATCTATTTTCAATTCCTATGTTAGTACGACGAGAATAGCCCCCCCCCCATACACTACTAACAAGGTAGTCAAGACTGATTGTATAGGCAGCTGTTTAAGCCCTTAATACCAACTTATTTCAAACTAACGAAGTGCATGGAGTTTCTTGTGTATTGTAGTCTATACGAATGTGTTTTGGATTATTTATTATCAATATTGTATTTTTTTATTTTAATTCGACCTGAAAGATATAATTATGTAGCTGTTAGACTGATTCGAAAAATCTTCCGCATCAAATGATAAATGCTATTATTTTTGTAAATAGGATAAAAACACCGTTACACGTCAATCTTTTTTGTTCAGTTTAAACTAGATATAACCTGGGAAGAAACATCGAAACACGCTTAGAGATCAAAGTCTATTTGAAAGACCATACAATGGTAAACATGTGATAGTCAAGTAATATAAATGTAGGTTAGGAACCATGTAGGTTAATGTGTAAGTTGATCTTTTGAGGAAAGGACCACACAGATGTTAGTGGATCCGTCGCCACAATGCAAGCAGTTATCGTGTAGCTCAACTTAGAAATTTAACGAGCTCAATAATTTGACTAACAATACCAAAGGCCGTATAAAGATCTCAAACAGCCAGATAACTATGACGTTATTCTGACGTTATAATATGCAGATTAATGTGTAAAACGGTATTTCATCAAAAATGAAGGTGATCTACCCATATAGCTTGTCAGAAAGCTTAATGTATCCTCTTCATATTTTGCCACACAAATAACAAACTACTAAAGATCTCTCTAAATTTCAACAAAATGCTCGGTTGCGCAGGCTTGCCTCACCGAGTTCACTTATCTTACAAATTGCGCAAACGTTGCACGATCCGCTGCAAATATTGTTCAAGCTCACATCGAGTGTGCTTAGCTAGAATATAAAAGACGTAAGAAGGTACGTACTTTGTGCATTAGAACGAGACATAGTCGTGACGACACGACTCTCAGCTTGGATGGTTATGGTTGAAGTATCCGGCTCGAAGGACCAATTTGTGTCTGTCTGTCGGTTTGCAACCACTTCACGTCGGACCGGTGGAATGGGTTTTGATGAACCTTGGCAGATGGGTTGACCGTCTATACCTTGTACTCTACATAAAATAATTTTCATCCCGGTTTCTTTGGGATAATTTTCGACAATCACTTTGGCGAAGACGCATGCAGAAGCCAGGAGATGCATTATAATTTAGAAGGCTTCACAAATAATTTGGGATTCATGTCAGTTGGTGCGTGTATTTTATGTAATAAATGTCACTATGGCAACAGTAAATAACGCTCCGAACAGATGTTCGCAATGAATAATTCAGTTAATTTCAGTTCAATTATTCATTCTACTGGTACCTGTAGGTACTGAATGAAAAATGTACCAATAATGATAAAATTATGTAGAACAACACTATTTACAAAAACATACACTACTTTAACTACTGGAGAAGTCGTGTTTAAATAATAACAGGTGCACGGTTCGATTTTTAGGGGTTCAGAAACGCATGCCAAGACTCCTTCCTGCTGTCATTTGTAGATATTTGCCTGTCGATATGGATAGGCAGAAGCCAGAACATCTAACACCAGCTACTGGGTTGTGGAATTCCAGAATCCATCTGCATCCAGTCAGACTGGAAGTCGACCCCATCATGGTTGCAATAAATGGCTAGGCTTATTGATATTATATATTAAAGACCTATCAAAGAAAACTTACTTTAATTACTCGTAGCTGTTAAAGTTCCTTAAACCAAAAAAAACCGGCCAAGTGCGAGTCGGACTCTCGCACGAAGGGTTCCGTAACAGTATCTACAAAAACGACAAAAAAATCATGTCTGTTGTAAGGGACCCCCTTAAGTATTTATTTTATTCTGTTTTTTAGTATTTGTTGTCATAGCGGCAACAGAAATACAACATCTGGGAAAATTTCAACTGTCTGCCTATCACGGTTCGTGAGATACAGCTTGGGGACAGACAGACGGACAGCGGAGTCTTAGTAATAGGGTCCCGTTTTACCCTTTGGGTACGGAACCCTAATTAAGCGTTTTCATCTATAAAACCAGTTCACACGAAACTTACGTAGGTAACAAAATTCAAATTTCTGTTATTCTCGTCCAAATCGGAATGACATTTAGTAAAATTATGCAAATATTGTGAACAGCTCTGTAAATCTCCGAGAACGTTTTAAATGTGAGCACATATTTTAGTTAACTCAACAGACTAATGTTAGGAATTATACAAGTTAGTACAAATATGTAGAGTTTTGTTTATATTATGTGAGTCTTTTTCTCATCCGTTTTGATGTAACAAAGACTTTGTTTAAACTAAACATTGCTGAGAATTATTGCGTCATTGCTTGCAACGATAAAAGTTTCATTTTCACCTAGGTATTTAAATCTACTGTTTTTTTTTTTTTACAAAACTTTGCCCCACATTAGGAACTTCTCCTGTATCGTAGGTGCGATTACAAACATATAAACTCACTCACATAAACAAACAGCTAGACCCGGAACAACTATCTGTAGACCACACAAATATCTGTTCCGTGCGGGAATCGATCCCGCGACTCGCAGCGCAGCAGTCAATCGCTCAACCACTGCACCAACTGTGTCGTCCATATTATCAACACATTTTGCTGCACTAACTGAAAGTCACTGAACAGGATGGGTAACTGAAGTCAATATCAATTAATCTGTCAATATAGTTGGTAAAACCAAACTATATTAATTGACAATAGCATCTGGGAAACATGAGACCCATTGGCAATACTGGTGTCAGATTTTCTGGCGTCTGATTATCCGTAACGACTCTCATTTCAAATGACAGCCGGGATCAACGCCTTAACATGATGTTCGAGGTAGAGGGGAATCTCGGTACGTAATGGACGGTAACCCATCCACGGACCGACCTCGGCCGACCTTCGCTTGACCTCGGAGAGCGACCCGTGCGGCTGTTATTATTTATTTACTAGCTGCCGCCCGCGGCTCCGAACGCGTGAATGTCGAAAGTTATCCCAAGGGAACATAATCCCGGGATACAAATTCTATGTGCTTTTCCGGGACTTAAACAGTCTCTACACCAAATTTCATCTAAATCGGTCTAGCCGTTTGCGCGTGAAGAAGTAACAAACATACACACACACTCACAAACTTTCGCCTTTACAATATTATTGTGATGATTTACTGAAGTCAAAATATTAACGAAATATTTTTAGCATAGCATTCGATCTAAATTGTCCCACTTATTCAGAATCAATTTATTTCAAACCATTAACAGATACCACATTAATGCCTTGTAATCTCTTTCCATGGAATTCAATACCGCCTTCATAGAACTCCGCGTACTACTTCTTGGGTACTAGAGTAACCTACATTATGTCACGATCGCTCGTAATTGTAAAGGTAACACTATATCTAGGTGATGGTTGCACGCCCTGTTACCACAGACAAACAAACTAACTCGTTTGTACGATGGAATTTTAAGGTTAAGTAAGCTTACCATGTTCCTTACTGGATTAGAATCCCACGTGTATACAGAATGATTTTTTAAAGTGTGCGTGGATGGCCAAATCCGAAACTGTGAGGAATATCGAAAATTACTTAAAGGAGTCTCGAGCCCGATTTTGATGAAAACTAAAACTGTATTATTGGATTTTTAAAAATTCGGTTTTTCTAGCCAGAAATCGGACCGGTTGTTTTTGAAAAAAAAACACAGCTTGTATTTCACCATCCGAAAGTGTCGCTAATAAGGATCAAATTCAAGGATGTAATAACATTTGGCAAACTAAAGGAAAGTGCTCATTTTTAACAAAACACTTTTTAGATTTCTGACTAAGTCTACCCACCTAAACCTCAACAGATATTTTTTCAAAAGTATACGCAGGTATTGACAGTATAAAGTTTGGGTAATCTAGGCATAGTCATAACATATCAGTCTGCCTAGCCTTGTCCCAATAATGTTGGAGTCGGCTTACAGTCTGACTGGATGCAGCTGAGTACCAGTATTTGAGTAGTTCCACTATTGTTCTCATAATGTTCACACATTGATTCCACTGCGCTTCAAAATTTTTCATTTTACAATTTTTTAGTTCCAGTAGACATTTTGAGCTGTCAACAAAAAAATAATTTTACTATTTTTTTTCTTAAAACGAAGATAAAAATCACAGCAGATTAGTATTTTTATTTGTGGATAACAAAGAACTTATGGTTTGCCTTTTATACTGCCTCTACTTATTTTATTTTGGAGCGCTGTAGAACCATGTTGGTACTTATAATTTTTGAAATATTATAGATAATAATAACTTGGAGCGCAGTGGAATGCATTCTTGGAGAACAGTGGAACTACCCCAATCGTTTTCATGGAATGACTGACTGCATGACCTAATACCTACAACCCAGTGACTAGGTACCAGTGTACCCCTTGCCAAGACTGGTTTAAAATTTTCAGGCTTTTGACGTAACGGCTGTCAATGATCTACAAATGACAGCCGGGACATACTTTCTGAGGGACGTAGGATGTGCCCATTGCTGGGCGACACGCCTCCTCTCTTAAACAGGGAGTGGGCTGCCACTGCCCCAATGTGGATCGGTAGATGTTATAATTTTTTAACCGACTTAATAAAAAGGAGGTTCTCAATTCGGTTGTATTTTTTACCTTATATCTCCGTCATTTATGAAACGATTTGAAAAATCATTTTTATCTGAAAAGATATACTTCGCGATTGGTCCCATAGAAAATTCATCAAAATCGGTTCAGGAGTTTGGTATTTAAATTGAAATAGCTGAAAAAAATATGTCATCCAAGAAAACGAAATTGCGTATTGTGACTTTCCAGTGCTGTTGATAGTTATTATGAGGTACCACTATAAAGTCCAAAATAAAAAAAAAACCTTTTTTTACAAAAAAAATACAACCGAGTTCCAAATAAAAAAATACACTACAAAGTATAAAATAATTGTAATTTCGAAAAGTTTTTAGTTCTAGGATATGCCGTTTTCGGTAATCTGAAGAAAATTATTCAAATTGAATATAAGGTATACTGTCATTGTTAAACCAAATAGCCAGTCCTATTTTCTCTTTATTCGTTGGAAATCTGTGAGAATAGTCAGCGTCGTGATATTGAAAATCATTAATAGCAAGGTTGATATCACTATGTACTGGGTGTGCCTAATTTCCTTGGGTATCTCCACACCTGCAGGCGTTGCTCATCATTATAATAATACGTGATCAGCCGATCGATTCTGTAAACATGTCGAAGTGAAGGCTTGGGTGAAGTGATCACGAGGTGAGCTGACAATCCATATAATCAAGACGGAATGACAGCTCGCTTTGTGATCATGTGACATCTTAATTATATGGATTGACAGCTCACTACCTGATCACTTCACCTAAGCCTTCACTTCGACATGTTTACAGAATCGACCGGCTATGCCTTTTGTGACACGTTTTTAGTACAAACAGATTCAAAATCATATAAGTGCAAGAAAAAGATCGAAAAATACCACAGAAACGAGTCTATTGCACTTGTAATATAATCTACATAAAAGTCGCCTGATCAAGTCTAGTGGGACAGGATTTTATTTCTTTTAAAAATCAAAGTCTAAAATAAGAAGGCAAAAATTTAGAAGATAAAAGTATCAAAACATGGCAGACATCATTTTATTGAATTGGAAATGGACATTCATAATAAAGAAAACTTAAAGATTGAAAATGTATAACATATTTTTTTAAACTGGCCATACATTTTCCTGAACCAACATTTACAGTTAAAACTATTTTCAAAATCTTTTCAAATAAAAAAGACTAAAATCTTTTCACAAATATGATTCCATGACTTCGTTACGCCAATAATTTCCGTTACATGCATTTCTGTTATTTCCACATTAGTACAATAATATTATATTTAAACTTAACCAAGAAGTAGAGCAGTGACCTCTCCCAACACTCGCTAGCTAGCATCCATACAAATGGTTTAAGTACTTAGCACGAAGGTCCCAACTGCCAACTCACGCGTGCCACAACAATGGAAATGAGACTGGCATATCAAGTGACCACTCTCGGTTTCTCTATGGTTTCAGCTTACGCTGCCTTGATCACGTATGTGCTGTCAATCTCAGCCGTCATATAAAGAAAATTGTGATGTTGGGTACTTTCATTAGAGAGTACTTTCTTAGTTTATTTGTTGTTTTATTATATTTTCTTGATAATGGAATGGATATTGGAAGAAAACAATGTTTCACAAATAAGTTTATTAAAGTATTAGGTACATACAAAGCTTTTTGTAGGAATAATAATAATATTTGAGAGATGGTGTATTTGCCAATAAATTACAGGTTGTTTGCTTGTATTACAGGGCTAGTTGCTTAAAGAGAGAAGTTGATCATTTGGATAGATTTTACAGATAAGTCATTTAAAAATAATTTCACTACACGAGAACTTTTTCTCACTTTTTGATTCAATCATCAAAATAAACCACATTTGAATCGTGACTTCACAAGTTTTGCACAAAACACAGTACCTACTAGCTACGAGTGTATACTTGTAGCTAGCTAACGAGCCACGTTTCACTGGCCAGTGATCATTTTGAATAGGAACTTTTTGTGTGTCTGACTTTGCACTCATCAAACATTGACGAGTATAATGGGAGGAATACTCGGAAACGAACAAAAAACATAGTTTTAAATATCATGAGCCACGAGCGACATACGTAACTACGTGGCAAATAAGTGTCATCTAAAAATAAACTCAAAGTGAATTTCTTGTTCGATTTTGGATTCAACTATAATAATATTTTTTGTATATTTTCTTCTAAATATCTGCTGCTGGCTCATGAGTTGGTACCTCACATTGTTATTTATTGAAAAAACTATTTAACTATAGTATGCGCCAGATAAATGTGGAATAAAGTATATTGACCTTTCCCTAATAACTGTTCATAGGTACCTGAACAATTAAATATGAATCGTTTTTCATTATTAGACAATGTTAAGGATCACGAGAGATGATGATTCGGGACAGCTTTGTGTCATTAATTCCGTTTTTCAAATTAAAAATGTCAATAATTGTAGGTGGGTCAATGACCGTTATTCCACGATTATCTG
>NDFZ01005375.1:368439-446961 GCA_002192655.3 Mamestra configurata
ATAGTAGGCGCCAGATAAATGTGGAATAAAGTATATTGACCTTTCCCTAATAACTGTTCATAGGTACCTGAACAATTAAATATGAATCGTTTTTCATTATTAGACAATGTTAAGGATCACGAGAGATGATGATTCGGGACAGCTTTATGTCATTAATTCCGTTTTTCAAATTAAAAATGTCAATAATTGTAGGTGGGTCAATGACCGTTATTCCACGATTATCTGGCGCCTACTATAACTAAAAAATAAGTTTACTGAATGCACACGACCAGTCAACCTTCATAAACATTGTTGTTTGTTACCTAATTTATCCGTAGTAAACTTTACACGTACACACGCTTTGTTAAGTTGTCATTATTTTACGAACCACGACTGTATCGACCCTGAAAAATATAATGAGTTTAACAATGATTAACTATTGAACTAACATTAACGACTAAACTAACTAATACAAATGAACCCCAAACAAACTCGGTATGTCTGTTTGTTTGTTACATTGTCACGCCAAAAACATTGAACCAATGTTGATGAATTTCGACAAACATTACTGTACCTTGAAAAAGGACAAAAGATACTTTTCATCCTAGGAATACGTTCACTTTGGATCATTTCCAACTTTCACGTAGTTAAAGCCAATGGCGGTAACAAATAAATACGTGAATGTCGTCATCCTTGGCCACTCCTTGAGGTTCGATGCTCGAGCTCGACCCACGAGAGACCTACGTCGATGTATTGTACTCTATGGATCTACACACAGACACTAGCGCCACTCCCTTCGCTAGTGTGTTTAACCTAATTGTACAGTTGAACGGACATCAACATTAGTTACCCACTAAACTCATTAGTATTTGTTACTGGATTACAGTTTGCCGGCTTCAGTCTGAATGTCAAATAGGGTTGAAAGAAACACATTCGTTTGAGGATTTGTTGCCATAGCCAAAAATATTTCTTTTTGACACTAGCTTCTTTTCCGTGGATTCGCTTTCACGATTAACGCCACAGGTACCGTACATTTTCTGAGATGTAAAGTAGGATAGGTACTCGGTGATAAAGAATGAAAACACGAAAGGAGTTTGTAGGTACTTGGATTAGTTACCATCATCATAATTTCAGCCGAGAGACGTCCACTGCTCGACATAGCTAGGCCTCCTGGATCGGTCGATTATAGTAAATCGACCGATCCTGTGCAACTAGCATCTAGTGGATTCCCGCGACCACCACCAGGTCATTGGTCCAACTTATAGAAGGCCTTCCAACGTTGCGTCTTCCGGTACACGGTCGCCACTCCAGAACCTTTCGACTCCATCGACTAAGACTCTGTTCTGCGAGCAATGTGCCGTACAGCCACATGTTTGGCGATTTTTTGGGCTATGTCGGTATGTCGGTAACCTATCGGTATATCCAAAGATTGCCCTTTTACAAACTCACTTTGCAATAGTAGTATGGGGTGTGTATCACTCTGTTATGTATTTATAGTTATACGTGATGATCAACAAACGTAGTGAACTGGTCCTGCCAGTTTCAATGGCGCTGAAAATAGATACAAACATTCTCTTCTCACACATAATAGTTCAGGTTTTGGTAGTTATTTTAGAATTAACTTTCCATAGAAATAGTGGCTATTAAAACTTGACGTGTTCAGTTAAATGTTAATTCGATAGTGTTTTGGGTTAAGTTATAAACAAAGCTGTTTTATTTGTGAGTCGGGTTAAAATTTCGGCGAATATTTTAAAATAATGAAAATCTTTTTCGTTGTTTTATTTTTTTCCAACATTTGTACAGTGAACTTCACCTTTATTCATAAACGTTTAGGTTTGTATTTGTATGGTTTTTACGGAATAAGTATTGTCACTTAACAAAGAAAACACAGAATTCTTCATGAATAATTCTTATTTAAACAAAACTAATAATATAAAGAGGTTTCATTGTAGGTATGTTTATCCTTTCGGGAAATATATGCATGCATTGCAATGTTTAGAACTTATTATGTAACAAAAACGGTTAGGTACTATTTATTAATTGCCTTAGGCATTCTACAGTAGTCAACCAAGGGTGGCGAAGAGATAACATGGCAAGTATATTATTTAAAGCAGAAACGTAAAGTTAGCTAGATATTTCATTTTCATTACAAACTAGTGGCCCGCCCGGCTTCGCCCGGTTTTTTTTATTTAAAAAAAAATCTTTTATAAAAACCTCCTAACAATAAAAAACACAACAAAAAAATAATTAGCGGAATTGGTCCAGCCGTTCACGTGTGATGCCGTGACCAAAGGAAATAGGGATTCATTTTTATATATATATAAGATAAATTATATGTTTTCACAGGCAAAGCTGCGGTCACAGCTAGTATTTACTTTATTATATGTATAAGTTTGCCTTGTAAAAAAATAAATATTTGTTTATGTTGTCATCTGTGATGATGACTGCCAATAGTCGTCAACGGGGTCAGGGCCTGGACCTTAGAATAATAATATATTGGTATTTGAAACTGTGAAGAATTTAGTTGAAGGTGACATCAAACTGAATGTTTTTGAAAACAATAATTTTGGCATGAATATGTATTTAACTGGTTATTGTCATAACGGTCTATTCTGAGCAAGGACCTTCAGTTAGGCAGATATGGTCATTTTATTTTAAATTATTATATTGAAAGGGCCAGAGACAAGATGGTGAGCGATGATGTGGTCGAAGATGGGGCACGCTTGCCTAGAAGTAACCATGTTACTTCGCTTGATTAGACCCCCAGGTTGCAGCTATCAGGAAACAGACTCCGGCAGGGAATAACACTCTTTATCTATGCACACAATAAAACTATTCCCAAAACGCTTTATGCAAATGTGTGGTATGTTCACCATCCTAGATTGTGCTGTTACGTGGATCAAATTCATGGTCACTATTTTATGTTGGTCTCATGCTTGCATATTCTTTGTATGAGAAGCAGCTGGCCCAGCAAAGGGCTCGTTCTAGGCTGGTTTAAGTATTGTTATGGCTTGGCTTAAAAAATATTAGCCGGACGTGCCAGCAGACATGATAGCATATCATTATTCCACTATGAGAGAGAGACGGAGCTATACAGGATGAATTTACAACGCATTCACGATGGCAATGACACTTTATAGTAGGGGCAAGAGTCTAGCACTAAATATAGATAGGTGACTTTCAAATGACATAACTTATGCACGATTGTTTAATCAACCATCTTGTCATAACATTCTTTTGGTATTTGCTCATTGATCAAGACACTACCTATTTCATTTATAATCGTGAAGTTTCTTGCACGTTCATCTTCATGGAGATCTACGCTTTGAAACGTGCAACTATTTTCATCGTTTTGACTGACCGACCTTGACTATTCAAAAGCGCATGTTAATGGGTCATTGTAATATTTTGTATCTGTTTTATATCTTACTACCTACGAATGAATAAATCATCAAAATTGCTGTAAAGTGAAACTAAAGTTGATCATGCAATGTTCAATTTACCCCGGACTACAAGATTGGCTGAGACGTTCATCGGCACAGATTTACAGACAGACTAACAAGCCGACATGACAATTTAGTGAATCATGTGAAAAATTGTTTTTGTCCAGCGCGTTGGTTGAGATAGAGCTTGACAGGTTGACACATATTTTGATGTATGTAAAAAAATATTGTATTAGTCAGACAGGAAAAAATAATAGATGACGAAGAGTGGATAAAAGGACCATTTTTTCGTTGCCGAAAATGCCTAGGAAACTCTGGCGTAACGACTTACGGCAGTCTGTCAAATTAGCTACCAATCATAGCTGAAACGTCATGTTACAAAGGCAAACATGACGTTTCAACTACTGTTGGTCAAAGATAGATTCGTTATTGAGACCGGCCGTTAGAGGTGCTCACGAAGGATTGGTCGGAGAAGGCAACACACCGGGAAGGTTGGAATGCTATGGTGAGACCTTGGCTCAGCAGTGGGACGATACAGGTTTATAAAAAAGACCAGATGTTATGTTTACCAGAAAGATACCTTATAGCTAAGCAATTTTGAGTTCTAGTGAATTATGAAATCTTTCATTTTAGGGAATTGTTTGTCTTGGTTTGGGAATGTGATTCATAGTCTAATAGTAATTTCAAGTTTTCAAACCTGGTCATTTTTCAACTTTTCTTGGATTAATACTTGGTAAGTAACACAAGACAAGGGTAGGTGATGATGAAGATAACTTTAGAGAATATTTGATTGAGCACCGACAACTTCATACACATTGCCTACATGTATAAAATGGTGCATTGCCTACGCAATAAAATAACTTTATTGTTATAATTCCCTTGTATCATGTACCTAGCGCTATCTGACAATCGCCTACTAGTCTTGAGAACTACTTCGCCATTATGAATGTTATCAGATTTAATATTCAATCATAAACATTTTATTTGTTTTGCTACTACATTTATGTCTTACTAGCTTATGCACCGGTTTCGCTCCAGTGGCTCAACCCCCAGGAACCGTGCATTTTTTCTACATAAAAAGTACTGACACACAGTGATACTGTGGCTTTCTATCAATGATAAAGTTTTTGTAATCGGATCAGTACTTCTAGAGATTACCTCCATCCAACAAACAAACTATTTTTCCACTTTACATCATTTCAAAGACTGGCTGGACATATGCCTCCTCCTAGTATCGCAACATCGACCGGTGCTGTGTGTCTGTCAGTCAGCGGATTCCCGCGGCCTTCACCAGGTCATCGGTCCACCTTGTGGGAAGCCTTCCAACGCTGCGTTTTACAGTACGCTGTCGCCACTCCATAACCTTCGACCTTTTCTTTTTTACAATATAAGTTACTACCAGATGACTCTTTACTTGTTATCTTAACATAGAAACTGTACCTATAATACGATCGCAAAGTTGTTCAAAACTGGTCCATCTGAAGAAACTAATAAAACAGGTTTTGAAATAATATATGAATGTAACTTCCGAACGTAGGTTTTCTATTAATAATCTGGTATGTCTATAGGCAAAGATAAGCTTAGTCTATAAATAGATCGCCCTAACAGTTTTCGAAGATACCATAAACGAAATGTATTAAATTTGAATAACTTTTAATTTGCATAGTCTCCAATGTAGCAGTAGGTAGCAACCTAGTCGTTTGCTACCAAATGCATTTATTAAGTTGCCATTTATAACCGTCGCTTATTTTAAAAACCCATCAATGATCCACTTTTTGTGTGTGATACAAAATCGGCCATGATTCGATGAATTCCCATCCTTGAAAAAAAGGTGACATAGTGGACAAACGTGAGCCTTTCAATTATACATTTTAATCACAACACTTACCGATTTAATTGATTGTAAAATTGCACAGACACTGGACTGGTTTCTCTGCATTTATTTTTATTTAGCAACGGAACAGCTTAGCTTTATTCTGCCATGTTTTACAACATATGTCTACGAATCTGTCAGATATGTCGGGCGAGAGTTAGTCAACATTGCGCAATAAAAATCGAGGCCTCGTCGAGCCACTGAACCTATTAATAGAGGCGCTATTCCGTTAATATCAAGGATGGTACTTATATTATTAAGTTATGGTGGTAAATTATACGGTTTGAGAGAAAAAAATAATTGACAGGCTCTAAAGAAATTAATAAGGAGGTTGACTGTAGATACGTTGGAATTTTTATGATGAACTTCGTCAAAAGGTCGAATGTGCTCACGAACGGTAAATTAGTAAGTTCTTAATGAACAAGGACCAATAAAATGAGAAGGCAAAGGAACGGGAAAACATAACAAAAGATGAGAATACGAATCATTACGGCTCTTAATTGAAGAAGAGCTGATAGAAATTGAAAAAAATGGAAGTTCTTTAAGACTGCCTTTGCCTAGAGGCACTCTGAACTAAAAGACATCTGTTACTTCGCTAGGCAATACTTTCATGGTGCGTACAGCTAAGGAGTCGAATTCCTTGCAGGAGTCTGCATCTCCTGATAGCTACAACCCGGGGGTCTTTAAGTCAAGAATGGATAGGTTACTTCTAGGCAATCGTGCTCTATCACCGACTACATCATCGCTTTCCATCAGGTGAGATTGTGGACAAACGCGAGCCGATCAATAAATAATAAAATAGTATTACAAATAATGTTGCAACGTAAATGGACAGAATAAAAAGGGCTTATTAACTTATTCTTATTATAGTAAACGAGGAGTTCGTTAAAATTATCGCATATCTAACGATGCATAGCATCTGTCCACACTCATTATAAAAATACTGGATTAGACTACATTTAATAAGGTATTATAAAATAATTATCTAGTCAAACAGACTGGTTATCGCCGGGTCAAGAGTTCGAACAATATAATTATAATTGTGTGCACAAGTGGTGTCTATAAACGGGTTTGTTCGAAAGAGCGGCTCGTATCGAATGCAGTCGATAGGTACTAGATACAGCGGTGGAATGTGGATAGAGCAAAAAGAGAGAGAGCCGTGTGGGTAGATGCAGCTGTGGTACAATGTACTTGAGGATCAGGACTACTCCGGACAATACCTACATACGTTGCCCAAAATGTTGGGCAGTAAATATCTCATTGCGGAACTACATGATCAAATTAAATTAATCTCCGTAGGCGTGGTAGTATCGATTTAGAATTATACAAGTCTAGCGACTTGCCCAGGCTTTGCGCTGGTTCAAATTATAAAGCAAACCTTCCGCCATTAATTTTGGTGAAAACCGTATCAAAATTTGTTCCTTGGTTTACAAGTAGTAAGCGAACAAACAAACAGACAGACAGTGACTTTATTATAATAATTAGAAATAAATCAACATAAAACTCTTCCTAAACTACACCACCAGTGGACCTCCTAGTCAGGATTTACTTGATTTAAGAGTTCTGATTTATTTTGGGTATCTGGGCTCATCACGTCTTATTCGTTTAAAACTAAATTTGAAATACGATATTTCATCATAAATAGAGAGGGAATGATAATTTAATTTTAATATTGATCATCACTTATATTAACTGCTTCTTTGTCTTGTCAGGAACAAGCCATACGTTGCATGTATTTCACGATGTTTTCGTATAAGTTCAAAATGAACGTGTATAAAATATTCCACCCGGAACATAGTGATGAAAAGCCGGGTCGGTTCACCTTCACGTTCACTCGAGTCTTAAAATGTAAATATTGGAAATGTCAGCCTTTATTAATTGTTTGAAATTCACGCAAACGACAATATTTACGCATTGGATGGAAATAATATTTACTTACCTTCTACAGACAATCACAAGTCCATAGACTTTACTTTGTCAGCTCTCTATTTAATAGATAGGATGGTTTTCATTATTAAGCAGTTCAAGCGATACTGATTTCGTCTACCACTAAAACAAAACGTTTGTAAGTTTTACTAAAAAAAAAAACTGAAAATATGTATACTAAAAAAATTTTATGCTTTTGCATATAATTGTTTATTTATAAAATCCATAATCCTTAGATAACACAGATTAATATTGAGGTTAGTTAACCGGAACGCGAACTAAAACATTTATAGAGCTTATCTGCGGATGGTATCAGATATGAAGTAAGAATTTAAATTTTATTGATCTCTGATTAACTAGTGATTACAATTAAGGTTAACTTCGCTATAAACTATGACATAGCAAGAATTCGATTGCGCAAATAAAACTTTTATCCTGACCTCAAAAAGAAGTTACTAAAATTCACATGAAAAAAATTGATTTGATTCAAATCCGAGCTAATAAAAACTCAAATATTTCAACGAAACTCGTTGGTTATTTTTAACACGTTAAAATAGTTGAACCGGTCTCACTCAATAGTCAATATAGTCAATAGTCAAAGCATTTATTTCAAATAAACCATTATCAGGTACTTTTGAATTGTCAAAGTCAGTCCGTCAAAAACATGAAGCTATTTGCACGTTCGCAAGCGTAGATCTCTATGGAGAAGAACGTGCAAGAAACTCCACGGACACTCTTTTAAATCATTTTATGTTTACAAAAATCCTGGTTACATAAACCTTGTTGCTTCTATATATGAGAACAATGTAAAGAAAGAAAAAAAACAATTTATAGTATGAAATATTAAAATGAGGCAGTGGCAACCAAGGGATGACCAGTCTCCACTGACGGCGCCCGTTCACGAACATGACGCGTGCATCAGCACCATTCAGCTCAACCATTTTGAAGGGAACTGAATGATCCGATACACGCGCCACCATCAGCGAGACATTGGAGTGAGCATGACACACCCTCAACTGCCCCTGCTATTTCATGTCAAACAAGGAAACTATCTATTAACATAATGGTCCAGGGTTCTCACATTTACAGAACTTGAAATAAAAATTGCTTCTAAATTATATAAAACTATGAATATCAATCTGAAAATACAGAAAAAGAAAAGTTTATTCCAAACATAATATAAGATTATGCGGAATAGTATTATTATTAGACATAAAAGAGGGTGAGCATCTCTTCCAAATATAAAACCTAACTAGTGGAACCAAGCGGCTGAGGCTGTGGAGCAGGACCGGCATTTAGCCAAGCATTTTTATCAAGGATATAATCTTCCAGTTTATAATATGCCTGTCTACATAGAGTGCGTTTTATGCATGTTTTAAATTTTTTCTCATTCAGTTCGAGAATCTCACGTGGTATTTTATTATAAAACTTAATACAATATCCCATAAAAGAAGTGTGTACTTTAGCCAATCTGAATCGGGGTTGATCTAATTTATTCCTATTTCTAGTATTAAAATTATGCCTATCACTAATCTTATTAAAAAGATGAATATTTTTCCGAACATACATAATGTTTTCGTATATGTATTGACAAGGTACCGTCATGATGTTAATATCCTTAAACAGTTCCCTTAGGGAATCGCGCCGACCAAGATGGTATATGGCTCTGATGGCTCTTTTCTGCAGAATAAATATAGACTCGATGTCTGCAGCTCGTCCCCATAATAAGATACCGTAAGACATTATACTATGAAAGTAACTAAAATAAACCAGCCTCGCGGTATCTATATCAGTAAATTGACGGATTTTTCTGACAGCATATGCTGCTGAACTTAGCCGTCCTGCAAGAGATGTTAAATGAGGACCCCATTGTAGCTTTGAGTCAAGCGTGATCCCTAGGAAAACCGTGTCTTCGACGAATTCAAGTTTCTCTTTGTCCAATACTATGTCGCAAGTATTACTTTTGACATTCGGTAAAGCAAATCTGATGCACTTAGTTTTTTTCCCATTTAATACTAAATTATTCGCAGTGAACCAATTTTGGACCTGCTGTAGCGCATTATTTACGTCGTCAAGACTTGTAGAACGTCTATCTATCTTAAAAATTAAGGACGTATCGTCAGCAAATAACACCATCTTTGGTTGGTTTTTTAAAAGATGGAGTAAATCATTAATATACACTAAAAAGAGGAAAGGACCCAATATTGAGCCTTGTGGTACCCCCATTTTGACTTTTAAACCCCTTGAATTAACACCGTTTATTTGAACTTGCTGCTGTCTGTCATTTAAGTACGACTTCACTAAACTGAGAGCAAGATTACCNACCTGCTGCAAGTTTCGCAAGGATATCTTCCATAGTTGACTCAAATAAAGTAAAGTTTTGAGGGTTTGGGGGTCTGTACACGCACACTATAACATGCTTATCCAGCTCAACACAGGACAGTTCAATACAATGTTCCACTGACAAGCTGACAATATCATTACGTTGCTTAAATTTTAAGCATTTTTTCACTAAGATGAGGGAACCACCGCGCAACATAGATTTGCGGTTAAAGCAACTGCCTACACTATAATTTTCATAACTAATTTGCATCTGGTAATCTTTCAACCAATGTTCACTAAAACATACAATGTCAAACATTGTTTTCTCTAAAAACATTTCTATTTCTAATATTTTGGAAGAGATACCTTGAATATTTTGATGAAATAATTTCAATGTACTTAAACACTGTACTTACACTCAATAATAACTTAAACCTTAAAACTAAATAATATTCTAAACTCACCGAAACTTTTGTACAGGGTCCAAGATATCCTTAAGACAATAATTAGAACTAATATGAACATAGGCAGCAGGCCTATCAGTCTCTTGTCAGCCACGTACGATGGGAACTCCTCTCCCTTAGTTTCCGCATGTTGAACCTCCATTTTTTAAATTAAAAGTCTTCTTCACTTAATTCACAAAAAAATAACAAAAAGTTTGCTAAATAACAACTATTTTCAAAAAAAGTTTAGCTTAGTCAATTCTATTTATTCAATTCACCATTCAATTTAAATATCGAACACATTTTTTACGAACATTCTTCAAATATCTTTTTTTTTTAATTTCCGGTCACTGAATTCACTTTTCAAAAAAAATTAACTTTCAATTCAATTTTTTTCAAAAAGTGTTTGTTTTCCTTAGTTATTTGAAAGCGTATTGTTGGATATAACGTTAGCGCACACGTTTGCTTCGCGTCGGATCTCAAGTAAATAGTAACAGAAAGGCCGCTGAGCGTCGGCCGTTTACTACTACATACATTATCTATAGTTCATTGATAAAGCAGCCGTGACTTTGCCGCAAGAAACCGCTACTATTTTCATTTTAATAACAGAACGATTATTTTTGTATCGTTTGCATTATTATCTGTAGGATCTAGTAATTGTCCGTCATTATCGATCGGTGCAAGGAGAAAAATAATGTTGATGGCGTCTAATGCTGTGCTATTAAATATTATTAGTGTTATTAATAACTGAATGATCTTTTAGCCGATATGTCTACCTGTTATGTTATCGTCGGCTCTATATTAAAGTTTACGGAACTAAGTCAAGGATTTTTAGATAAAAAAAAACCTGTTAATTTTGAAAGAGTGTAATTATATATTTTAGAACCTCACAATAAGCTCTTTTATTTGATATGTCACACGGCACGGTATTTTTTTTTCAGTCTTAAGAGCTGCTAATCTGCTCGAGATTTAGAGTATATTTGCTGTGACAGATTAACAAATAGACGGTCACACGAGGGTCCATAAAACACAATATTTTTCCCACAGCTGGGCATAGAAGGCTCCAGCATTAAATATTACACTTACTCACAGTGAAAAAAAAACTAAACCCGATTTACAGTCAGCATCATTCATCATTGAACACAGCACCTACAGTACTGAAAAAAAAACTGTACAAAACAACATTAAAATCAATAAAATTTAACGACCTATTTAAAATATCCATTGCTCTAACTATCGAACTCTTGAATAGTTCCAGTCATTTAACTTTCTTCTATACAATGGAATAGCTGCGGGTGATAAGATAAGAAACGTTAAAAGTTATTTTGATTGAATTGGAGAATACATAACAATCGGCGTCCGTGTATGACGATAGTTAATTAGTTCGGCAAAGAGGGAGAAAGAGATATATTCATTTTTTTTCCTTTTTTTTTATTTTTTTTCCTTCTCTAAACTCTTGTTCAAAAAAGTATTACTTTTTGAACAAGAGTTTAGAGAAGGAAGTGAGAACAATTCAAAGTTATCCACAGAAAGTGAAAAATCACTCTATCCTTCCCTCTGAACTCGTTTAACCCGCCTACGGCACACACAGCCAAAATGAAGGGTAAAGATTTAAGCATTCCACGTTGTTCGAAAAAGTTCGTAATTCGGTCGTATTTTTTTGTATGTTCGTTAACTCCGTCATATATGAACCGATTTCAAAATTTATTTTTATGTAAAAGGATACACTTTTCGATAGGTCCCATAGAAGTTTCATCAAAATCGGTTCTGTAGTTGTGGTTCCAAAATAGCTGGAAAAAATATGTGTGAAGTTGTTTAGACTTAGGTATCTTGCGTAGCGTACCAAGTTTTATTAAAGGCAGTTCATTCGATTCTCACAATAGGACTTGAAAGTTTGTATGAAACACTGAAGAAGTAAACGCTAAGGTAGTCGTACTTTTATCTTCATATTTTTTCACGGTACGGTGTATTTCGACATTATTGTGGAATCGACCTTCGTCCAAAGCTATGGAATGGAACGACGCGTGTGTTCTAACAATGTGTTCCGTGTACAAAATAAGAGTAATTTAAATTGATTGTACTTGTAGTACAATCTATCTATCAATTTAAATGACTAAATACAAAAAGGTACAATAATGATGGGAGAATAAACCGGTTTCTAGCCGGATTAGCTATTTTAGAACCAAGTTATTCTGGTTAATTTTGTTTTTATGACTTTTTCCGGACGTAATTTGCAAAATATCAACTGCTATTAAGAATAATAATTTCACTTCAGTGGAACTAACTAGAATGAAGCCGTTTCGGTAGTAAAAAAGATTGCTCTATTTTAAAAATCACTAACTAGAGCAGACATATCATTATGAGAATATTTCACGCTGGGCTGGTTTTTTTTCGGCCAAAGAATCAGCTTTGCCATTCCACTCTGCTATTATTCTGGGCACTTTATAAAAGATTTATATGATTTTTTGCTGTCCAATGAGTTCCTTTTATACGCGTTTGTACGTCATTATTATTTAATATGCGTTGGCATATACTAAGTTTTTTACTGCCTACCTAGTGGTTTATTAATTAGTCATTACATGTATTGTAGTTTCATCCTGTTGTTAGCAAATAGTAAACATTATGAGTACCTAACTATTTTAAAGCAACAGGTACCTTTTGTAGACCAATGTGGGATATCTTGTTTCAATTAAGGATACCTTGTTCAACTTCTGTCTGTCACTTGGTGTGGTTACACCTATATGCTGTTCATACTTGCTATAATAAATGCGATAGTAACTCTTTCTGTCAGTCTGTCCGATAGTTACCTCCTTGCGTCGTAACGGCTGATCGGAATTGTATGCAACACAGATAGACCATGTCCTTTTCATACCGGGAATACGATTCCTCTTGAAAATTTTCGACTTTCAAGCAATAATAATTTCTCCACTCAACTACGCCGAACTATTGCATTCTATTAACCTTTCCGTATCAAAAGACCAATTAATATTGCAAAAGAACAATCAGTTATTATCAGTATAAACAATGTTGTCGTTATCAAAATAAAAACAACGGCTTGGACACAACAAAGGCACTATCATTTATCAGAGTGTCACATCGGCGATGGAGTAAATGAGGCAAGGAGGTTAGTTGGTGACGTCATAGACGACAATCATAGCAGAATCGGTGATCATTAAGTCATTTGCACAAGGTTTGCGGTTCGGTAGTGAGGTCGGGTAAGTTTTTGTGGTGTTGTCTGGCTGTTTGATGGTAAGCATTGACATATTCGATAAAGACTCGTTATGCTGTACCAACGTCACAGCTCTTAAAACAGCGCAAGCTACTAATCGGTAGCAAAATAGCTACGTAAAGCGCGCAGGGTATAGGGTCGCGATAGTTACCTTCTTTTTACTTAGTCATTTCATGAGCGGGCAACGCAGCTATATTTTGTACAACATTGGTAGTAAGTAGGTAATTACTGTTACTTCATGGCAAAGGGCGGTGACAACGGGAAGAGTACAGCAGTAACCGTGTGGCGTTCAAAAACTGGAAGGAGAAGAGTTGGTCGTCTGGCGGCGAGAGGAGCAGATGACATTGTTGCCATCTTAGGTGGAACCTGGATAAGGTTGGCAAGAAGCGTAAGGCCTATGAGTGTGGATGATTGATGATGTATTAGTGTTGCTGTTGAGTGTTCTTGTCCTACCAGAGACAAAGGTGAAATGTATCACATTACCCTTTAAATCGAATCCCAACTGTTGCTTAACTCTTAATTCTTTATTGTAAACCATGACAGCTTATATAAACAGTGATGAAATGTTCATGTACAAAGGCTAAGCCAAAAATTTTAAGTTAGTTTTTTCAGAGTCTACTTTCCATTACAGATCTTATGATACCAATATCAGCTTAGTCATTACATTTTATCTATTCGTAACTTGAAAGAAGTAGTTTACTTGAATATTTTGTATAATTTTAAATTATTTACTGTCTGGGTCAAGTGGCATGGCGTGACTCCTCGGATTCGATTCTTACTGACCGTATTCCGTCCATCGTCTGATCTGAAAATTGGTTTTGTGTTCAATAAATTATGATAAACTTGTCATATTTAGATTGTCTCGGTTGACAAAGAGTCTGATGACCTAGCAGATGACGTCATCGCCATAGCCCCTTCAGGACAGAGGGGTTAAACCTGCTAGGATTGAAAAAGCAAAGGGGAACAAGAAGACACCCAATGTGGTTTTAGTCAGTAAGAGTCTGACAGATTTCATTTACATTAACTTACACCTATGAGGACATTCACGCGAATAAATTGGTTTTAGCCAATATTCGTATGACCACCACAAGAGGAAGGATTTCATTTCGGACAGAGACCAATTTTGCTGACCAACACAAGCATGTCTACCGAGTTTAGAGTCCTGGATTGGTTACCTCATCATCATTTTAGCAGAAATACATGCTGGACATAGGCCTTTCCACAAGTCTCCTTATCGACCAGTCCTGTGCGTCTCGCATCCAGAGGTGCATCACGTCATCGATCCAACTTTTGGGAGGCTTTCCAACGCTGCCGTACTACGTCAGAGTTCACAAGCGTAAAGTGTTGAAATATTACGAAACAATCTAGCAAGGTGATAACCGAGTCAATCTCTATGATCAGTATAAAAACATTTGTCACCAGATTAGACGGGCAGTCGCACTGATTTCTAGAATTTCTAACGATATTGGAGAGATTGAGATTGTTAGAGTCTAAAGTACAGTCATCATGAATCTTAGATTTTAGATAACAGTAGCTATTGGCTATATCTTAGACATGTTTTGTGTATGATAGATCTATTAATAACTGAGGTTAGAAAGATAGATAGTTAGATAAGGGACTCCATTTTTCGCACTTAAACTTCCATATGGTCTGTTGTGAATCGTGGGAGTCGTGCTATCCAGTTGCAGGACTGGGGGTCAAATCATCAGTAGCTCTATTTGGAATACTGGAATGTCTGGTTTAGTTGACTGGTAAAGAAAGATAACTCTCGTTTGCGCAAGCAGTCCTAAATTAAAGTTCGTCATTTGACTTCAAACTAAGGACTTAATTACTTTAGGTTAGGTACCCTACTACCTACAGTAACCTACAAGCCACTTAAGTTACTGTCTGAAGGACTATTTTACATATTCTTACATGCAAATACATCAGGATCAGGATTACCCAAGGACTCTGAATCATCAAAGATCATTAAATCGCAGCGTGTGTGAACTCACGTCTGCCACGACCTAGAGGTAAAGCGAATGGCTGACTTACGAAACATGTTTAAAGTGCGTGGCTATTGAGTAATGCTAGTACCATCGTATTCGAGATGACCTGTCTGATCCGTTCGATATGTTCTTAGAATCTACTAGCTTATGCCCGCGGTACACATATTCTTTTTCTTGGGGGCACACTAGGGGTGCGCTCTCAGAAAAAGAACATATTGTGTACTACCGGGATAAAAATCTAAATCCTATGTCTAAATCCAGGCCATGAGACACCTATACAAAGTAACATTGTATCGGCGCGGCGTTACGTAACTGACGCCAATAATGACGACAATAATGTCGTAATGGCAAAATGTTTGGTGTACTGACAGTCATAAACATTTGTGACTTTTCGACAAACTCAATCGCTGTAATATTGCCACTTTGTGTATGGTCTACCGGTGCAGCGGTGTGGCAAGTTTCAACCAAAGCCGTTCTGCTCTGGAGGCGTGCAACATCCAAATGTTTACATATTTTATTTGACTTTCACATACTATGTATCGTATCTAATATTACTAGCATATGCTTAGTACACTCGGCGTGACCTACAGACACAAATAAATAGGCAGTTGATAAATTACAGCGACTTAGCCTCTTACAATCGTGCTGCGATAGGCGAAAAGCTGCAACCGGAACTAATACATATACCGCACTAATAATACTTAATACGTAATTTGGGCTGATGTCATCTACATCTACACGCTACGGTGCATTGTCCATTGTTAGTCAACCCTGCTATCAATTTGTTGATGGGGATTTTGTTATTCTAATACACAAAAGCAGAAAAAGTGTATAAAAAAAAGCGCGCAAGTTGGTGTGTGTGTGTGTGCGTGTGTGTGTGGCAAGTTGTATAACTGCGTGACTATGTCAATCGAGTGATCTAAAAATGTTGTGGCGAAATACTTCGTTTCCGTTTCCTGACCGAATCTAGATAGACAGGGACCTAAAGAATGTCATGCAATACTTACATGTGGTTCTGTCGGTACAATCTGTGGGATTGAGATCATTTAAATGATGATGATAACTAGGAATAGGAACAAAGCAGACAATCGGCGCGGCGATTTGGCGACTGCATATATAGGATACCTGCAATTTCAGAACACGGGATACCTACATCACATTCTTGTTGCGAAGCAACCGGCAGTATTCTTCTTACTTCTGGCAAGGGTTCAGGTTGACAAGCCTTCTAAATGCCCGCGAATTACCATCTAAAGAATATCATCGAATTATCTCAGTCATCGTATGAACTACTTATGACATTTACCAAACGTCCTAACAAATTGAAGCCTGAGGGCTTACTGCGAGTTTTTTAACGTAATAAATAGATCGCGTTAACAAAAACGTTCGCTTACGTCAAATTGTATGAAAAAAGAAGGATTTCCGTTACTGACACCAGATGGCACTTATTCAGTTTCAATACAAATTGACGTTTACGCTAACGTGATCGATAACGTTAAAAAACTTGCACTAAGGCCGTTGAAACCCGTACAGCACGTGATGATCCGTGACGCGATGGTCATGCATTAACAATAATGAGCAGTTTGTCACAGGAATGGCTGATAATGTGACCAACACTGACGAACTAGACTGCACCAGGTTAGTTTTCAAGTGTACCAAACAATTGAAGTAACTCCTGTAACCTGCTACTCACGTGATAATTTGTGACGCGATCGTCATGCATCCACAATAATAAGCAGTGTGTCACAGGACTGACCGGTAATGTGACCAGCACTGACGCGTCTTGTGACTTATCGCGTGACGGTAAAGTGAGCGAGATTGAGCTCCATTGTGGTCATCAAGTTGATTACGGCGGCGCTTTTGTTGCAGATGATCGGAATATTTCGAAAGAGTTGTGTATCCATTTCGGTACAATAAAATTTATAGATAGAATATAGCCTATCTATCCCTTCTTTATTGTACACCAAAAATAGTAGGTAACACACATCTTTAACACAAATTTTATTCTATGGGTTCCTACAATGTAAGTATTATCGCTGGCAGTAATATGACTGCGGGCGTACTTTTTACTTCGCATTACATGTTTCGGAGGTTACTGGCCCCTTTTATTTATGGTTCAAAGCAGATTCTAAATGTCAACGATAAATCAATTTGCCATTTTAATGAACTTTTTAGCCAAAAACAAATAGGTATTTATTTATTAATAATAGAGATACCTACTTATTTAATAGGTAGGTAGTTAGGTACAACACCAAAACACTTTTAATTTCAAAATAACAAAAGCTGCTGGGTCAACGGCCGGTGTTAGGTACTAGTAGGTACTTACTTGAAAATGATGAGTTTAATTTTAGTGTTCCATAACCAATGGGTAACCAACAGAACCCAATAGGGTTAGTTATTACTACAAACAGAAGTTTGTAGTAATAACTAAACCTTCGCTGTCCATCCGTCAGCGGGCTACATTTCATGAACTGTAATATAGGTACCTATTGAAATTTAGCATACCTAGGTAGTACCTATTTAATAAGTCGAAATTTACACACAGGTATTTCTATAATTGCCACTAAAACAACAAATAGGTATTAAAATAACATGAGAAATAACGAGGGCCACCTTATACCTACAAGAAAATTGTTTTGTTTTTTTGTATACGGAACTCTCATGTGCGATTCCTACTCGCACTTGGCCAGATTCTCTGTTTAATCGTCATTGGACATCGATACTCGTTACATCTGCGAAGTTTCTATTTCATTTGATTTTATCGTGTTGAAATAATGATAAAAAAATATGCGAAAAAGAGTGAAAGCAAAGTATACTTATTAAAAACTTTACCTAAAAGTAGATAATTAATTTAAAATTATGGTTGAAATAATGATTAAAGATTTTGAACAAAATGTTGATTAAAGATTAGAAATGTTCGTGTAGTTTTTCTACGTAGGTACCTATCGTTTCGTTAGTAAAACTTGTTACCGACGATATTAACACGACTCGTAGCGCCATCTAGTATAACTACTAAGCACTATTTAAGTCCGGCTATTAGACACTAGATGGCGGTAAAAGCAGTGAATTATAAGTACGGCTACTCAATACTAGATGGCACTTTTACAAATTTGAGAAAAACCTTTAAAAATTCCGAATATACCTCGAGACAGAATTAAATAAAAAGAGTAGGTAGGTAATATTAATTTCACAATCAGTTAAATAAATAATGGCAGTTTGCCTTTATGTGAAGGTAAATTATGGATGGTATCATTAATTTATGTAAGTAAGTTGGTATTCGAACATCTGTCCGCAATCAGTGTTCATAATCATGATATTTTTTATAATTTCTGAGGTCAGCGTAGCATGTCTCGTTCTTCCATATCTGTACTCAACTTCTGCCATCCACCATGCCAAGCCATCTCTTTTCAAACCATTTAATTTTTCATAAAATCCATGCATCGTTTCGTTGGACTTCCTCCCTCCCTATTTTGTTTATCCTCTATCTTATAAACTAGGAAGGTCTACCGAGTAAATAACAATTTCGTAAACTTTGCATGTCACACAAACTGATCAGCAATCAGCAGGAATTAATGTGAATTCTTTGTCTGTAACTAAACATTATAAAGATAAGAACAGAAACGGGAAGGGTATCAGTCGCTAATTCTCTATGAACGAGACTTGCTGCACGTAGGTTCTTCAAATGTCCTCCGATTCTAAATGTGACTCATTTGTTTATTGATTCGCTTTTAAAAATACGTGATAAACCAGCATTATCGCAATTCAGTGGTGGACTTTACTCAATGCACTACGACACTCGATCCTAGGCCTTCCGTGTCCAGTCAGCCCCAGCCACCTTTTTAATGGCCGACAATTTTATAGAGATCGCTATAATATCGTATGCTTTTAGGCTTCTTCCCACGGATTCATATGTAGGTATATAGATAGAATATACCTAGGTACATACTTTATTGAGCACTAAAAATAGTTACTCAACTCATTTTCATAAACTCAATTCTATGGGGTTCGCTGACAGCGATATCTTCCAGCCAACCTTAGGGTGGTCTATATGAATCTCTTGGTTTAGGGTTTCGTTCCCGAAAGGTAATCAACGTAACTCTATCCTACACCGACTCCGACCGTCCTTTCGACTGTTTGTCTTTCAGCGGGCTAAATCTCATGAACCGTAGGTTATAGCGAACAAATAAAAAAAAAAAAAAAAACGATGAAATTTTCATAGACTGTGAATTTCTTCAGTCGCTATTACAACCGATAATTATGTTAAAATTTAAGGGATCCCTGATACAAGAAATAGTTTTTTTTTTTGGTTTATGGTACGGAACCCTAAATCACTTGTCATCTATTTGTGGATTTGTTGAAACTTTATATTTCGTGCTCTAGATAAAAAAATACTGTTCGCAGTGTGGTCGACTGCTGCGCTGCGTGTCGTGGGTTCGATCCCCGCACGGAATAAATATTTGTATGGCCTACAGATTGTTGTTCCGGGTCTGGCTGTTTGTGTATGTGAGTTTATATGTTTGTATTTCTCCTGTATGGTGTAATTCCTAGAGTGATGCAATTTTTTTTTTTTTTAAGAAATGGAAAAGAAAGAAAACATTTGCTACCAGTCGAGGCAGTCGACCTGAGGGTAGGTTCCCGAATAAAAAGTGTACCATTTAAGTACTTACCTATCTTTACATAGCATAGCCAATACCTCTAAGTAGTTCATGATAAGTGCCAGATACTGAAATTAGATATGTGGTATATCTGCATATTCATCCAAATGTATTAAGAAATGATAGGATTAATAAAGATTAACAATAATCAGATCGATTTCTAGCTTGTCATGTCCAATCAAATGGTCATCACACTTACGAATGACAACTCATAGTCATTTTGTTCAGTAGTAGCGTCCACTCGAAATGATTGCAAATCATTGTCATGGTGTAGGGAAGCCTGTCATTCTACGTGAAATAATTACCTACTAGCTAATCATAGTCATTGTAGCATGATACTTGTTTGTGATCAATCCGGTTCGTTATCAAAAGCTTATATCACACATGTTTGAATACACTTGGCTAGTAGGTTGAATTGTAAACATCACTTAGTTCCTAATACGAGCAATTCTTGGAAATAAAACTAGGTTTCCACCCGTTGCTAATTAAATGGAATAAGTTTATTGTTAGTCAGACCCGGGTGTTGTGTCTGGTGGGCTACTGCCAGGTGGTTGTTGTGGCCTGCTTTATACAACGTGTAACAAAATAAACGCGATGCCTGAAAAGAGGTCATTGCACTCATCATTATGAACAACTTTTACTATGGGACCAACCAGGAAATCGCGAAAAAAAGACAGCTGTTCAGTACCTACATTTTAACGAGTTATGCGAACATAAATGTATGGGACAGTCGATTTATTTTTCGCGATTTCAGTGTTATATATATATATATATATATATTGCCTTTATTCTGTTACACGTTGTAAGTATGTTGAAATCGCGCAAAGAGCTCGGCTTGAGCGATGTAGGATTTGTGTGACCTCAGATCTAGATGCCGCTACATATTGGATGAACCATGATAGAAAGGTAATAGAATGAGTTAGATAAGGGAATGATTTGCAATCGGTGGATACAGTTTTACAAGTTGAAAAAGACAAGACATAGAGATCGTGCTAATAAAAGAATATGAAAGAAAGCATTCTCGCATTTGTCACGGACACCTATACATATAATAAAAATGTCAAAAAGTCAAAAGTCAAAACGTTTATTTCAATTAGGCCATTAAACGGTACTTTTGAACGTCATCGTTTACAGTTCAGTAAAATAATAATGTTACATTAATAAAGTGACTCTACTGTATAATGTAACGGATCGCTGTCTGTACATGGAAGATATATGAGAAAAAATATTATTGGGACCTTTATCAACGCAAATAGCACCCAAAACAATTATTGTTAGAATTTTTGTTTATCTGTTTGTCGGTTTGTGCGTTTGTCTGTTTGTCTGTCTTTCTGTTTTTCTGTTTGTCTGTTTGTCTGTTTGTCTGTTTGTCTGTTTGTCTGTTTGTCTGTTTGTCTGTTTGTCTGTTTATCTGTTTGTCTCTTTGTCTGTGCGTTTTTGCAAATTAATCTCAGAAACGTCTTATCCGATTTGTGCGTTTTCATTTATACATTGGGGTGAGCTTCACTTAATATTTAGTGTTTGTTTCATGTCAATCGGTTCATAAATAAAAAAGTTATGCCAATTTGAAGAATCACGTCGAACAATTGTTAAACTATCTATATCTATCTATTCTTTCTGTGTTAATCATAATTTTAAAATAAAAATGTCTGCCCCAAGCAACAAGTTCCACGCGGATGAAGTCGCGGGCAAATGCTAGTTAATGAATAAGTACCCTAGTTGAAATGTTTGTCAGAGTACTACGGAGAATTATTAATGTTTTTAATACTTCGTTTTTAATGTTCTTTCATAGTTAGCTTATGACATATGAGTTCATATATTTGTTAATTTATATGTCCGTAGAGGTCAATTATTTGTTATTTTTTATGTATTGACTTAATACTCTCATAACAATGTTTTATAATGAGTGTATTGCAACATGTGATTAACTAGTGACTTCGACAGTTGTATGATTTTATTCTATCCTGAGCAACCGGCAGCAAGTTCGTCATGCTCCCTTAGATTTTACTGCTTGCGGTAGCGTCGGGGGTCGGGTTACCTCTTTCCCTCAAATATGGCGAGGGGGGTAATGGCTGATCTTTGCGTTATGCTCGTGAACGGGTGCTGCTTGTGGTGAAAGGTCGTCTTGTTAGCCATGGATTTTACTATTGTTATAACGATTATATGCTTAATGTTTAATTTTGATGGCCCTGGTTTATCACTTGTGGCGTCGAGTCACAGATCTTTTTATTAAATTCTACCCTCTGTACGTGTAAGCGGGCACACCCTTCATGTCTGGAGGCTTATTTAGTTTGATTTGATATTGTTTTTATGCTTGAGTTTGTCTGTTTATGCTGGCATAATGGAGTGTGCTAGCTTACAAGTAGCGAATTATTAAGTTTTATGTTTTTACGTGTTACCTTTGTTGTATTGTTTTCTTTGTAAGAATACTGACTACTTACATATCTTTGTATAAGTGATAGTTCTTATAACTCAACAGACAGATGTGTTGCTGGGGAGTTTGTTGCGCCACTTCTTCTTCCCAGCTACAACACTAGGAAGTGGTGACGGGCGGGCGTTTTGGGGGACTGTCTTTATGTAGAACTTTGACGTTCAAAAAGTGCTGGCAATCAGCCTAATTTGAATAAATGACTTTTGACTTTTGAAAAAAACAAAAATGAACGATGTTCTACCTCCAACGAATACATCATGACAAGATTTACACGTAAACATTTTGATATTACGAGACAATCTTATCACTACTAACATGCAGTTACTACAATCACTGTTGCTACTGGCTCAGATAAAATAACGGAAATACTATTACCAGCTGGTCTAAATTGTCAATACCTCACCGTGTAAACTGAGGCGGAGTGAGCATGAAGTGAACCGTCATTCCATCTTGTTTGTATGGATTGACAGCTCACTTCATGTTCACTTCACCTAAGCTTACATGTTTACAGATCGCATTGCAGTATGCAATCGTTAATTTTGACACTTCGGGTTTTAGGAGAAGTCATCTTTGTTGCGGTCTGTCTTGAAAGTCTTTTTCTATAGGAAATAATGTTTCCACAATAAAACTATGGAGTTAGGGCACTGAAAGATTTTCCGAATGAAGTAAGTAATGATAAAATGGTAAAATTTAAATAAACATTTTAAAATTCAAAATGTTCAAAAATTCGAAAAAAATCAATGTTTTGCCACCTATAAGATTATTAACTTCAAAACTAAGTTATTTCACGTTCCAAAACCGTAGTTTAGTCTTTGGTATCGTATTTAGATTTTTTGTTTTTTGTTGAATTAATGTTTAATTGGGAGAATTTTGTTAGGTTCATTAGATTTCATTAATCGTGTCTTCACTTCACTAGTTTTTTTCTTCAAATACTGGTATCCCTCCAATTTTGAAGCCACTGAGTACGGTTATGGGTTTGTATTTAGTTAAAACGTTGTAGTTATGATAACAAAGTGCAAAGTTCATGAGGCACACCTTACGACGCTGCTGCTGCTAAGTGAAATGTTTGACGCATTTGTGGGCTTTGGTAAATAAATTAAAAAAAAACGTTTTTTATAGGCTTCCTACAAATAAGTTTTGTAGCTTATGTCGTTACGTTACGTAATCATTAGCAGATATTTTGCGAGTGGCAATGCATTCTGCCAGCCTAATCTGAAACTCAAGTGAAGTGGGACTGAAGTGCAGTGACGCTTGAAGCCATGAATTGTCTACTCACTTCAGCTATGTGTTCACGGTGAGCTATTTTCAGAAAAGTAGTGCAGGTCAGTCAGCTTATATAGTTCGAACTATCAGGAAACCAGCCGAAACAAAAATCATAACAGAGTGTCAATTCGACTATTTTTTAAGCAACATTCGCATTCACATCTTAGTCACAAGCTGTCAAAAATGTATAGAAATTGAGGCTTTTTTGACAGATTTCGACTAAGATGCAAATCCCGTAAGAAACAACACAAACAAACCAAAGACTAAAAACAACGACACACAATACACTGATCGCTCCGTACAGCACATCGAAACACTCACCGCAAATACTGTAGCAACGTAGACACACACAAGTCATAGAATAAAATATGACGAGCACTAAGAAAGGTAGGAACAGGGAGTACTCCATGTCTCTGGCAAGGGGTCGCGACGGCAACTAACAGTTTGAAGTATTATCAACGATAGATAATGTATCAGTTCCGATTGATAGCTCATGTAATTAGTCAGATATCAAAATAGTGAAAGGATTTGGGAAACACCTACTCATGGTGTCATGATATTCTCATTGATATTTAAGACTATCTTTCGTGCTTTTGATAAAATTCTAATGAGTTTTGTTAAATCACGCTTTAACAACTAAATTAATTTATCATTCTATTTTAATTTCGTAATCAGGAGAAGTAATGCAATCTAAATTAAACTAAACATTATTTTAGCCTTCTTTGATAAATGCTCACAGGTTACAAATAATTCTTTTACACATCAGTATTAAATTGGCTCTATCGCTGCTCTAGATTCTTCGAACCGCAACAATGACAGTGTTCCATTTCATGCATACTTTGCCTCTGTCTAGACATTACTTCTCTTCAACGTCATCAAGATTAAAAAGATTATGTTAATTGCTACGATATTTCGTTGTGATCAATACAATAATAAAGCAGTCAATGACCCCGCGCGGTCAATTAACAATATCAAACAAAATAATGATTTTCAACGTGCTCAAGTCCTTGACAAGGACGATAAGACAAGGCAGCATTATACGTATTTTTTCGAAGCATCACAACATTTTATTTTAACAAGAAGTAGCCTTTTCCCACGGCTTCGCTCCATTGGCCCACGATGCACGTGCTTTTTGGGTTATATACTCGTAGCGTATCCTATCAGTGACGGAATTTTCGTTTAGTATTTTTATGTATCGAACAATATCTGTGGAGATAAAGATATAGTAGTCACAGCCGATTGAGACATACCTAACCTAAAAAATCAATAATTCATACTAAACATTTCTTCAATCTACAGAAATTGAGTACCTATAAACCCGCCAAAAATAAGAAATAACTTACGAAAAACTTTGAAGACATATCGTCCAATCATCGCGTCACAGATCTGCAGATATATGAACACCAAAAAGAAAACAACCACCAAAAAACACACAAATACCATCTCTTTTACAGTCAAAAACATTTTAGATCGAAAAACACTTTCTGTCACAAATATTAAGATCGAAAAACACTTTGTTTCAAATGATGTTAATTTTCGAATCGAATTCGTTCGTGTCTTGTTTCTGGTTCGTTCGCTGTCAACTGACGCAGATCTTGGATCTTCTAAGAGATAGTGATTGTGACACAGTATCATCGATCAATGACAGGGTGTTGGTTGTATTATGTGTCAGTGAAGTTCGCCTGTTGTGTGGTTACTGGAAAATGGGAAAAACTGTGCTGTTTGCTTAAATATCAGTCACCTTAGAATGGCTGGACATGATTTTAAGCGAAAAAATCAATGCGTCCTATGCGAGATTATTTGATTGTGAACTTGGGTGCTTTGAGAATAAACTTTGCAGTGACCATTCTTGTCTGAAATGCTTGTTTATTGGTTTATGATTGGCTATGAAAACAAACTATGGAAATTTGAAATCCACTGCAAAAATCCTTAGACGGAAAAGAATTAATGTGCTGAATGATTTTATAAAAAACACTAAAGTTAACTTTTAATGATATTTTATTCACTTTTCATTTATTATATTGTAATAGAAAAGAAATCTTTGGTGTCAAAACATACTCCTGATGAAAAATATAATAACAATTTAACACAGCTGACTGACTATTCGTAATCTTCCTCAAATTACCTCACTAGATATTAAACCTTGGATTGCACATCATAAAATTCATTTCCCTTTGTCGTTTCTTAAAAGTGTGGTGAAGATAATCTGATAAGCCTATCTTGTTTTCCCAACACTGACTGCCAGTACAACAAGATCTTTCATACGTCTTTCTAAGTTAAAACTGTTGAACAAAATGTAGGAATACAATAGGATAGGACAGGTCAAGTAAAACGGTCAGAAGATTATTGAATGGATTGCTAGGTCATTTGGACATGTTTTGATTTGAATATGTTATTAGACTGGAGTAACATTTGTGTTTGGAGTGTTGTGCAGTGCAGTGAGTCGTAGCACCCATACAATTGAGAGAATGTTGGCTAATATCCCACAGACGCCGCCAGCAAAAAAAATGAAAATAAAAGAAAATGCTATCGCAGTGATTTTACAAAAGAAAAACACAATGTGCACTATTGAATTTATAAGAGCTGTAGCTTTAAATACTAGTCTATATTAAGTTGATTGAATCAACCATTTTGTCATCAATATGACAGTGCTGTTAATTTTGGTAATGAGTATACCTACCACCTATCATTTTGATTTGTTGACTTTGTTGATCTCTATACTTACTGGAAATTAAAAAGTTAACTTAAAATAATACTTCTCATTGCTCTTGTTTCCCAAACCCAATACAAAGATAAGACTTTATCGGGATCGCGAGTTTGATCCCCAGACTAATTCAGATTGGAATATGCTATTCGCAACAGTGGATTTCGATACCAAGAGAGCGTGCGTCGCAATAACGACATTCGAATTTTCATATCACTCCCGTAGTTTTATGTACCACGTGGTTTGCCTAGAGATTTGCTTGTATGGACCATCAATGTGCCTACCTACCCTTTTCCTTACTACACTGACGTTCAAAGAAACTGCATCAAAATACAAGAAACATTTCGATTTTTTTTTTTTTTAGAAATTGCCCTGTTTGACTAAGCGTTTTGTAGTATTTGTATAATATAAGAAATAATGTCCCAGATTATTGTGCTGCCATCACTACAAATGCTGCCTACCTACTCTTTTGTTCCACAAAAACTTCTTGAAACTGGTTCCTGTCTCCCATTCTTTGATTCTTCACATAATATGAAATGAATGGAGTGTTAACATGAAAGCAAGGATCGCTACAGACATTAAATAAAAACTACCAAGAGAACTACTGCCACTGCCATCTAAGTGATTCACAAAACTAAAACACAGATTTTAAAAGCATTTATTAATGCACAGCCATGTATTTAGGAGGCGTCTACGTGAATTCGATTTTCTAAAGAAATAATTTTAAATATAAATCACACTATCACACTAATATTATAAAGGTGAAAGTTTGTGTGTGTGTGTGTATGTTTGTTACTTCTTCACGCGCAAACGGCTGGACCAATTTTGATAAAATTTGGTATGCAGGAAGCTGACACCTTGGATTATACATATATATATATATATAATCCAGGCATAGGCTGCTTAAACCGCGGGTTACACCGCGGGGCGCGGCTAGTCATAAATAAAAAACGTGTAAGAAAAAATGCTTCACCAACCTTGGGTGGCTAGAATAACATTAAGGCATTAGTCCACCACGGCACCTCTGTGCACGCAGTTTAAATTAAGAAAAAATGATTTTCATTTGAGAACTTTTTCGATACTTACCTATTTACTTACCAGTGACATTATATTAATATTTTTAACACACTTATAATGTGGCGAAAATGTGACTCTTTTGAGAACTCCATTTCTTACTTAATACTCCGTGTTTCAAAGTTGTCTGTTTCACACGACACGCCAACTCAATTCCAGAAAACTAATTATGTTTGGGGAAGTTTTTGTGATAATCAACAAGTCCTCCGGGCATGCTTCATGTTGGAGCGTGTGAAGTTCTTCGCTCAGTTTTTGCTCGTCAAACGTGAATTTTGTGTCTGCGGGATTTGTAAGTGTTGCAATACTTTCCTTGAAGGCATTGGACATGGACTGTTTTTTTAGGGTTCCGTACCCGAAGGATAACCAAAGCAGAGACTTAGTAATAGTGTTCCGTACAATTACTATTCTTGAATTTATAATAAATTAAAAATTGAACGTAGAAAATGCTCAAAATATCTTCCTATCTATTGTATAAAAATTGTAACTCTTTTAATAATTTCGCTTCCCGTTGATTTCCTTATTTTTTCATGGTGAATGTTTACAATAATATATCTAAGTTCAGTTTGTAACATAAATAAGAAAGTAAAGAAAGAAAAAATTAAACAGTATGTAATTGCCACACAAGTTTATTTTGTTTTAACTAAACCCTAAATGAAAGTGATAGAGTTCTTAAATTATGTTAGTAAGGACAAGTTAAAAACTAAATAAGGAAAAACAAACAAAAGTAACACAGAATATACAGTCAGCGGTTACTAGCAAGACGTAGTCAGAGAAAGGAGATTAATTATTCTGAATAAAATTTTAAATTAAATGTTAAATTTCACGTTTTTAGATGCTATGTTATTTAGAAGAAATAAATGTATACCGATCGGTTCATTAATTTTGCAGGTTCTTTTTTCACATTTAGCGGGTTCGACAGGCGATTATTTAAAAATTCTTTTAGTGCAGTTCCTATTGTGTTTAAAATTAAAATGAGGTCTTCATTCAGTACTTTTTTCTATATACAGTATTTAAGGTACTTTCCCTCCATGTGGCAAAGTCTGGGAACACCCCGTTTACAGCATCCATACTTCCATATTCTGTCTATCTGTTTGTTACCTCATTACTTCTTAACGGCTGAATGAATTTGTATAAAACTTGGCCTACAGGTAGAACTTGTCCTGGATTAGGACAAACGTACTTTTTATCTTTAGAGTATCCTTTGGATAATTGCCGACTTTCATTCTAACGAAGGCATAAGTTCAAAAAAAAAGGTGCACAGAAATATATTTTCTCATCGCAATTTACAAAAAGAATATGACAGAAACATATTATAATATCTCCGAGACACAATATTCCCTTATAAAACACCATAAAATGAATTCTATGCATGCATTTCAAACTCATCTCCCATCCAATCTGCAGTTATTGAATGATCAGCATAACGCGTCGACAGCCCCCGGGGCTACACCTCACATCGCTGTACATTGCTGGCTTGCACCTGCCGAACGACGTCTTTAATATAATTAACACCTGCGATGAATGCAACACAAACAAAAAGTCTCGAACGATGTATGTCGATAGCGGTTTGCATATTAAATGGATGTAGTCTGGTTGGTGACTCTGAGTTCGGTATAGTTTCGGTTTTGTGTCTATTGTTTCAAAGGTTATGCTAAGCTCGTGGTTAAGTAATAACAGTAAGACTGGTCGATCTTCAAGGTAACGCTAGCCGTGGTCGGGTGAGGATGGGTGAACATTAATTAGGTACATACTGCGACTCCTTCGTAAAGCATGCAAGGCTGTTGGTCCCGGCTGTATTTAGTCGATCTTTGACAGTCGTTACGAGTAGTTCGAAGACAGAACATCTGACTCCAGTATTGACAGGGGGTGTCGTGTTACACAGCTACTGGTTGAGGTCAGAGAAGCATAAGATGCTCCAAATGACATACGTATCTGACGTGGGTGACTACAGTACACGCTTGCTAGCTATCAGAAAACATAGACCTCAAGAGATTCCACTTCTTTTTTGTCACCAAAATCCTGCTAGCATCGAATACTCCAACATCAACGCAAGTGCCCATTTCCGTCGGTCGCACCAGTCGCCTGGGGCGGGTATTTCTCGTTACGAGTACATCTCTCTCGTCCCGAGGTGCCGTGTCGACAACACTGTTAATGGTGCTTACCTAATTATAAAACATCTAGCTGGAGCTTCGCCCGCGAGGAAGTAAAAAAATATGTCTTGAGACATTGTGTGTCCTAATAATAGCCATGGTCTACCTGTGTCCCAGTATCATACAAAGCCGATCAGCTGTTAAGGAGTGATTGATAACAAACAAACAATCGAATCTGTCTTCGAAATGCATTATTATGTATCCTGAGTTCCTGACTTGATATAGGCCGGTTGTCTATTGTTTACCCGAAGATTATATACCATAATCATCATATTCCCGAATTTCGTTTACCCGAATGTTTTGTTTGCCCTAAAAGACATATGACATACTATTAATTGCCCGAAACTTAGATACCATAAGATACGAGTGCCATACGCATTGTTTTTCATATTTTTAAGTGCCATAATACTCGTAATTATCAGACATAATATTTAAACGCCATAATGATTATTAGACATACCTTAAAATATTCTATGCATGGTTGATGGTGGGCTTGGTCGACGGAGCCCCACTTCGCGAGGCTCCTACTTCTGTGTGGTTTATAAAAAAATAACCACGAAGGGGATGGCGGGGTCTATTCGCTCGCTCACACGACCCCGCCATCCCCTTCTAACCTAACTTATCCGAGTCGGAGTGCCCTAAAGTCCCGATTGCATCCAGTTTCTCCTGATATAACAACCGTTACATACCCAATGTCGATGGCAAATGATGTTATGGCATATGATAATAATTATGGCATGTGATAATTAGGGCATGTGATAATTAGGACATGTGATAATTAGGACATGTGATAATTAGGGCTTGTAATGATTATGATAAATGATGTTATGGTAAGTGACTTTATGGGAAACAAAGCTTCTAGCACGTGACTAATATAGCAAATAAGAGTAGGGCAAATTAATATTACGTCGTATAATATTATGGCTGTTGACTATTATGGCAAATGATATTAGGGTAAATAAAATTCGGGCAAACGGCGGTATACCGATATAGGACATTTGAAAACTAATACAGGTTTTTTTTACTCTTCGTGCTGTGCTGCCGCTGCCGCTGTAGCTGCAGAGAACCTCAAGAGGCGAAAATATAGTAAACTTGTTGGTAGTTATATTTTCGAGCCGTTTGGGGTTGAACCCCAAACGGCTCGAAAATATTATAACTATCTATCTCGTCGTGTGGTCCGAGTGCGCATAACTTGTTTATAGATCTCTCAAGACGCTTAGTTGACACTTCGCGTGACCCAAGGGCTGGCTTTTATCTTGGTCAAAGAATAAGCATTGCCATACAACGTGGCAGTGCCGCCAGCCTTTTGGGTACACTTACTTAAATACTTTTGCGCAGGAATCAGTCTGTAATTAGGTACCGTCGGATGTTTACTTCTAAGTTGTGGAAGCAAATATGTGTTTATGTTTTTTTATAGACTAGATAGCACATGGAGTGCTCATTTGAAAGGAAATGTATGTGATGGTGTTGGTGATAGTTATTAACCTCAATTTTTGAAACAGGGCCATTAAACACACGTATAAAGTAGTAATAGCGATATCGATTTTTATTTTTGAGGCAGGTCATAATTGAAATGATTGTAAAACGCACTCAGTGTAACATTTTCAAAAGCAGCCTGGCAAGGAAGCAACAAATCCGATTTTCAGATGTGTGTTACTTCAAGCATAAAACCTCCATTTATTAACCACTCCGTGTCGGTGTGCATTGAGGTCGTTCGTAAAAAAAAATATAGATTTATTGACGAATGTGCTCGACGTCGGTTTTGCAATTGAAAAGAGTGACTATTAGTGATTCCTCGGGCTGCTTAACACTGTTTCTGAATTATTTTCTGGATTTCTGGATTACTTCTGAGTCAATGACGGGACATTGGCCGCTCTTCAAATTGATGTTTCTTCTTAGTGTTGGTGAGTTGATTATTTTAATAACTTTGTGATAGCGCAGCAGTCCAGCAATATGAACAGAACACGCCGACATCTGTCTTGTTTTCTGTAGCGGGTGGATGGTAGGTTAGGTGTTGATTGAAGGACCAGCAGTGAACTGCACTGCACAGAGACTGCTCTTGACCTAGGATAGGACGGTTCGGAGGCTGCGCTGAACTTACACTACGACTAACCTTAGAGGTGATTACCTAGAACTACTTCTCTCTTGCTTGGTAGCACTTCTCCTCAGCTCCCTACATCACCTCCCAACTCCCCAAGGAACCTACATGGAAAATTTCAACTTTCATCTACCAGTAGTTTCGGTTGTGCGTTGTATGTCAGTTCAGTCAATCACTCAGTAACGGAAGAGTTTTATATATGTTGCACTCGCAGCCAACTGGCTTAATCCGCCGTTTAATGGGCTGCCAAGCCATTTCATTGAACGAACATCATCATAATCATATCAGCCGAAAGACGTCTACTGCTGGACATGGACTTAACTAAACTTCTTCATGATTCTGCTCTCCTGGTAGTTTTGCTATATTTCAGCGTTTTGAATTCTAGCGCTGCCTATCGGCTGTTCCTAACGTCAATAGTGTTTTTATTCATAGTTGATTATTTATTAATTTTATTAAATGTACTACAACTTGTTAACTCTCGTCTCAGGACGTTCGTTGGCGGAGTTCTGTGACCGCATCAGCACGATACAGGAGCAGAATGGGAACCTTGGACAAAGCGAAGACTTCAGCTGGCTCGGAGTACTACAAGTACATCTAGGTCAGTACACGCGTCTGGTTTTGAAATATAAAGTGTTGAAAGAAAAGTGACTGATAAAGAATAAAGCAAACATACATTTATTCAAACGCCAAGGGGATGAGAAAGGGGAATTTGGACTATAGTCCACCACGCTAGTCCAATGCGGGTTAGTGGACGTTGACAAGAAGGTCATCACTCACTGGTTGCCTGAGGAAGGACGTCGTTCCCCGGCGTAGGTGGGAGATGGAACACCGGGGTGGTTTTAGTCAGTAAGAGTCTGACAGACCCCTCCACCCGCCCCAGGGTGGAGGATTTCCAGGAGGATTTTCCCCCGACATAAAAAAGAAGGAAGGACGTCGTCGTTGAGGTTGACCGCGGTGAAGGTGGTGAGACGATCTCATCATGTTTGCGGGGCAAACTTGGCCAGAGATCGCCCAAGAGAGAGATTTGGAAGGATCAAGTGCAGGAGAAAAGGGCTTGAAATAGGGGATGAAAGTTTATGTGGGAGTCCGTCATTATTGAAGATATAACCATGAACTATTTGTATTAAAGGCACGTGATAAAAAATAAATACACATATGTTTAAGCGTTTTTGAAAAATAACTATCTTAAGAATAAAAATGGCTGCCCAAAGAAACTATTCTACGCGGACGAAATCGCGGGCAGTAGCCAGTAAATAAATAAACGCAAACTTAGCAGATGGAGTATGTTAGGCATGAGGTGTTCTGTAATTTCTGCTTACCCCGATGGAAAAAGGCGTTTGTATGTTTGTGTGTGACTGTTGATGCATGATTGAAAATAATAATGACACAATAAAAAAACCGGCCAAGTGCGAGTCGGACTCGCGCACGAAGGGTTATACGGCGCATACCATAATCTATAAAAACGGCAAAGAAATCACGTTTGTTGTATGGGAGCCTAGGAAATATTTGTTTTATTTTAATTCCATTATTTATTTTTAATGTGAATATATAACCAAATATTCTGTGAATATTTCAAGCGTCTACCTATTGCCGTTATCAATATTACAAAAACGAGCAAAAAAATTGCGTCATTTGTACGGAAGCCCCCTTAAATATTAATGAAATTCTGTTTTTTTTTTGTATATTTTGTTATAGCGGCAACAGAAATACATCATCTGTGAAAATTGCAAATGTCTAACTATCACGGTTCATGAGATACAGCTTGGTGACAGACGAACAGACAGACGGATGGACAGCGGAGTCTTAGTAATAGAGTACCGTTTTACCCTTTGGGTACGGAACCAAAAAAAATATTAATGGGCCTATAACTGTTTAATAAATTTAGGATGTTCATTTACAGACGATGACTGGATAGCCACGACTGGGATCGTTCTTATCAAAACTAAATATGCGCTTGCAATGGCAGATGACGTGGCCAGGATACCACAAAATATCTTCAAGTGAGTGCAAACAATTCGTCAATATTATGAAACTTCGATCGATGAAAAAATTGCCTGATAGTCGCCGACGAGGTCGATCGCGGCGAAGGTGATGTGACGATCTGACCGTGTTCTGTCCAACTTGGCCAGAGATCGCTCCAAGACATTCCTAGTTAGGGAGGGGAGTGGGACGCAAGGTATGTTTTACAATATTTATTGTTAAAGCTATAAAAAATTGGTAGCTCGTGGCTAAAGAATTACAGCCGCACGGGTCGATCTTCAAGGTTAAGCAACGCTTGCCAAGGTTGGGTTATGGCTGGTGCATACCGAGTTTCCTCCGTGCCTCGGAAAGCACGTTAAGCCGTTAGTCCCCGCAGTCATTTGTAGATCTATGGCAGTCGTCACGGTTTTGTTTATTTATTTATTTAACATAGGCACACCAACGACTCATTTACATATCAATATTTTGAAACAATTTCGATAGTTTCCTCTGTAAACAAGTCAATCACAGGCATGCACATCATTCTTAGAATAGTTCTAATTTAATTATTGAAACATTGAAAAAAAAAGAACTTAAAAATAAATGTCCTGACTTAAATTAAATTGAGATCACAATAATTTTAAAATTTAAATAAAATTATAAACTAAATTGAATTACATTATAAAATTACTAACGGATTTTCAGAAGCTAGTAAATCTGACACCAGTCTCGTCAAGAAGTACCGTGTTACCCAGTTAATGGGTTATGGAGATCTGGTAGGCAGCCGCTCCACGTAAAATACTGGTATTCAGCTGATTCCGATTTGACTGGAAGCCGAAACCAATATAGTTGGGAGATGATGAGCTGAAAAAAATTGAAAATTGACGACTAAAGGCAGCAAAATCTGTAAGCCGTGATTCCTCGTCTGCCGGGTATTGTCTATTTTTATCTTTATTTTTGTAGATCGTACAGCAAGGCCATGTTTCTGGCGACTCGAGACACCCCCTGGTTCGTCAAGCTTGCTTCTTATGATACTCATCCCGAATACGAGAACTCTAACCTCGACACCATCGCCATCATCGAGCTGGACCTTCACGAAGATGACGACTGTGAGTCTTTTTTATCATCGTCATCTACCGAGTCGGCTAATAGTCTAATCGCATCTAGATGAATATCAATATTTTGCGACTGTTTATCTGATGTCAACAACACAGAAGGCCCATTTTTGAGCTTCTGATAATCGTAAAGGCCTCGATATGTAATAGTGTATTTGTTTATTGATATGTCTCTTGCTGGATGAGCTCAAGATGGAGAGGCCCAAATCCAGCAGTGGACAGCCATAGGTTAAGAATGATTTGATTCTTTTCTTTTTTTTTAAACGTTGCCCCACTAGGAATTTCTCCTGTATCGTGGGTGCGTTTACAAACATACAAAGTCACATAAACAGACAGCCAGACCCGGAACAACTATCTGTAGGCCATACACATAATTGTACCGTGCGGGAATCGATCCCGCGACACGCAGCCAATCGCTCAACCACTGCGCCAACCGTGCTGTCATTATGAATACAGATATATCCTTAAAAAAAGCATAAGTACAGTTAATAATCAAAATCAGTTAATATGACTGCATGTTACTGCTAGAAACACAAAGAAAGTCGCCAGCTCATCTTCAGAATAACCTTAATGTGTCTTGATTGTAGGTCCACTGACGCCTATCTGCCTCACCAATGACAAAGTATTCAGTGCTTCTAGAAACCTCTACCTCACAGGTTTTACGCACGGTAAGAAATTAATTCATCCATACTTCCCTACACAATACATATTATAAAGAGGAAAGTAACTCTGTCTGGTCTGTTACCTCTTCACGTCTTAACGGCTGAACAGATTTTGACGAAAATTGGCAAACACATAGATTATAATCTGGGTTAGGACATACGCTACTTTTTATCTCGTGAGAATCTTCCTTTGGGATTATATCCGACTTACGTTTTCCGCTGACAAAAAAGCTAGTTGGTCTATAAAATAATGTGCGTGTCAAAATGAAACACAATCATAATGTTTTGCAGAAAATCGAGTTTTGGAGAAAGTTATTTACAAAATACAATATTTGGATGAAAAAGTATGCGAAGAACGTGATAACAGAACAGAGGTAAACATTTCGAGCCATACTATAACTGCAATATTCGGTCTCATTTTGCGGCATTGGTTATGAAGTTGCTACCGCAGAGCCTATTTTTTTGTTTTAATTTAAATTCCCTCTCTGCCTTGATCGTTTTCTCTTTGTCTTAGTTAGAGTTGATGTTAATGCTATAGTGTCTAATTGAATGACTCCATTATGAATGGAAGATGCAATATTAGAATACTTCTGTTTTCAGTTGTCATCACATAAGCTCCCCTCTGCACTCTTGTGCGGCTACGCGCCGAACAGTGCGACGCAGTGTGTCTGGGACAACGGCATGACGCTCGTGTCCAATTCTCTTGGATACCTCAATCTGGTGTGTATATTATAACTTACACCATGGAATATGTCCTGTTATCCTCTATTCATATGTATGGCTAGGAGACGTGCGATCCTAATCAGAAGCCTACTCGCGTAGTACTAAAATTAACGGGTTCATGTCGCATTTGCATTCATTTTGACATTGCGATTTCTTTGTTATGTGTGTCTTTATATTATTTATACGTCTACATCACCAGATTGGCTTCAGTATCCATGGCCCCGGCTGTGCGAACCCCGCTCGCTTCATCGACTTTTTCCCCTACTACCAATGGATCAATTTCATTACCGAAGAAGGTCACTACAGGCACAACGAGATCGTCCCATATAACAGGCGGAAGGCGTTCCTCCCACATAAAAAACGCAAGGGGGTTGTTCCAAATATTCCGATACATGAATTGTACACGTAAGTACTCTTTACATTTGCTACAAGATCTTTAACAGTCTAACTCCCCCACTCTGAGGAATTTTGTTGAGAGTATTAATAATGAAACTATCTATTGCTTGATCGTTCTTTGCTCACCTTGCTTCAGATTTGAAGTTCATTATAAACTATTTTGGAACGAAGTTCCTTATCGCGCGTTGTGAAAGGGGGCTAGACGGAAAAAAATCATACGAAAAGTTGTAACGACACTTTTTTGATTGTCTTTTGTTTCTTTTATGTTTGAATTTCGAAGAAGAATTGGTTTTAATTTCGAAATAATGCGCCAAAATATAAGATACAAATATTTTGATAAAAGTAATTGATTACATACTAATTTTTCCCGCGGCTCAGCTCCTTTTATTATATCCTAGAAGATTTTATTGGAATATGATGAATTTTCGAAGACAAAAAACAGCCTCTTCATGAATGAGTTTTCTTAATCGGATCTGTATCTACAGTAGAACGGAAAAAAGAATTGTACCGTTTATAATAATTATTAGTATTGACTATTTTGAAAAAAGGAGTCTCTTAACTTATATGTCATTGTAAGTAGGTACCCAAAAACTTCTCAGGTAAACACAATCCAGAATAGAAAGTTGGTATTAATTTCAAATACTACAAACGAAACATTGGAAACAAAAAAAAAAAATGCATGTTATCTGCCCTATTTTATGAACAAACAGTTTTAAAACTATGAAACGTATCACTTATTTAGCGTAATAGACTTAATTGGCGATCGTTCGAACGCAAAAAATGAAGCTGAAAACTACAAATATTTTAAAACATTTATATTTTGTTAGCTGTGAAATACTACTTTTATTTACCTACTTTTACTTTTTTTATTTAATTAAATAAGCTATTTCATGCGGTTTCACTTCTTTATCAAGAAACAGAACAGGGATGGTGTTTTTTTCAAGGATAACAAGTAGGCTACGAGAATGAGTGCTATGAGTTATGACACAGCGATACTGAGGCTTTCAATCTACAGAAGAGTTGGTTATCCGATGAGCTTTGATTATTATATTAATAATCAAAGCCGATGAGTAGTTCCATCCGGGTGTCCCTTGACACCTCTCAAGTTTTTTATGCTATCTTAATGGATTATTTTTATGTATCTTTATATAAAATATAGATGTATTTATGTACAGAACAGAGTGGTTGCTTGAAAGTTGTGTAACAATTTTGTTACATTAGTGTTACAGTTTTTTTGTCTTATCTATCTGTCTTCATTTTTGGTTTGTATTCTCGTCGTCGAGACCACGCACCAAACAAAATTGGTTTGGTTCAGCTAGACCTTTATGTAGAACTGTTTCTACACAAACCTTGTCTATTGTTTCAGAATGAGCGGACCTCGTCGCCAGGGCTCGCCGTTAGCTCATCAATTTGAAACTTATCCCTTGGATTTTAATTCTATGAAGTTCCATCTTATTCAGCCTGTTAAGGATGGTAACACCTATCTGATCTTTCCTTGTAAGTACTCAGTGAAGGACACCAGCTTATCTCAAACCGAAATTCTAAATATATTTTGACATCTACCAATCCGCACTGTGGCCGCCTTGAAGATTACAACGTATATCCTCTTACAGTGAGGAGGCCTGTGAACTAGCAGTGGGAATTCTACAGGCTAATCGTTTAATTCTACAGGCTGATCATATAATTCTACAGGCTGATCATATAATTCTACAGGCTGATCATATAATTCTACAGGCTGATCATATTATTCTACAGGTGATCAGATAATTCCATGCTTATGCTAAGAATTTAGTGCTGTACAGAAGGCTACAATTTATTTATTCAGTAGTTTTGTTGCAGTCAAAGAAAAATGGGAAAAGTCGGAGGGCTCATGCATTATAGCCACAGTCGTAATATATGAAGAGATTTTCAAAGTAAAGGCAGTAGACCATCTGTTGGGATCCGCAACGTATAAGGTTAAACTTCCATATTATCATATACTAATATCTAAATATCTTTACTAGCTTCTGCCCGCAACTTCGTATGCTCATGTCCCGTTTTCTTCCGTTCCCGTAGGAATTTAGAGAAATCGTCTTTTAGTGTAGGGGACTACACAAAGGTTGACTGGTAGAGAATGCCTTGATGCATCAAGTCCGGCCGTACATGGCACTACTATAACAAGCTACAACAGTCTGTCAAATTCCTTTAATAGATTTTCAACTTTATAGCTAAAGCAATAGATTCAAGGTTGACTGGCAAAACCTGACAGTTTTGGGTAGCTTGATTCAGATTCAGATTCATTTATTTGCAAAAACATGTGTACATAATATTTACATGGTATTATTATTGGTGTTTTAAGGTAGGTATTTTATTGGCTCAACATGTTTGACCATGCCTGGTGTACAAATTAGGTCGAAGATAATAAAATTACAAAACAATAATAAAAAGAAAAACACAATAAACAAATCAACAATTAACAATAATAATATTAAATTAAAAAATAGGTCAATAGTTATGCGATTCAAAAAGGTATCTTCAGAGCGATTAATTTATTTATTTATTTATTGACACACCAACGACTTATTCACTAACTCATTAAATTAGATATATATTTAAACAGTGTTGCGGTGAATTCGTCACTTATAGGTGTGCAGTCACAGCACTTGTATAATCATTAATAAAAAAATTAAAATGGAAATGCATGATAATAACAAAATTAAAATTTACTAAGTCAAAATTGAATTTAATATTTCAAGTAGCTAAATTGAACTAAAATACAGAATAATTAAAAATATTTAAAAAAAAAACATCGATTAAATTGCAATAGAGAAACAATTATAAATTAAAACTACAAAAATAACAAATAAATTAGGACATAATACATTAATTACAATTAAAAGAATAAAATAGATTTACAGTTTGAGTTAAAAAATTTAATAACATTAAAATGTAAAGTAGTTAAATTAAATTAAAATACAGTATAATTCAAAAATTTAAAAAACATCGATTAAGTTAGAATAGAAAAACAATTATAAATTAAAACTACAAAAATAACAGATAAATTAGGACATTACATTTATAACAATTAAAATTGAAAGAATAAAATAGATTGAGTTAAAAAAAATAATCAAGTTGTATAATTTAAATGAAGTCACACAAATACACAAATTACCCTTTTGTAAAAGAAATCAACAAACAAATCGATCAAGAACTGAGGACGTTTCGTATGAATTAATTCAGACTGTTCGAAAATATGTCCAAGTTATTTTTAGTTAGAAAATATGTACTGTAGCTAGACAAAAACCGGTATAAAGGAGCTGAACGACCAAGATTAGTTCTAGTTTTAGGCATTTTAAATGTTTCTGTTTTAAAGTTGGATCTGTATGAGGTCGTATATAAAGGAAAATTAAGTCTGAGCAGCTTCTTCGTTGCTCCAAGGAGCTCATCCTGAAATGACAGAGCCTTTGAGGATAATCAGCTTCGCGATCACAAGTCTGTGATCTGAAGTCGAGGTATCTCGTAAACTTTTTTTGTATACGTTCCATTCTGTCAATGTGGACACGATACGCGGGATTTCATACAGGAGACGCATATTCCAGTATGCTCCTCACCAGAGAGTTATAGAGAACCTTGAGTGTGCCACATGACCGGAATTCCTTGCAAGTTCTTTTTACAAATCCCGACATTTTATATGCTTTGGCGACAATAGTGTCAAAGTGATTTATAAAGGATAGTTTACTATCAAGTTGGACTCCCAAATCACGAATGGTATCGACTTTTTGAAGAGTTATGCCGTTTAAGTGATATGCTGAAGGATGAATCAACTTTTTTCGTGTAAATGTTATATGATAACACTTCACGGCATTGAGAGTCATCTTGTTACTTTGACACCACTCGTGAATTGCGTCCAAGTCCTTCTGAAGCAAAGCAACGTCAGTACCTGATTCAATTTCCCTGTATAGTTTTAGATCATCCGCAAACATAGAGCATTTTGAGTTTTTAATGGAGTGTATAATGTCGTTCACAAAAACAAGGCAAAGAATAGGAACAAGATGCGATCCTTGTGGCACCCCAGATGTTGAGTAATAAAGTGACGACTGATAACCCTTTATAATAATTCTCTGTTGTCGTTCTGAAAGATATGAGTCAAACAAGCGTAGCAAATGACCATGCATACCGTAGTTCTCAAGTTTTTGAAGTAGAAGCACGTGATTTACTTTGTCGAACGCACTACTGAAGTCAGTGTAAATTGAGTCCACTTGCACACCGGAGTCTACGGATCTGCTGATATCATTAATGTAGTGAACTAAGTTGGTGGCAGTGGATTTATTGTTACGGAAACCGTGCTGTTGTGTAGCCAATTGAGTTGTAATGAGCGAAGTTAATAGTTTATCATTTAAAAAATCATTAAAATTAAAATAGGCTTTTTCTGTCAGTATTCTTTTTAATGTTTTCTTAAACTGGTCTGTATTTAAATTCTTAACATAGTTAGGAATATTATTATTAATTATTGGCGCTCTGCATACAACGCTTTTATACAGTAGTGCTGTCTTAGCTGGCTGTACACGAATTTTACTACTATCCCGGCGATTACGTATTATAAGGTCCGATATTCGAGGAAACAAATGGGGGTTATTTCTGAAATCTAATGTGCTGGCGTCTGTACATAAAGTTTAAATCAATAAATACACTCTCCAAGGAACCTACATATAGAGATGTCAGCATAGAAGACGGGGCCCGCTAGGGCCAGAGCCTGCCAAGGTTGCGGAATTTGTTCGAAAGAGTAACCGCGACCCTGGAATGCAAAGGGCTTTAGAAGGAACACGGATGGGTTTTAGTCAGTAAGAGTCTGACACGCCCTTCCGCTCCACCCAGAGCGGAAGAAATCATTTGATGATTTCCCGTACCTAAAAAAAAAAAGGAAAATACATATCAAATTTCTGCTTTCAACTTCCAGTAGTTTAGGCTGTGCGTTGTCTGTCAGTCACTCAGTTACTGAGTAACGGAAGAATTTAATATATAAGGATTGATTGATTATATCTACTAATATGTTTCCATGTCCTGTAATGTTTATCTTTTACAAGCTTTTACTTAGTTTTAATTTTTTTTTAAACCCCGACAAAAAAAGGGTGTTTTAAGTTTGACCGCTATGTATGTCTGATGTCTGTCTGTGGCGCCGTAGCTCTTAAACGGGTTAACCGATTTGGATGCGTTTTTTTTGGTTGAAAGGTTATTTAAAAGAGAGTGTTCTTAGCTACGATTCAAGAAAATCGGTTCAGCCTTTTGAATATCATCAGCATTTATCTAGTTGATGCTGGGATGTGAGCAATTTCGATAGGTTTGATCGTTTTGAAATTTAGTGTAGCATGACCTGAGGTCTGCAGAATACCCAGCTCCTCACTAAGTTACAGCAGAGGTATAGTGTTTGGGCTCACTGGAATCGTTTCAATGAATAGATTATAGGTAGATTAGTAACCTTAACCTGATGCTGCAGCATGACCTGAAATCTGCAGGATACCCCACTCCTCATTTACCTACTGACAGCAGACCTTTCGTGTTTTTATTCATTTAAATGGTCGCTATGAATAGGTTATAAATAGATTGTGATCAGGGTCTGACGATGCTGAAAAGAGAAATGAGTGAATACATTGGTGAGAGATGCTTAGCTACGTTAACTCATTCTACCGACATGATATTGTGGTATACGATGTAGTGTCGTGTAGGTGAGGGTAGATCATAGGGTTTCTAGTAATACCTATTAGGTAAATTAAGTTTAAAAAAACATGAAATAGAAATTAAACTAAAAATTTCAAAAAACCCCCGGTAAAAAGAAAACTTTAAAAATTTAAATATCCTACATTTTGTATTGATCCTTTTAGTTTAATATGGGTGCGAGTTTTTGGGCCAAGCTTCATCGTGTCGGGGGACCGCTAATAATATAATTAGTAAATATCATTATTGTTACTTTTTAAAGATTTTTTGTCGGGGTTTTTTTAAATTTATTTTAATTCATTCATTCATTCAACTTCTGGAAGAACTAGTCATAATTATCAGACAGAATTGCCCTTGTTCAGCCAAAACACGTTAACTGCAAGCCAGGGCTTTCCCCACGTGACACAAGTCTGGTGTTGTGGAGTCGTGTCCTTTGCCACTCTATCGAAGATTGCAGATGTATCTCAGCTACTAAAATTAAAGAATAGTGGTGTGCTCTCTTTGTCTGTCTACGACGTTCATACAATAAAAGGACTAAGGATGGACCCACAGTAGCGAGATCCGGTTGACATAACCCGCAGACTCGTGAATTCTCAACGTGTATGAGCTTTCGGGAAATTACACTCTTTTTCCTTTTGATCATCTTTAAGTCGTCTCGTAACCTAATGTTAGCTATAAATATATTTTTGTTTTCAGTTATCATTATACGACTCAATGTACCCGGAGTGTCTCTGTGTTCGACTTACTGTAAGTATCACAAGATAGATTTTTTTTTGATAACACGAAGAAGGAGACTTGGAACATAATAATTCATAATTGAAGTAAGTAATTAAGTAAATTATAAAAAAAAAAAGCTTGGTTGTTAATTTTGTGTAATTTCTTAACAGGTGGATTGTGACAAACGATCAGATGCTATCCTCTCGTTCAAAGAAGAGATCAACTTCAAAGAGGACACATATCAGGAAGGAGCCTCGGGGGACAATACACCCGAAGACATATTAAAACATTTTCCCAACCCAAAACGGGGATCCGAACAAGTGTTACTCAGACCCTCTTTTATCACCGACGACTATTTCGTATCTAAAAAAGTATTGAATTATGATTTGTATGTTACATTCGAATTCACTGAGCTTGCTGAATTGAAGTTTGAAATGTTAGCGGAAAAGTCAGTTCCAACAATGAGCACAACAACGAGCACAACAACTCAGCCACCCGAACCACCAACCAACACTACTGCTAAAAAAACGAGACGGGTAGAAATTAAGGAACAGACAACGCCGAATTCTCCCTTAGAAAAAGTCAACAGGAAGGATATGGAGGCCGAGATGAGGGTTATTGCGGAGAGCGACGTGGAGGAACTGATCGGGGCGCAGAGTGCGGCGCGCGGGCAGAGGACTGCGCTGGCGCCGGGGTGCCTGGTAGGTGCTTGTGTGTTGAGAGCTTTTCATTCATTAACATAGTGATTACTGATATGAATATGATAGCCTGTATTATCTCACAGCCACCATTTGAATGAATTCATTGTTGCTCACAATTTAAGACTCATTAGTAGGTAAGTGTTAATTTTTAATCCGTGATGCTAGCCAACTGAGCTTATTGGCCTAGCTCTGTTCTGTATTGTATTGATTTTGGTCTTGCAGTTTATCAATTTAATTGTTCTTTGTTTTATTTTTACATTTAGAATACTTTCGTTCATTAAAAAATTACAGATTTATTCTAAATTCTATTCATTTATTGATCAACTACTTAACGTATGACCTCCGCGAAGGGAACGGCTGAAGTTTATCGCACACACAACCAAATGTTCGACATACCTTTCAGGTAAATTTAGTTTAAAAAGCATGAAATAAAATTAAATTTAAAATTTTAAAAAGTAAAAAATAAAATGTATTGATCATTTTAGGTTCGGTTCTTTGGGCCAAGCGTCTTCGCCTCGGGAGACCGCAAATTTTTGTAATTACTTAGTATAGTATTAGCCAATAATAATTTTGGAGCCAATTCATTGTCCAGTGCATGCCTTTTTAACTTCCAATACATCCAAACTTTCGCATTTATAATATTAGTATAAATATATAATCTATATAATACCTCTTTATACCTACATTTCTTATAGTTTCTTATAGCATGCAAAGTTCTCTGGTCGGGCAGTTTTTTTGAAAATGTAGGAAGTAGCCATAGATCTGATCATTAGCTAGGCTAACTTCCTATATGTAATACTTCTGTCGACCTCTGATAAATACATATACCGACTATGAAAAAAGAAGGGTCATTTATATATCATATATATATATAGTTTTATAGTTATTATACCAGAATATTTCGTTTTATTAAAATCTTTGATTATGAGATGATATTTCTACTTTGTTCATTCAAACAAAATATTATAAAAGGAGATCCTACGAATAGAAGAAAACAATTACATAAATTGGAGTTACAATTGTTACAGAATGAACCGTTTTACGTCAAACGTTGCGAAGTTTACGAGTAGAAATATATTTAGGTGCAATAGATATCTATTTGAATATTATAATTTCCAATATTTCAAAAAATATGATTTTTGGTTAAAATTATAGGTATAATCTTTCTTAGTCATGAAATTAAATATGGAATAATCTACCGCCGCCTATTACCAATAAACATAATAGATACATTTAGAAGACGGTTACGGCAGTATTTAATAGACGCACAACGGAAACTGGATTTGACACCTACACTTGAACCTTTCACTGTTATGAAATCGAGCCACTGTCGAGCCTATTTTCAGTTGAAAGTATTCGGTGTGCGTGTGAGAGTGTCGGTTTGCGGAATAAGTCACAAAAAAACAAGAAGAAATAATATATAAAATTATACATAGCTACAATATGCAGGTTTTTTTTGCGTGTATTTACATCTTTTATTGAATTATATGCCATTTATTGTGCTTGTTGTTTCTAATGTTTTATTTACATCTATATATTTTTGTTATTAAAACAAACTTTTTATCACTGGACGCCAAAATAGCATACATATATTTAAATCGTTTACTATATCATTTATCTTTATATCTGTATATTTAACACCTTAAAAAAACTGATTCACATCCGTACACTTCAACATAAGGTTCAGTTGAAAATCAGGGTCAGGGAACTTTACGATTTAAGACTCAATACCCTATCATAGACTTGTAAGACTAGACTAGAAGTTAGGGCTTTAGGTTCGATCTCGAACGACAAATCTGTTAAAATCTTGTTAGTGTCATATTCTAACGGAAATCTTAATACCGTAATACAGAAAACGCGTCATCAGTTCAACGCCATCTATTGACCATGCAGCAAACTAAAAAAATATTTGGCAGGCGAAGACGTTAATTAAACGCCCACATTATTATATTGTGTGGGTATATTATAAATATCGATAAGATATTAAAATGTTCACTTTTATTTTGCTACGTACCTATTAAAAGTTTCACAAAAAACTCAACAATTTGTTTTGGTGTAATTTTCTGCTTACTTGCATTTTATTTTTTCTCAATAGATGGGGCTAGAAGTCAGTCAGCGCGACGCTTAGCGCTCTATAAAGTTTCTTTCTATGTTTTTTTTCTAATGTTTCTCTGTTATTTTTATACAAAAATATTCAATGTACAGACACGGCAAGTCCACGATTTTATTATATGTAAAGGTATAAAAGATAAGAACCAAAATCATGATTATTTATAAAAATAATAATAATAGAGATTAAGACAGGACAGCATGAACAGATCTAAACGTATTAGAAAAATAAGAATTACAATGATACTAGATATATAAAATAAAACACTGCCTTTCAATATTTGCATATTTAAAGTATATTTTATTATTTATCTAATAATATTATTTAAGTAGTATGTATTAGTGTGATATTAATTAAAGTCATATTTATCTATATTATATTATATTTAAAGTTTTTTGTCTTTTTTCTACGTTAGCATAACTTTTACACACAATGTCTACATCTCTTTTATTCGACTCTCCTTTCGCAGGTATGCTGGAAGAGATTTCTTTAGAAATAAGCATCACCTTTGTACCTATTTTTCTGTTCCCTTCTTCTTATCTATTTGTTAAATGTGTGTACATAAACTGTTAAATAAATAAATAAAATTGTTTTATAAAACTGCAAACATTCGTAAAATATCGTCTTAATTCAACAAAGACCGACCTTAAATTAAATTGCAGTACAGACGCGTTGGCTGGCTGGCTGGAAATTTGACGGTTTCGGGTAGCTCTATGTGCTGACATAGAGCTGAACCCGAAACCGTCAAATTTTCCCAATCAACCCTAAGCCTAATGCTCTAGCGATAAAGTTGAAAATCAATTGAAGAAATTTGACAGATTGTTGTGGCTTGGTGCTGGCGTCTGTTGCTACATCGTGAAAAGCGTTCAAGTGTATCCTATACTAATTAATAAAGAAGTAGAAGATGGACGCCGAACCTAACTAGCTTTAGCCCAAATTTTTATCCGATAGGCACACAATACATCGTCATGTGTTCCTATTGAATAAAAAGTTAAATTCAAAGCTACAGCCCAGGGCCAAAGTAACCCAACTTTACTGTAAATGAAAGGCCCAACAGATGATGACTATTGAACGTAGAGCGCTCTCCTCAGACCGGCAGCAATGAAGCAGGCCGCCATCAGCACAGCCGCTGGCGCGCCCTCCCCGCGCGCCGCACTCCGCGTCCCGTACACCTCCTCGTCAGCTACACTTGCAGGCTCTCTTAACATACTGTCTGCCCAGTTGTCTACTCCCCAACGAGATATTTTCTTCGCCTTTACTTTAGTTTTTGCCCTTCTTACTTTTGGTTCCTGTGTTGGAGCTGGTTTAGTTGGCAGTGTTGCTTCAGTAGTAGAGGTTGTTCTTCGTCTTGGCGGCGGCGCAAACATTTCGAATTGCAATTTACCCCGCTCCATGAATTCGAATGTTATATACAGATCATAGTTCAGCCCCGTTCTAGATAATACATTGTGGTCGTCGACAGAAGAAGGACTGAAGAACTCTTGAGCGGCTTCCGATTCTTTTGTATTTGGTTTTGGATAGTACCTATATATTTCCTCGGGTGTCTCATGCCCTAAAGTCCCATTCCTATCTGTATCTTCTTTGAAGTTAATCATTTCTTTGAACTTGATTATAAAATCTGAACGCTTGTTACAATCCACCTGTTAATAAATTACACAAAATCAATAAGTTCGTTTCAATCGATACCATATATCCAACTGTGATATAAAATATGTCGCTATAACTACTTTCTACAGGTTTGGGCTTAAAACTTAACTTGAATCATAACGTTTAATTAAAAGCGGACATGATAAACTTAAAAAAAAACAATTTTAGCAGATTGCGAAAATCTACCTCTAGTAGGTAATGAAGCATTGAGGAGAGATTTCACTGCTTGCTTCAACTGACTCAAAAATTAGTTGATCAGTCCAAGACATACCGAGTTTCCTCCGTGCCTCAGAAAGCACGATAAGCCGTTGGTTCCAGCTGTCATTTAAAAATCATTGACAGTCTTTACGGGTTATCAGAAGTCAGAAACTGTCTTGCTTATTATATTGCCTAGTTGCAGTGGTAGTCAGATAGGAAACCGCTCCATGTAAAATATATTTGATCCGGTCAGACTGGATGCCGACCGCCACGTGGTGGGGAAGAGGCAGGCACAGAGTGATACTTACAGTGAGACGAACACAGATACATTCCGAGTGAAGCGAGTCGTACATTGATAACTGAAAACAAAATTATATTTATTTATCAGAAAACTCGAAAATGCTGAATTGATTTTATAAGGGGACTGGTAGGACGAAAAATTAAACAGAACAGTCGGCGCATTGCTCGCAAAACGACTCGTCCATTCTGCTGAGCGATGGTCAGTTTGCGCGGATGTCACGCATATGTTCCTAACCTGTATAAAGCCCGTTTGCTCCTCGAAAGAGTAATGAGATGTGATCTATTGTGATCTCTCTCTATCACTCAAAGGTTTGCTGGTAGAAAACTCATTTTTGAGTTAAGCTCACCTTTGTACATGAACTATTTTTAAATGTGAATTAATATAAGCTGTTATGGTGTACAATAAAGAATTAAAGAATTAAAGAGATGGAAATGGCTAAGCGGAGCGGAATTCGTTTTCATACAATAGGTAGGATCGCGGAATGCGATAAGGCCGCCAATTGTATGTTTTTTAGTTTAAGATTTTCTGTATGTATGTTTTATTTGGTGCACAATAAAGTATATTATATTATTAATAAATAAAAGGTTTGCGTTTCCAACAAGAAAGTCAGTTTAGTCGTCCGATTCCCACCGTCCGCGGTTTAGCTCAGAGACGCTTAGCACCAGAAAGTTCAAATGTGGTATGGGTATTCATACATATTAATCACGCCGACCGAGAGGTAAAATAAAAATCTTGGATTACATTTTTTTCGGGTTTTTATCGTCTACCCCTTGGTTTGGGGTGTCGTTGAATAGGCCGTTTAAAAATATTGAGGCTTGTTGCTAAAACCATTTTGCCATCCAAGGATCTGTTTGCCAAATATTAAGCAGTAAAGTACAAATTTTTTTAGAGTCAAGTGTGTGTGTGTTTTCCTCTCTGCCAGCTAAACGGTTGTTTTTGGAGACGTGAAAAAAATCATAGTGGTAGCATAATACAACAAATTTAAAAGGAAAACTATCACCGCTACCTAGGCTTAACGAGTTAATGAGTAATAGTCGACCAACTTATAAAACGAAACTGGGTAAGTAAAAAAAAGTTGTTTTTGGTTGTTTCTTCGTTTTTCAACACCGACTTCCGAAATAAAAGTTATTTAATACTTTGAAGTGTGTTTTATTATTTGGAAGTCGGTTGTATTTTTTTTGATAAAAGTTTTTTATTTTACACCTTTTAGTGGTACATACACCACACCAAACAACACCACTGGAAAGTAAAAAATCCGTTTACTTGGATGAGATATTCTCTATTTCCTACAGCTGTTTTGATTTAAAAACTAAACAACTGAACGGATTTTGATAAAATTTGGACTAATCGGAACGCATATATAATTATATCCTTTCACATGAAATAACATTTTTTCAAATTGTTACACAAATGACGGAGTTCTGAGGTAACACACACGAAAAAAATACATGCGAATTGAGAACCTCCTTTTTTAAGTCGGTTAAAAATGTTTGTTTTTGTGTTTTTTTATATTATGTAGCCACGCATAACTTTATAAAGAATAGTCAAAATATGTTTAGGGTTCCGTAATACGAAAGGTAAAATTAAGGTAAACATAGGATCACTTCGTTGTCCATCTGTTGTTCTGTCAACATCATTTTTCTCGCGAACGCGTGGAGATGTGAATTAGAAATTAATATCAAATACGTAAGGTCTATGGTCCCATGGAGTTTTAAAATCAAGCTTTGAAGACAACGCAAAAACTAGCCCATGGCAAATTGCTGTTGTAAACTTTCAGAGATCATCTCTTGAAACAATTATTTTTCAACAGTTTATTCCCCTTTTAGAATTAAAAAAAAATATGCAGAATATGGGCCATTATATACTAAGCCACAGATAGTAGATTGTATAACATACTAGCTCAAATTATCCCAAGGGAACATACTCCCGAGATGAAAAGTATCTTATGTGTTAATTCAGGGTGTCAGCTTCCTGAATCCCAAATTTTATCAAAATTGGTCCAAAAGTCAAAAGTCAAAAAGTCAAAACGTTTATTTCAATTAGGCCATTAAACGGCAATTTTGAACGTCATCATTTACAGTTCAGTAAAATAATAATGTAACATTAATAAAATGACTCTACTGTCCATTCGGAAAGGTAGATTCTTATGGAGAAGAACGGACAAGAAACTCCATAGTTACTCTTTTCAAATAATGATTTTACAAAATTTAGTATACAAAAATTAATTTAATATTATGTGAGGACGATGCACCCAGAGTATGCTACTTAAAGAACAAAGTATCACCAGCAGAGGTAAACTTATTAATTTCCTAAAGAAATTTAGGTAAATTGTACTCACATATTTACAAACATTGGAACCATTAATTAAACAACAGTGTGTGAGTCAACAGAAAAATAAAAACACAAAAAAAAGAAACAGTATATCTATAAAGTTAATACATTAATCAACCAGTTTGACCTTCACCCTTGATTGTCCTATGGAGCAGGACCAGCATGTTTCCAAGCATTCTTATCCTGAATGTAATCTTCTAATTTGTAATATGCTTGTTCACAAAGTGTACTTTTAACATGAGTTTTAAATTTTCTTTCATTTAGTTCTAATATGTCAGAAGGTATTTTGTTGTAACATTTAACACAATACCCCATGAAAGAAGTGTGGACTTTAGCTAATCTAAAAAATGGTTGATCTAATTTGTCTTTATTTCTAGTATTAAAATTATGTCTATCACTAATTTTACTAAAAAGATGTCGGTTTTTCCGCACATACATAATATTTTCATAAATGAATTGGCAAGGGACTGTCATAATATTAATCTTTTTAAAAAGTTCCCTAAGAGAATCACGGCGACGCAGATTATAAACGGCTCTGACAGCTCTCTTTTGTAAAATAAATATGGATTCAATGTCAGCAGCCCGACCCCACAGCAAAATACCGTACGACATAATGCTGTGAAAGTAACTAAAGTAGACCAAACGTGCGGTTTCTACGTCTGTTAACTGTCTTATCTTTCTAACAGCATACGCGGCTGAGCTTAGACGACCCGCAAGAGATGTTATATGAGGCCCCCATTGTAATTTCTCGTCCAATGTGATACCTAGGAAAACCGTCTGATTAATGAACTCCAGTTTTTCTCCATTCAATATGATGTCACATTCGCTACTTTTAACATTTGGTAAAGAAAATCTAATACATTTAGTTTTTTTTTTATTTAAAACCAAGTTGTTTGCCGTAAACCAATTTTGGACCTGATGAATAGAGCTATTGACGTCGTCAAGATTTTGTGAACGTCGGTCTATTTTAAATATTAATGATGTGTCATCCGCAAATAACACCATCTTTGGTTGATTTTTAAGTAATTGGGGCAAATCATTTATGTAAACTAAAAAAAGGAATGGACCCAATATTGAACCCTGAGGAACGCCCATTGTCGTTTCCGACCCTATTGAGTTTACACCGTTTATCTGAACTTTAACCTGTCTGCCCATCAAGTATGAACTAAGTAAACCAAGGGCTCTATTCCTAATCCCATAGTGCTCAAGTTTCAACAAAAGCGTCTCATGGTTAACGCAGTCGAACGCTTTCGAGAGGTCGCAGAATATTCCAATGGCATCTTGCGACTCTTCCCAGGCGTTAAAAATGTTCTTTATTAGGGTGACACCGGCGTCAGTTGTACAACGCCCTTTGGTGAAACCGTACTGGTGTTCATGAAAGATGGAATTTTTATTAAAGTGACGTAACATCTGACTAAGCATTAACTTTTCAAACACTTTACTGAGAACTGGCAGAATTGACACCGGCCGATAATTGTTGGGTTCTTGAGAATCACCCGATTTGAACAATGGAACGACTTTACTGTGTTTCATGAGATCCGGAAATACTCCCTTGTCTACACTAGTGTTAAATATGACAGCTAAGTAGGGGGCAATAGTTTCAATGATAGATCTACAAACTTTTACAGATATTCCCCAAAGATCTTCTGTTGATTTAATTTTAAGATCTTTAAAAGCTTTTATAATGGCCTGGGGGTTTGTATGTTGAAACTTAAACTCCGATGGGCATACCTTTACATTCTTTCTAAGTAAGTCAGCAGCGAGCGTGGATGACGAGTTGAGAGCTTCTGTAGTTTTAAGAGGAATATTGGCATAGAAGTTATCAAATTCCTGAGCTACCTCTGCGTCCGAGTTTATTTGGCCATGTACAGTATTTAAATTAAATTTAGTTTCACGCTGTTTCTTCCTACCTGTTTCGTTATTTATTATTTTCCAAGTAGTTTTTATTTTGTCGTCTGCTGATTTTATTTTATTGCTAATATGCAGAGCTTTTGCTGTTTTGCATACACTTTTATATGTTTTTGAATATTTTGCAACATACTTATGAAAACTTATATTATTCATATGCTGCTTTAAGCCATACAGTTCATATAGCTTTTCCCTGCTTATACGAATGCCTGGAGTTGCCCAATCGCTAAATAAGAACTTAGTGTAAATACTTTTAGACCTTAAAGGAAAAGTGTCATTAAATTGCGTGTTTAATATAGAAAAAAATTCGGCCCTCGGTCCAGCCGTTTGCGCGTGAAGAAGTAACAAACAAGCACACACTCACAAACTTTCGCCTTTATAATATTAGTGTGATACTAGCTGCGCCACGTGGTGTTACCCGCGGTTTATCAGATACTCCTCGTTAATGTCGAAAATTATCCGAAGGGAATACACTCCCGGGATTAAAACTATCCTATGTCCTTTCCCGGAACTCAAACAATATCTATACAATATCTATATTTCATCTAAATCGGTCCAGCCGTTTTCGCGTGAAGAAGTAACAAACATACACACACTCACCAACTTTCGCCTTTATAATAGTAGTGTGATAGTGAGATATAGTGTGATAAAAGTTAAGAAGCACCACTGTCCAACCTTATATGTTACAGATCCCAGCAACTTGTGTAACGCTCTCAACTCGAAGTCCTCGCGGTACATTAGCATTTTGTCTGAAGCGCAGGCGCTCTCGTTTTTTCCCCATGAATCTTTGGCTGCAACAGAACATAAATTCATGCTTTTATTCCTCAGACAAATAGGCAGAGGTAGTCATGAGTGTCCAACACCCATGGTACAATTATTTATAAGAGTTATTATTTAACAGACTTCAAAAAAGGAAGAGGTTCTCAATTCGACTGTATGTTTTTTGTTTTAATTTTTTACACGCAAGTTTTCTTAGAAATATTTAAATCCAGCATTTTTGCCCATTTGCCCACAATATTTTGGCTTTTAATATTGCGGGCAAAAATGCAAACTTCGTGATTATATTACGTACTCCAAAATTCACAGTTCTTTATCAATAGGAAAAATATAACCAATTGAAGTACAGGTTCTAGTTTTAGTGCTAAAAGTTGTTGTTACGCGCGTTGAAGCAAAGTTATACTATAGATCTTTATTTTTGTTTAAAAATTCTGAGATTGTGGCACTCTAAGTTTTTTTTTTGTATCGTAGTTGCGTTGACAAACATTTGAACTCACGTCACAAGCAAACCCAGACCCGGAACAACTATCTGTAGGCCATACAAATATTTGTTACGTTCGGGAATCGAACCCGCGACACGCAGCGCAGCAGCCAAAGTGCCAACCTTGCCAGCAATTTATAAATACTTTTGATTGTATAGCCCTGAAGCCCTTGGTTTTAGCAAGTAACAATATGAACAGCCCGTTATGTTTCCACTGCCTGGAACATAGGATCCCAATGTGATAGGTGATGTCTAGCCGTCGTTTACCACGGAGTCGCAGACGGGTTTCTGGATGTCACAATACATACATGCACACCAATATATCTTTGAATTTTTGGCCATTTGGTTTCCTTCAAAGTCAAAGTCAAAGTCAAAACGTTAATTTCAATTAGGCCATTAAACGGCACTTTTAAACGACATCATTAACAGTTCAGTAAAATAGTAATATTACATTAATAAAGTGACTCTACTGTCCATTCGGAAAGATAGATTCTTATGGAGAAGAACGGACAAAAAACTCCATAGTTACTCTTTTCAAATAATGATTTTACAAAATTTGGTATACAAAAATTAATTTAATATTATGTGAGGACAATGCACCCAGAGTATGCTACTTATAAGAACAAAGTTAATACTTTGTTCTTATAAGTAGCATACTCTGGGTGCATTGTCATGAATAAGTTTACCTCTGCTGGTAATCAGCAGAGGTAAACTTATTCATTCTCTAAAGAAATTTAGGTAAATGGTACTTACATATTTACAAATATTGGAACCATTAATTAAACTGAAAGTAAAAACACGAACATTTCAATGAGTACTTACCAGCAGAGATAAGAAAAGTTTTATCATCTTTGGTAGGCTCGATGAGGTGAAACTTTGTATCGTAGAGTTGGTACGGATACGCTTCAAACTGATGACCTAACACCTTTTGAAGCTGTCGACGAGAAGCCACTCTGAAACAATAGTCAATATACGAACAGACCTGGACATTCAACTGATCTAAACAAAATACTTGTGGTGTATGGTGTCGTAGTGGAATATTAATTGTTTACCAAATTATGAAACAGCTCTCGAGCGGTCGATCTGATAATTCAAATAGCAAAATAATAATTTTTTTTTAAGTTAAAAAAGGAACTGAACTGTCTGAAGCAAGTTGTGCAGTAAGCTCAATTGGGACTTAAGTGGACTGTATCAAAATAGGTTTTATACCACAATTAACTAAATCAACGGGAACAGAAAAGTGCATAGCATTGCGGGTCTGTAAACTAAGTGGTCAGCGAGTGCTGCTGTGAGTGGTGCCTTGAAACCCCGCGACCCCGCGCCTTCCCTGCAGTTGCCGGCAGCCATACGTGCTACGCCGACAAAAATATTGTTTTTATTATTTTTTCCGTAAACTGCCTCAGAATGTTGAAATAAGGAACTCGGAGTAAGGTACTCTCCGACACTATCTACAGAAATCTATTGATGCTGAAGTAAAGCAGAGTACTTACTGGTACAGTTCATGTATGGGAACATCTGGCACGACGTTCGTGCGTCTGTTACTCGTGTTTGAGACGAACTCTTGGCGCTTGTAGTCAATGCTGGATGGCATAATGGAGGTCATGGAGTTGATCCAGTAGAAGTAGGGGAACAAGTCGATGAAGCGAGCGGGGGCCGTGCACCCGGGGCCGTGGACGCCGAAGCCAATCTGGTGATGACATGTAGGTGAGTAAATAATATCAAGATAATCTTGTACTCTATATAGTGGAAAAGGAGATGAAAATGAGAAGAAAGATGAGAAAGAATGTCAATGCAGTCAAATTAGCTATTTCATGAAGTTTCTATTTCACACAATGGCAAACCATTATGTAGAGTGGCTGACTTCATAAAGTGGTCACCTCAAAACTAACCTTACCTCAGTCAAATCATAAAATGATTAATTCTGGCTAAGACATCAAAATATAGCCTAGTCCCTTGATAGTAACATCATGAATATATTACAGGTGTTGTTCTTAAAACATTACATCACAGCTTAATACCCTGAGGGGATTTTATCATCCAATAATATTTTAGAATCGAACACGAGACTCCATGTCATAAATATTAATGTAGGATTAATGTAGGAGGAGAGCTCAGAAAGCTGCAAGAATTAAAAGGGGCTGGACAACCATGTCCGCCGGATACCGCCAAAGCTGGGTCTGTATTTCGTAAGCTTCTAAGTGAATTTGCGAGAAAAAGCCCACCTTAGAAGGAATGGCGAGAGGCCTTTGCCCAGGATGGGTCGGTTGAGGTTGAAAAAAAAATCAGGTGTGAGCACATTAAACAGACCAGATTGAGATATCCAAAAGAATTGAACACGAGCGTCATGCCGTTGTCCCAGACACACTGCGTCGCACTGTTCGGCGCGTAGCCGCACAAGTGTTCAGAGGGGATGCGTTTCTGGGATGAGAACTGGAAACAGAAGAATTCCTACATGGTGTCATCAGGTTATAATTAAATAAAGCAATAGTAAAGGTCATGCAAATTATGAAAAGACGACCTGTAACATCGAACTCAACTTGTAGAATGGCCATTTAATTAGACATTCAAAGAAGGAAGTACTTACTAGATGAACCGAAAAAAACTAAAAAAAATATGTTATGTGTAAAAATTGTACTGCACTTTATTTTCCCATCCAAAATCTTTCTTATGTTCAAGTTTTATAATATATTTTCACAAAATGCTAGTCAAACACTAGGGTGTTTGATTAGCATTTTGTGACCACCTAACTATCAAATAGGTCTGATAGTTTGGAGAGAAGGTTACAATTAAATTACATATTAGTCCATACAGAAGGCTAGATGGTAATAAAATTAGGAAAGCAGTTGACAAAAAACTAGATTTCGATTACTTTACCGTTATACAGGTTTTATTAACATACAAAAGTAAGTTACAAATACAAATAAATTAAAATACAATTAAATTATCAGAAAGTATTATTTACCTCTGATCTGTTATAAAATTCTTCGCATACTTTTGAATCCAAATATTGAATTTGGTAAATAACTTTCTCCAACGTTTCATTTTCTGCAAAAAAGAATAGTGATTGTGGTTAACAAAGCTCGACTTCAATAACAGTTTTTATTTTCATAATGATGGTTTCCCTGTTGATTGCAGGTACACGTATGAGCTCTGCCATTAGACGTTGCAATGCTACCAACCTTTTGAGCATTTTTCCTATTTACAATGATTCCAAAGATTTCTTTTGTTTTTTTCACAACAATATGGTTATTGACAGAATAGTGACTTTCTTACCGTGTGTAAAACCAGTGAGATAGAGATGTCTAGAAGCATTGAATGTTTTTGCGGTGGCGAGGCAGATAGGTGCCAATGGAACTGAAACAACACAAGTCACAGAGAGAGAACAGTTAAAGTAATGTGTTATGAGGAGCTCGTGGCTAAAAAATAACAGCCGCACGGGTCGATTTTCAACGTTAAGCAACGCTTGCCGAGGTCGGTCTGTGATGGATAATCATCTTCAAAGCTTCACGTGAATCGAGGACTGACCTTGGCAATACTGCCAGTGTTTTGGGCACTTATCCTATTGCCAGCAGTGTTGACGAATTATTTTATGGCAAAAGAATTATTTCTCTGGTTCTTTTTTATATGCGCTAATACATAATTTATTGTTATCATCGACTTGTGTATGTTAAGTTAGTAAAAAAAAAGTTTCAATTAATTATCAGCGGCAATGAAATCATTTTTCATAATCACCATTCAGGACTATAACATAACCAAAATACTCACAGTCATCAACTCCGTCAAGGTCCAGCTCGATGACAGCGATTGTGTTGAGGTTGGAGAACTCGTACTCAGGGTGGGTGACGTACGAAGCAAGCTTCACGAACCAGGGGGTATTCCGAGCCGGTAGGAACATAGCCTTGCTGTGCAATCTACAGAAGGGAATCAAAATGGTGTAGATGACAAGGAAACAGTGTTTGACGATAGTTTAGAAATAATTTGTGATACTAGATGTGGCTCTGGACAAAGTGACATTTTGTTGGCGATTTTCGAAATGCTAAAATGTAAGGGTTTGACCGAATGACATTTAACATTCATTTTTGACTTTTCGGCAGTCGTTATTGCCGACGGAAAGTCAGACACTAGTAGAGATCATTTGTACGAGCGGTAAGCTTAGTTTTAAAAAAGTCTCTATCTTTAGTCATAATTACGCATAGTTTCCATTTGTTTCATAATATTTTTTTTATTTATTACACTTTATTTATAAATATTATCTTTTCCACCTACCGAAAGATGTGTTGTGGTATCCTGGCTACATCGTCGGCGTTAACAAGCGCGTATTTGATCTTGATTAGAACAATCCCAGACGTGGCTATCAATTCTTCTGTAAATGAATGATCTAGATAAAAGTCTTCAATCTAGAGGTAGTGCCCCAACCAAAATAAGCCAAAGTAAGTGGTACCTTTTCTCGAAGTCAATTCCACGAAGATTTAACGGCCAAGCAAACCGATATTTTTTTTGTTGGGATCTTTTAAAACTGTATCCCCCTCTTTTTGAACATGCATGAATACTTGACAAGAAATAAACAATATTCTTATACTAACGTAGCTGTACATGGAGTACTCCAAGCCAGTTGAAGTCTCCGCTCTGGCCGAGGTTCCCCTCCCGCTCCTGCGCCGTGCTCGCCCGGTCACAGAGTTCTGCTGATGAGTGACCTATAAAGAAAGTTAAAAAGGTCAACAATAATTCCTATCGATCTAAAAGAAAGTAAGCTAGTTCAAATGAAATAAAGTTAATAATAAACCTACAACGGAAAACAACACGGTTCAATTCATAACTGCTTGAGGAGCTTGTACTTATAAAAAGTTATGAATTGCTGTTAACAACCGCATGGTTCAATATTGGACAATGCTTGCCGAACTAGGTAACCATTCATCTGATACCAAGACTTCCCCGTGTCTGGTTGTCATATTATATAGATCATGTCACATTCGTAACGGATAGTCAGAAGCCAGAAAATCCGACAAGAGTTGCCAAGGGGTACCGTTTTACCAGTTATTGCATAACACGGAGTAACTTGGAGATCAGACAGGCAGTCGCTCTATATAAAATACTGATACGATTGTACTAATGTGTACTTCTGAACTAGGAACTTTCTGCTCTTGCATTCGTTTACCATTGAGAAGAAAGAACAGAATCCCACAGTTTTGTTTTGGATGAAATGTTTGTAAGATATGAATGCAAAAAGGCATGTATTTACATATGATCCACTATTATAGAATTTATTGATGATGATTAACATGTTACATCCAAAACATAAATAACTCTAACAATAACATAAGTTTGAACATTGTCCAATGCAATAGTAGGATACACATAATGAAGTAAAACAACCAACTCACCAACACTAAGAAGAATCATCAACTTTAAGAACGACCAATGTCCCTTCATTGATTCAGAAACAATCCTTCAATCACACACAGACACAGTTTTATACCGCCCGAGAGATTACTACTAGTCACTCTACTCGACGACCAATATCAAACACATTCATTATGATACTGTATTTGTTTTGTTGAGCAACTTAAATTGCAGACACGGAGTGGTTAACAAATGGAGAATTCAATCAATTTTTAACGTCAAAATTAAGATAACTGTTACATTAGGAAACTAGGAAACACACTAGGAACACTAGGGAACTATAACACTAGGAAATAATGACAGGGGGACATTTTTGGGACTGCCCCAAAATGTCCCCCTGTCACTACTTCCTAGTGTTATAGCTGGGAAGAAGTGGCGCAACAAAACCCCATGTCTGCCTAAGCCCTTTTTCAAAAGATTAGGCTAATAATTATAATCACCACTATCACGCACGTCTCCATTCAAATAACACTCCATGTGCAATTTGATTTGTGTAAAAACATATTTGTTTTCATAAGTTAGTAGTAAACATCCTGAGGAAACTAAATACCGACTGTTTTCTTCGCAAAACAGAAATGTTTAAAAGACCTTTTGGATGTCATTTAATTAAGTGCGACTTCACTGTTAAGTAGTCTTGTCTTGAATATGTCAGTAATTTTTATTAGCAATCTAGAGTTTGGATTTATGCCTGGTTTGTAATATTTGCATGAAATAAACATTTAATTGCAAACAGATAAGGAGTTATTACCAAAATGGAAGGTTAATTTGTGAAGCATTTACTTCTCAACCTGGAATCACAAACCAACCATAGTGAAAGCTGATCTAAAATATTGGGTCCGAATATTATAAGAGCCTTTCCTTAGTTTAAATCGAATGTTTTTATTTTTAATTTAAAAATACTATTAATCGTCACCACAATCACACGCACACGTATTGAATGAGTACTAGAAGAGCTACCTAATCGGTAAATGTAAACATACATCTTCGTTTGTTTATCATCTTTGAGTGAATAGTAAATATCTAGTGCTCCGATGCTCCTGCAATGTTCCGCTGATTTTGCCCAGCTCTGAGTGCTGTGACATGCAGTAACTTATCAAAACTATTCAGGATCTCATTTTTTTTTAATCTTGTTAGCGAGGAGTTTTTTATTTTGCAACATTTCACCTTTTTCAGCAATTGTTTGTAACTCTTTTATCGTTAGAATGTTTTCAGATTGGATTAAACTCAGCAAAGTTGATAATAACTGTTCTGTTGTAGTTAATCTGAGGACACGGAGTGAGGCCAAGTCGAGCGAAAAAGGTACGGCCGTACCATCCTTTTCTCGAAGCCATTCGGGCCATTTTCAACCTTCTGTAACTTCGTTGTGAAGAAGCTAGAAGCATGAATTTTATATCTAGATATTTTTCCAAATTACATTAATTATTACTAGTTGAAGTTCCTCAGGTTTGTCACTGACTGACTCATTTCACAACTTTTTACGGCAGAAGAAAAACTGCTTTGCGAGACTTGTGCATCTTTGTACATGTTATGTTTTTGATGGAACATTATTTACTTTTACAAAGTTAATTTTCAACTAAATGATAGACACTTACAATTCGATGAACTTCATCTAAATCAGTTTCTTAGGCATATTTTGCGATTTATTCAAGGCTTTTGCTTGAGTAGATCATAATTCAAGTTTCAAGATATTATAATACTATGGTATACGTATAAGGGTCAGAAATCTCGAGCTAAAGACTTCTTACCTGAACAACAGAATTTGAAGACTAGCCGTCAATGACAAGAAATCCGCAAAATATACGATCACCTTCAGCGTTCCTCGGGGTTTCTGTTTCATTTGTTTCCATATACAGGTCTATAATCACAAGGCTGTATTGTTAGCAGATAATATTTTCTAGGTCGAGCTTTTTAACTATATACGTATATATAATATAAATGTGTAGGGCACCAATCCAAAATCTGGATTCGTGCCTTTTTAATGTAGCTCCGCCCAACGTAACATATGGCTTGATCAGAACAGATAAATGTGGTTGTATGTGCTATTTATTTCTGCCGACCCCTTCTAAAGTAAAGGCGTTATGCTTTTTAATATTACAAAATAAACTAAAAGGAAGTTTTATACCTTTATTATAACTTTTGATTTACGTGACAGTACAGTTTTTGTTAAAACTGTATTATTTCTAAATATTTATATTTTTTTAACATAAAATTAGAACTCGTAAAACTGCAACACAAAACAGATTATTTTATTACATATTTGTACTATTCATCTCAACTATATCTGTTTACTTATTTAGTACTTACAACAAATTGTTACCAACACAAATTTAAATTTAAATTATTTTTATATAATTAACACCTACTGATTTTTCTCTAAAACTGCAGACATTCGAACAATATCGTATGTTTTCATTCGTCGGCAAATAAAATCAATCATTAGTTGGACAAAAAGATTCATAAATGTTACAGATTTTCTCACGAACTCGTTAATTTGATTTATTTGAAGGAAATTGATTTTATTTGTTATGGCAATGTTCATTGACGTTGCTAAAAAAACTGCAATACTAAAGTGGGACTGTGCTGTCGTGACTGATTCATGCCAAACTAGGATCAAAATAACAAGTATATAGAACCCTGACACAGCTAGAAGGCGACGTGGCAAACCACGTAAAAGTTGGAGAGACGAGCTGGACTAAACAAACGATGACTGGGTTCACATTAACCCTGGATCAAATAAGCTGAAAGTCATAAAGTTATCAGTTTTCTAATGAATATCGAGCGATTTTCTGAGAGCAGAACCTATCAGGTAGCCCGCCACCACCGCAGCCATCAGCACTCCCTCCCTGCGCGCCGCACTCTGCGTCTCAGGCACCTCCTCCTAGACTTCGTCCGCTATCACCACTCACAAATTATCTACCCAGTTTACCATTTCCCTATTTGATTCGGTAGTCGTCGTCTGAACCTTCATCGCCCTTCTGTATGGTTTTTGGCTGTTGTTGTTGGTGTTGTCAGTTCTAAAGGTCCCGGTGCCGCAAACATTTCAAATTCCAATGAAACTGGCTTAAAGAATTCGAATTTAATATACAAATCATAGTTCAATACGTTTCCATAAAATACACCACCGTCGTTGAGATAAGTAGGTTGAAGTTGTAGGTTTTTGGTTCCTCTGGTATTTTTGCACCAACATGGAATTGAAAAGTTCTTCGGGCGTTTCCACTGAGCTGGGATCTAGCATTGCATCTTCTAAGTGTATAACTTCTTTGAATGAGTGAATAGCTTCTGAACGTTTGCAGTCACGGTCGATCTGAAAAAGGTTTTTCTTTTAATCGTAAATGATTTAGAAAAAACTAGCTTCTGCCACCGGCGTCGCCCACGTGAATGTCGGAAATTATCCCAAGGGAACATACTCCCGGAATAAAATCCTGTATACTATTCTAGACTGTCATCTATCTCTGTGCTAAATTATCCCGATCCGTTCAGCCGTTTAGGCGTGATTGAGTGACAAATATTCATCCATTCAAACTTTCGCTTTTATAATTTATCTTCTGAGTTTAGAGATGACACTTGCAATGAGACAAACGCAGTTTAACACTGCGTCATGCTTGTCGTACATAGATAACTGGAAAGATTATAATAATATCAAAATCGACCACAATGATTATGAGCTTGGCATCAAGAATAAAAAATAACCAAAGGGTATAATGGAGGGAGTTATTCAAAACGTATTTATTTACGTTACTCGTTCGTGTTTAGGTCACAAGTTTATCTTTGTATGAAATTTTAACTGAATCGGTCCAGGAGATTCGGAGGAAATTGGCGGTGATATACAGGCAGATGGACACATGCTTGATCATATAGGTAAGGGTTCCAATTTTCCATACGGACGTCGGGAACCCCTCAAAATATTGAGTGGAATTATGAACAAAAGATCACCAGGGTCAGCCGTTTAGATTGATTTGACTAACGCTTTCGATCACGTGACCTTTAAAAATTTAAATAATTTCGGATAATGATTTTTATAAATAAAATAAAATAACTTACTTAAGCTATAACTAAAACAGAAACAAAAACATTGAGTTATTCATTTAACCCTTATATGCAGCAGTGGTACATGGATGGACTTAAGGGTTAATATGTTTATGAAGTTATTAGAATCCTCGAACAGAGGGTCATTCTCGTATTTCAAGGAACATGGGCATTCGCATCGCAGTCATAATCTGACAAAAACACCTCTTATTTCTCAACATTTCGATATGATTTCGACATTGATTGCCGCTGAGATGATTTTGCGATCCGAACGCTTTATATACAGAAGAGTCTGGTTATTTTGGCCCAAACTTTTATCCTGTAGGAACTCAGTTAACAAAGTATGATGGATAATACATAAGGGCATATCATAAAGTACTTACCGACTTTATGATGCGTAAGTTAGCCTTCCTGACGCATAAGAGCGTAGCGTTAATGGTTATATGGCGGGTGTCTTGATGAGGAACTTTTATTATTCAGGCAAAATTTTGATGTTTTGTGAACATTGTGTTTGATATTGATTGAAAACGCTGAACTACTTATTTAATACGATTACGAGTTCTGGTAAAGGCTATCCTGCGACAGTATTCTCTCAAAAATGGAAAAGAAGTAGTTCGTTAACATAGGTTCTTTTGTTGACAAAAATGTATATATTTACCTTACTTTTGCCCTCGGCTTCGCCTGCGGTTTATTATCTCAAGAAAACATAATACCAGGATGGTTCACCCATGTGCCAAGTTTTATATGAATTCGTTCAGCCGTAATGACGTGAAAAGACAGCTATCAAATAGAGTTTTCAAATACTTTCGCTAGTTTTATTTTAATATATATAGTAGCAGAAGACTGTGCTCCTACTCTGTGACTCCTACCTTATAAGTAGTAACTCCCATCATCCCGCCGGTTGAGCTAAGCTGCTAGAACTTCTTGTAGATTTGGACCTCCGTCGCTGTGCTGCATGCGTCCGTGAACTGCTTCCATGTGTCGTTGACTGAAAACATCACGTCATAGTGTAGAAAATATGTTATGGATTCGACAGGTTTTTATCATTACCCCTATACAAACAGCCTTCACGTTCTCAAAGAGGAATATCTGTCTTGAGATTTATTGGGCCACCGAACTGAAATTCTCGAGAGGTAAATTCATTCGAGAGGATTATTACTTAAAGAGCTTGCATCAGATACCACGTGAAATGTTTGTCAATTGACAAAAAAAAAAACCAGTCATGGTGGCCAACCTCACCGGAGATTAGTCACTTTGCTAATCTTCTCGCGCAGGTGAAATTATAGTACACAAGACAAATGGACACTGTAAAATAACTCGCATAGATCGATGGGTCAGCAATACGATATAACCAATTTCCAAAGTACGGGCTGCTGAGGAATTCCTAATGGAAAAACCCAATTACACAGGGCCCGATCTGGGAATCAAATCCTGGGCCTCATGCTCAGCAACTCCGCATTGTGACCACGAAACCGACATCAGTAATTATCTAAAAACTACTAGGGCACTCCGCACTTACCTACTTCCAAAATAACCGTACTATGGTAATGCTATTCATTTTAATCTTTTACATACCTTACATTATGGGAGCTATTAGCTAAATTGAAAAAAAATATAACAGCATTAGGTACCGGTACAAAACGTGAATATTTTCTTCTTATACTTACAAGGAACAATAAGTACCTATAGATCTTTTATCTTCGGAGGCCTTGATGATATGGCGTTGCATGTTTTTGAGTCCTGACGAACTACACCCGACTTACGAAGAGAATCATTTCTGAAACAGTTGACAAACGTTGGAAATCATTCTTATAAAATATCGGTCAAAGATATTGGTGTAATCGCATTCGCTGATAGAATGGCACTTTGTGTAGAGTCTATGTATAGTAAGATCAATTGAAACGAATCCTACAATTACGAACCACTAATGAGAAGCTGTGACAAACTACAGAAGGTTGAGAATGTTGAATAAGACGAGTATGCCTATCTGTTTTTTAATTTTATTGTGCCATCTTAGACAGTAGTTAAGAGTTCATGCACTGGAATGAACTCGTCATCATCCTTGCGCCTGTAGCCGCCCTCGTCATCATACACCTCGTCGGGGCTGGTGATGGAGTTGATCCAGTAGAAGTAGGGGAATAGGTCGATGAAGCGAGCGGGCGCCGCGCACCCGGGGCCGTGGACGCCGAATCCAATCTGTTGAACGCAGAATGTGAGGTCTTATATTTGTATTTAAATGAAGCGTAATAGTATACTGACTACTGGTACATGGGCAAAAACTTACAACTTGTAAAAATAAAAAACCGAAACCGTACAGTAGTAAAAAATCATACAGTATACAAAGATTAGAATACTCCATCATAGTTCTGGCCTCCTGGTAGAGCGAGAGACTGCTCATAGTCCGTAACATGATCCAGTAAAAATATTTATTTGGGACTCGCAGAGGACAAACAACAAAGATAAATGATATTATAGGAAACTAACAATATGAAAAAAGCTGTGCGAGCTCACAAAGAACCCGTACGCCTAGACTAGATGGAAATCATTCGAAGTAGAAGCCAACACAATATTCAATGGTCATAGTTCCGTTCTTAAAATTTAACATAGCACAGTTCAATCTACTGTACCGGTACACCTTTAAAGTCTTGGATAAACAATACGTATACACACCAGGTGAAAGTACCCAGTAACGTTTGATACGAGCACCATCCCGTTGTCCCAGACACACTGTGTCAAGTTGCTGGGCGCGTATCCACACACGTAAGCAGAGGGTACGCGTTTCTGAGCTGACAGCTGGAAACACAGACATTGTAACATTAGATAGCGATATATATGTGTTAATCAATCTGCCTAGCCTTTTCACAAGTATGTTAGGATCGACTTTCCAGCCGGATGAAGCTGAATACCAGTATTTCACATTAAGCAGCTACTTATCAGATTCCACAACCCAGTAACTGGATAAAACGCAACCATATGGCAAGACTGATGTAAGATTTCCTGGCTTCTAACTACCCGTAGCGACTAACAAATAAGATCTACAAATTACAGCCGGGACCATGGTTCAACATGTCTTCCGAGGCACGGAGGAATCTCAGTATGTTATGGATTACGCATCCACGGACGTCGTCGGCAAGTTTTGGTTAATCTTGAAAAACCATCTATGCTGGCTGTTATTCTACATATATTTTGCTCGTGGTACGGATGTAGCGATACATTAATTAAAATTGAATCAAAAACAATATCTGTAAAGCTTATATTAAAAAACATGGCTTACCCCGGCTCTGTTATAAAACTCTTCACATACTCTCTTATCCAAATATTTTATGTTGTAAATTACTTTCTCCATTTTTCGATTTTCTGCAAAATACAATGTTAATCCAGTGTTTTCCAAAACGACGAAAACAAATTCGAGAGAAAAACAAGTGAAGGGAAGTACGAGTATAGATATTGTCGGGTCTGAAGTACTTAAAAGAGAAAGAAATACAAAATACATACCGTCAGTGAAACCAGTGAGGTAGAGATATCGAGAAGTGTTGAATGATTCACCGCTCGGAAGGCATATCGGATTCAACGGAACTGTAATGACGGTTATTAACAATCCAATTATACGGTCTCATCAAAAACGAGAATCTGTTTTTGATCAAATATCCGAATGTACAATTTTATAGGTGCACATGAATGTTAAATATATTTAGATAATAGCGTCTGCCAGTGGCTTCGTCCGCGTGTCAAATAAAACATACTTACGGCATAAGAAGCACCCTTTTCCTAGACATGATCTACCCGTGTGTAGTTGATACACGTTGTAGTTGTACAGTGGGAGTTACTTTTGCATGTTAAATATTATAGTATGGATGAATCAACCCTGATCTTTTTTATGGATTTTGTTGCCGGCAAAGTGCTAGTGAAGGCTGGAACAAAAACAAAACTCACAGTCGTAAACTTCATTCAGCTCGATGACGGCGATGGTGTTGAGCGTGGAGTACTCGTACTCAGGGTGAGTGACGTAGGAGGTAGGCTTGACGATCCAGGGGGTGTCCTGAGACACTAGGAACATGGCCTTGCTGTCCGATCTGTAGCAGAGAATGGCAAAGGAATAGTTATGAGAGTACGGAAAGGTTTGAGATGAAACACGTGGAAAATGTCGAGAGTAAACTTTGAGTATGACTGAGTACATGGCAATAAGAGCAGAGGAATACCAATGAAATTATGGATGGTCTGAGTGGAAGATGATAAAGCTGGAAACAACAAGACACCCAAAATAATCATTTGGATCTTATACACATTATTATTTTGGGTGTAAAGAAATATCTTGCCGGCATCGTTTAAGATGAGGTTTAGTATCCAAGACTTGGGGAGTACGGTATGTTTTCCTCAGTTTTTTTTCAGGTTAAATATTTTGACGAATATATGTATTTAAATAGTCTTACGCTTATAGATCAAACTGGCAAGATATAAAAAAGAGTTTGTTTAAGATAGGAACAAAAAAACTCTGCATTTATAAAAACAGCCCCTCTAATAACTCTTACTTGAAGATTTTCTGTGGTATCTTCACCACGTCATCAGCGTTAGCGAGCGCGTATTTGATTTTGATGAGAACAATCCCAGTCATGGCTACTCGAATTTTGGCCTCATCATCTGTGAAAGGATTTAAATAAATTATTTTAATTTTAGCTAACAAAATCGACATCATGATATAGCAATAAAATAACTGAAACTGGGTAACAGTATAATTGAAGTTGATGAGCGATGCTAGTTTCTATGGTGTTGAAACCCCTTGATTTATTGCATCAATACCTAATCAATATTCTTTCTCATAAGTCATAAGCCAAAGTAAGTCCAAGGAAATATCTTGAAAAAGGACGCGGTGAACTTGAAAGTACGACAGAAAAGAAAGAAGTAAACTGTATTATTCCAGGTTATAATGATTAAAAAACTTAAAATTCAGACAGTGTTCACTGGCTAATGATGATGTTGAAGTTGATGATTGGTGTAATGATGATGATGATGACAAAGATGCGTGTACTGACGTAGATGCACGTGGAGAACTCCGAGCCAGTTGAAGTCTCCGGTCTGACCGAGATTTCCCTCCCGCACTTGCGCCGTAGTGGCTTTGTCGCAGGGCTCTGCTGACGAACGACCTGGAAAACAAAGTGCAAGACAGTACAAGTCAATGGCTAAGAGTGAAGTAGTGGAAGCAACAATTTGAAAGGTCTCGTACTGTTAATTTGGAGGACGTGTTTCTTATATGATATAGGCATCCGATAAGAAAGGATTTTTGGGAGTTTTGGCATTATTAGTTTCTCTCTTCAACTCTCAAATAGCAATTTAAGACTAATAATATTGAGAGTTTATCAAGAGTATTTTAGCTAGCAGCTAGCTAGCTATTAAGACGTTAAGATACCTCTTAACGTCTTAATAGCTAGCTGTCTGAATATCGGAAATGTTCTACACAATATGATACATTACGTGTAGAACATTTCCGATATTCAGACACAGAGACTTTTTATCCCGGGAGTACATACTCTCCTTGGGATGATTTCCGACCATCACGCGGATGAAGCCGCTGGCAGGAGCTAGTTATAGATAAACAACTCACCAAAGAACAGAATCACCAATTTGACGAAGAGAAGCCTTATCCCCTTCATTGTTCTAGAACAAATCGTTACAGAATAATTTTCAAGTTCAGACATAAAACAATGCCTAATTACAGCTAATCATAGCGTTATACCGACCGTGTAATTGAGACAAGCCACTCATTACTAATTAATTGCTGATTACGAACACATTCACGAGAAAATTGTCGCTATTTGTGACAAACAATCGAAATCGTTCAGAAACACAGAGTAGGTAGTGAATGGAGTATTCATTAATAATAATAATAATAATAATAATAATCATTTATTTGCATAAAACATGGTATAAAATGGTGTTAAAGTAAATAAAAAAGGCACAAGCATGTTTTGCTAAGTTATAGCATGCAAAAATTTTAAGGAAACCACCTACAATAGGAATTAAATGTATCAACATTTATATTCCATAAACTCTTTTAAATTATAGAAACCGTGTTCGTTTAACCAGTTATATAATTTCATCTTAAACAGCCTTATACTTATTTCCTTGAAATGGTTTGGTATTTTGTTATAAATACGCACACACATTGCTAGGCAGTTTTTGTTGTATTTGCTAAGCCTTGGCAAATGATTAAATACTAATTTATGAGGATCTCGTCTGTTCCGTGGGCAAATANGAGGAGCGTTTTCACAAAGCAATACACCAAACAAAATCATAAAATTGTTTTTTTTTTGTCGTTTCGTACTCAATCTCTTTAGGGCTACACGATGATCTTTACGAATTTTCTGTAAATGATACATAAATCATTCTAAAAGTACAGCGAAGTGCGATAGTTTTTTCAACTTTGATACATCTACTGTTGATGTCACGTTTTGATAAAAATTTAGGCTCAGTTGCCTAAAACCAACATGGTTTCTTCAAAAAAGAAAGCAGATGTTGAAAATTTACTAAAATTCTGTGATATATCTGATGCTCCTGATGCTAAGGCATTCTATGCAGATGTTCTCCAGGGTTCAGCTCTCGAAGATGACAATGTGCGAGGAAACTATGACGATGAAGAACCCGCAATATAATCCACTAATATTATAAAGGTGTCTCACGTATCCATGCAGCAAATTCGAACTAAATGTATCGGGTTTTTATCAAAACGTGACATCAACAGTAGATGTATCAAAGTTGAAACAACTCGATGTTTTTGATGTCCTTTTGTTGGTATGCTTATGTGTTCCTTTTTTATTGTATAAGTAAAAAGGATCTCATTAAACTAATTAATAAATTAATAAGCAATTTCATTTAATATACTTTATGGAAACCCTTGTAATTAAATAAATCACGTTACTGAAAAAAAAAATCATATTACGATGTATCGTTTTGAAAAAACGCTCCTCAATTNTATGTGTTACCTCTTTAATTTTATTAATGTTAAGTTTGATGTTATTTTTATAATTATTCGATTGATTAAACTGAATGTAAACGGATTTATCTAGATTAATTTTTAGACGGTTTATGTTAAGCCAATGGAGTAGTGTATCTATAGTGTTATTAATGTCAAGCTCATGATCTTTAATGGTATTTTTCTTTTTATCAGATGTCACTATAATAGATATATCGTCGGCAAATAAGACGCATTTGTGCTTGGTTATGTTTATGATGTCATTTATGTATATGAGAAATAATATTGGGCCTAGTACGCTTCCTTGCGGAACACCATATTTATTATGCATATATTCTGATGTGTAGGGTATCATTTCTTTATTTTTGTTATTAACTTTATTTATAATGACACATTGTTGCCTGTTACTTAAATAGGATGCTATCCACTGGAGGGCAGGACCCCTAATCCCAATCGACTCTAATTTATCTATCAATATGTCGTGTGATACCATATCAAAAGCTTTAGATAAATCAAAAAAAAGTCCAGTAGTCAGATTATTGTTGTTAACATTTGTAAGTATTGACTTTATGAGAGAGAAAATGGCCAATGAAGTGGATTTGTTCTTCTGGAATCCAAACTGATCATTACTTATTATTTGAAATTTATTGCAATATTCAACAAGTCTTTTATACATGCATTTTTCATATATTTTAGACAAGATAGGTATTAAAGTTATAGGTCGATAGTTATTGATTTCAGATTTATCTCCCTTTTTGAAAATTGGTTTTATTATAGACAGTTTGAGTTTCATAGGAAAGGACCCATCAGAGAATGACATATTGATTAGATGAGTCAGAATACTTGTCAGTTCATAACAGCAGGCTTTTATGATTTTGGTGCTTATTTCGTCATAGCCTTTTGATCTGGTGTTGGACAGAGACATTATTTCCAGTCGTACCTCATTTTCCAGCATTGGTATGAGAAACATCGAGTTGACACAAATATTTTTTCTAAAGCTTTGTCGAGCACTGACTTCCAAAGATATCGGCGTTGAATTTACATAGTGGTCGTTGAATGCAGAAGCTATTTTTGCGGGGTCAGTTATTACTGTATCGTTTTGTTTTATGGTTTCGATGTTGTCTTTGTCGGTAGTATTATTATTTATTTCGTTTTTAATGACAGTCCAAGTAGCCTTACATTTATTGTCATGTGCATTAATATATTTAATGTTTGCATTCTTTTTTGAGCCATAGATACATTTTTTTAGGAGATGGGAATAATTATAATATTTAATTTTATTAGATGAGTTTTTATTTTTGTAGTATTGATATCGTAGTTCCCTTTTGGTTTTGCAACTTTGTCTTAATCCTTTGCTTATCCACTTTTGTTTTTTTTTATTATTAGTATTCACCTTTACTCTTACCTTGGGGAAGCAGAGGTTATAGAATAGGCACAACAGTTCATGAAACTCGTTGAATGCGGTATTCGCATCAGTGTTTCTATAGATGTCAGACCAGGAAAGATTTTGCAGGCATTCTTTGAATTTTCGGATATTGTCTACGTTATAATCTCTTTTATAAATATAGTAAATTGTTGCTTTGTGTAATTTATATTTAGTAGGAAAGCTTAACATTTGTGCTGTGTCATGATCTGAAAGATGCAGAGGTAAAACGGTTGCAGTTGCGTCGGCAATGTTGCTTAAAATATGATCAATACAAGATAATTTACGTGTGGGAACATTGATGTGAATTTTTAAGTTATAATTGTTGGCCAAGTCTTGCAACTGATTTGTAACATTGCCTTTTTTTAGTGTATTTATGTTAAAGTCTCCGGCTACAACAATTTTAACCTTGTATTTATATTTCTTTAGCAAATCGTTCAAAAGTTGATGTAATTTTGTTAAGAAATGGTTCGGATCGGACTGAGGTGTTCTATAAACACATAAAACTATTAATTTATTACACGTTAGCTCTAAACCACAAGCTTCAAAGGTGTTTTGTATAGTATAGCTTCTTACGCATGACAGCTCTTTATAATTTAATCCTTTTTTTACTAATATACAAGTACCACCCCTTTGTTTTTCTCTACAGAAGTTAGCAGCCATTTCATAGTCATATATTTTGACATAATTTTCATTGCCTTTTTTTATAAAAGTTTCAGATAGGCATATTACATTTGAAATCTGAAAGCATACTGAACCTCTTTAGTGTAAAACATTGGCGCTTACTGAAGTTATTACATCTACCGTTTGTAGTAAATATGGATGAATGGTGAATCAATTCAAAACAAGTTTCGAGAAAAAAATTCAAATTGTTTTAGTTTAAGCAAAAGTGTTTTTATTATAGTAGTCTCTTGTAATATGGGACGATTCTATTGTCATCGACTAAAACAGACCCAGAATCTACTTCTAAATTCCGAGCTGCTACTGAGGAATTCCTAATGGAAAAATTCAATAAGACTTCTCTTCCTGGGAATCGAAGCCAGGAACACGTGCCCTGCAGTAGCACTTACGGCCTGCGCTTACAAATGATCACTCCATGTGATGTATACTCTCTTTTAAAAAGACAAACAAACACTTTTGTCGTAGTTAATAGTGAATGGTTAACACCCCACAGCTTCCATTCTCTGGCAGATCTTGGTGAACAATTTGCTCTGTTGGCTTAACATTTTTCTTTTCTAGCCTACACCCACATGTGTCGATCTTGAAGGTTAAGCAACGCTTACTGAGGTCGGTCCGAGGACGGTGACCATCTTGTCATATCGAGATTCCTGGGTGCCTCAGAAAGTGCGTTAAGCTGTTGGTCCCGGCTGTCATTTGTAGGTCTTTGACAGTCATAGTTGGTTACAAGCCAGAAAATGTGAGACCAGTTTTGCCAAGGGGTTACTCAGTTACTGAGTTGTGGAGGTCAGAGTGGCAGTCGCTGCATGCAAACTATTAGTACTCAGCTGCATCCGGTTAGTCTGGAAGCTGACTTGAACATTGACACATGTAGGTGGATCTTACCTTCAAATTCAATGTATCCGTAGCCAAAAGGTTTAACCTAGTCTAAATTAACGATTCTCGGGAACAATGTGTTCATCCAACGTCCAGGACAGATCGAGCAAAGCATTAAGAACTTACTGTGTTATGTTTGAACCCTAAAACACCACCTGCCAACCAAGAAGCTCCAATTACCCGACCTGGTAATCGAACCCCCACCATTTGGAACCTTGTTCACTGCCAATACTGTCGGTGAGAACTACTCAAACACTAGTATAATTTGAGCTCGGTTAGTTTAATAGCAGATTGTATTCGTAGGTCAAGATAGCTTGGTCGTGTTGGATCTTAAATAATGGACCACAGACTTGCAAAGTACGGGAAGGTTAACTATTACGATGTTTACAGGAATGAGGTGTGTTCCTTTCAGCTCCAGAACACATGGAATAACTTAACTTTAATCAATATTGGAAACGATTTGGAAAAAAATAACCATACTTTTGTTCTATATGACGTCGGACGTAAAATAATAGCACCATCACATCACTTCTCGTGGGTGTCGTAAGAGGCGACTAAGGGACTCACCAGAGAATGGGCAGCAGCATTCTCTGTACATTGCAACAGCTACACTGTGATCGCCAACCCACCTGCCAAGCCCCCCTCCTTTGGGGAAGGCCTATGTCCAGCAGTGGACATATTTCGGCTGGTATGATGTTGATAAACCATCATTTTGGGCTCTGCTGCAGTCGGGTAACACTGCCCGATTCGGGGATAAAACTGTTGTACCTCTGGCAATCCCTTCGAAAACTAGTTCCAGCCATGAAGTTATGTCAATCAATCAAATGGTCAGTGTAACCAGAAGCAGCTGAGTACCAGTATTTTACATGCCTGCCTGACTCTTATAACCCAGTAACTAGCTAATACGGATATAAATTTCCCTGCCTTGGCAAAGTAAGGTCCCAAGAAGAACAAGCCAACTCCAAGTGATCTACGCGGGTACCTGTTGGTAGTCGACTCGACCAGCCTTGTACTGAAACCTGAGAACTAAGGAATTACACTATGTTTCACCAACTCCGCTATATTTTACAGGTCCCACCGTAGTCATTTACTGAGCAGGTGTTGTGCATGGCAGGTCAACGTCAGCTAAAGAAAATCTTGACCATACTTGAATCATTTTCATGTGATACGATGCTAAAAAGGTGACGTCAAGGACGTAATACACACGTACATTTTAATACCAGTGGACCTAAACATGTACTTAAACATAAACCTGTTGCAACTACAGTTTGTGAGAAATGGCAGGCCGATTTTGTTTTTCGGCCCGGAGTTAGATTTTTGCTGACCGGCCTGCAATTAATCACATCACACTATCACACTAATATTTAATCAAAGGCGAATTTTTTTTAAGTGTGTGTGTATATTTGTTACTTCTTCACGCGCAAATGGCTAGACCAATTTAGATGAAATTTGGTATGGAGACTGTTTGAGTCCCGGGAAAGGACATAGGATAGATTATCCCGGGAGTATGTTCCTTTGGGATAATTTTTGACATTCACGCGGGCGGAGCCGCAAGCGGTAGCTAGTAATATAATAAATTGAATAGGTGGCGGTCAATCTAAGAAAGGGATATAATAGTAAATGATGAAAAATTACAGGCATTACTCGTACCTAACGTTAAAAAGATATAAGTTGGCTGTTAAGAGACATTACCACAACAAGTTTGTGTGTGGCCAAAGTTGTAGGTAGAAAGTCCAAGAAACAAAAAACGAAAACAGAGTCAAAAAATGTGGGAGTAACTTCTTAAACCCTTGCAAAATCTCTAAAAATACATGTCCCACAACACTCGTAGAAATACATACGTTAAATATTTATCACAGAAGCGAGGAAGAGTAATTAGCGTCGCCATGTTTGGTGTTCATAATTACCGCGCCACAGCACCGGAGACAATCGCCAGTAAATCAAGTCGCCTCATTTACATTGCTTGTTCCTCTGCCTTTTTATTGTGTGCTGTGTTTTTGTGTGAAAATTGCATTATTTGTTTGTTGGGTTGGGTGTTTAAGATAATAGTTTATGCAATAGCTGGTTTTCAATAATAATGAGACTCCTTAGGCTCTACACAAGTGACATTTTGGTGTTTTTCTGGTGATCGTCACTGTAAACTCTGGCTTTTAGAAGTTGCAGTGTTTGGAAAAGAATGGCAGAATCGTCCCAAAATAAAATGCGTGCGTGAAAAAGATACCAAGAAACCGATCCCCGACATCCTCTTTACTTTATTTTTTTATTTATTTATTAGGGAAAACAAACAGTGACACATGTTTTAGAAAAAAATACAAAAGAAAATGATCAAAAGTGTCACCAACAACATTTTCCAAAGATCTTTGCAAAGCATGCGATTTTAACTAAAGGCCTTAATTAAATAAACAAAAAACAAAACGACGAATTTACGATTTACGATCAAACAACAGAACCGAATAGACTTACATAGAGCCTGAAGAGTTTTCTTCGTTTCACAGAGGCTATTCAACGGCAATCACCTGGTCTGCAGTGAGAAGCAAGTTGTGGGAAGAACGTCACCTACCACCACCCGACTACTACGGAACCCCATTTGGAAACAATTAATGAAGGAAGGAATGTAAAATTGATGAACTGATCTTTATTTATTTATTTACATACCACCGCTAATATAAATATTGTTACGAACGATTACGAGCTACTACAAAACGATTATGTTATTGTTTATAATAATTATGAGTGGTCAACATAAATATATTTATTGTGACATAAACCAACACTATTCGTGTCTGACACTGAGACTACGTGTAGCAGTTGTGAGAAATACTTGGGAGAGAAACAAACTGGTTGTTGGCTCTGTGGAAAGATGCGTTGGATTTGGATCATTGTCTTGTCACTGGGTAAGTTACTACACCTACTTCTAAGGTACATGAGCAATAGATTGACCAGAGGCATAAAATATATTTTTTAAATTAATTAAAATGAAATCGCCAGGTATGTGATCATAACTATTTGTTGTGCATTATGAAAAATTAATAAGATGAAACATGTAAAATAATTTTTGAAACTGGGAAAGCTCCAATAGTCTTAGGTACCTACATGAATATATAATAAAGATTGATAATTGCTATACTATCACATTATATTATATTGTAGACATCTAAATTATTGTTGCGGAGAAGGAAGGGCGACTTTTTGCGATCCATTACGACGCAGTGGCGCGTTGAAGAAACGCGCTTACATCGATGTAAAAAGTCATCGTGTACCTCCCAAATAAACAAATAATTGTTATAGCAATCTTTTCACCGTCCAGGTTTCGCTGACCCTCGCTACACATCAAACCATTCCAACAGGAAGTGGATCCAGTCGTTCTCGGTGCCATGGGTCGGCGTGCTGAGCCACAAAGAGAGTAAGTACTAACAATATTGAGCACTCAGTTCACGAAAACTACGTCAATTTTGGATAATTTTGCTGGTCAACTTAGTCATTTTATAATTATCAGAGTTATTTGGCGATTCATAACGCTGAAATTGATAAAAAGGAGCTCGTGGCTTCGTTATAACAGCCGCACTCACGTACCGAGATTGTTCCGTGCCTCGGAAAGATCGTGGTAAGTTGTAGACCTTTGCCAGTCGTTTTGATAGTCAGAAGACAGAAAACCCGACACCAATCTTGGGTATCGGTTCACACAATTACTGGATGGTCAGATCGGCAGTGGCTCCAAGTTAGATACTCGACTGCGTCCGGTGAGACTGGAAGCCGACCCCAAAAGATTAAGCAGATTGAAACGCTGAATTTGCTAACGGTGCAATTAATTACTGTCAGGAATTATGTCCTTATTTCATGCTTTTCAGTTTTCATTCTTTGGCTTTTCATACTATTATGACAAGATTCGAAGTATGTTTAAGGTTTTTACCTAATATTAATCACATTATTTATTGCAGCAAAATTTTCTCTGGAAGCTCTAACAGGGATAACTCTAATCAAAACGAAGATAGGCCTGTCAAATGCATACGACGTGGCGCGCATCACGAAGCCCAATATCAAGTATGTACGGAACCACACCCCTGATGACCCCTTATTTATGTCCAGCCAGAGATGTTAATTTGCGACTATGCTAGGTGCCAGATAAAATTGCAATAAAGTACATTGACCTTTCCCTAATATCCCTTCGTAGATACCCGAACGATAATATGGAACGTTTTTCATAACTAGCGAATGTAAAGGATCACGATAGAAGTAGAACACGAATCAGGACTGCTTTATGCCTTTATTTCTGTTTTTGATATTAAAAAGTCAATAAATGTATGTGGGTCAATGACCATTATTGCACATTTATCTGGTGTCTACGATACGACTAATGAGCAATATCGGTATGTTTCGATTGAATTAGCGGTCCACTTCATAAGTTCATTTTATTTTATTTTATTATTTATTCCGGGCATCAGTGATCCATATGTTTTAAATGAAAACTAACACATTATGTTAGTGTAAATTAGGAACCACTCAAATTGTTACTCTATTTGGTAAACAAGTAGTCTTTTTAACTATACTCACATCATTGCTGGAATTCTAACTATTATTTGCTAATATTTTAAGGGTTTGTACGTTACGCTTCCACGCCGAAGTCGCTGAACCGATTTGATGAATTGGTTCAGAGATAGATGTTCCCTAGAGAAGGTTCTAGGCTACTTTTTTTCGGAAATTTATATTAATCCGAGCAAAGCTGCGGGATAAAGCTAGTAAGGCTGTGCTTCCACCAGAAATGTGCGAGCGCTTGCGCTGAGCGAGGCTAAGTTAATGACGCGATTCTATTGGTTCTTAACCAACACATCCCTCGCAACGCATCCTCGCACATCTCTGGTGGAAACGCAGCCTAAGAATACAGTATCCATTCTAATTGTTATCCATTTAGTAAACAATAACTATATCTGACTGCATTCACATCTTTTAAGAAATCTCAATCAAAATGTAACGCAAACTTAGTTTGTTTTGGTAAACACTCTCGCTCGCTATTTGCGAGCATTACATTATATTTACTTTTAGCTTATGAATACTCATTTTATTTTGCATTCCAGAAACACCACGAAGGCCATGTTCCTGGCGGCAGAGGGCGCGGTGCGCTACGCCACTGTCACTGACTACGTCATTCACCCCGAGTTCAATGAGGAAACCCTGAACACCATCGCACTTGTCTACCTGGACTACGACGAGAAGATCTTTCACTGTAATTATTCTTTTCCAGGGCCAATTCTATTCGCAATCGCATCTAAGTTGCAGTCTGTCAAAAATGTATGGAAAGGGCTTTTTTGACAGATTGCGACTGAGATGCGATTGCGAATAAGAGTTTTTAAGCAACGTTGCGAACGTTGCTTAAAAACTAGTGAATTGGCTCTGCTTTGATTAAGCTGTTTCTCTATATTAAGATAGGTAGGCCATTAGTGAGGGACGCTACTTGTGTCAATACTCTTACGCCATCTTCCTAGCTCTACGTGCTGTGCTGGTGCTGCCGCTGCGGCTGCAGAGAACTTCAAGCGGCGGAAATATAATAAACTTGTTGGTAGTTATATTTTCGAGCCGTTTGGGGTTGAAACTCTCGGGTCTTGGGGTCCGAGTGCACATAACTTGTTTAAAGATCTCTCAAGACGCTTAGTTGACACTTCTCATGACCCAAGGGCTGGCTTTTACCTTGGTCAAAGAATAAGCATTGCCATACAACGTGGCAATGCCGCCAGTCTTTTGGGTACACTTCCAGTCGACAGCGATGCGGATGAATTTTTTGACGCCATATTTTAGGGTTTATTTAGTTAGGAGATTTTATTTTTATTTCTAGTGTATATAGTTAGTTAAGTATTTATGGAATAAA
>NDFZ01005375.1:447141-479275 GCA_002192655.3 Mamestra configurata
AGCTCTTGTCACCGTCGGCGTTCCGGCTGTGTTAGAACCCAATGGCCTGGCACGCGACGATGGCAAGAGACCGGACGGCATGTCGTTATTTCCATGGAAGATGGGTAGGCCATTAGTGTGGGACGCTACTTGTGTCGATACTCTTGCGCCATCCCATCTTCCTAGCTCTTCGTGCTGTGCTGGCGCTGCCGCTGCGGCTGCAGAGAACCTCAAGCGGCGGAAATATAATAAACTTGTTGGTAGTTATATTTTCGAGCCGTTTGGGGTTGAAACTCTCGGGTCTTGGGGTCCGAGTGCACATAACTTGTTTAAAGATCTCTCAAGACGCTTAGTTGACACTTCACGTGACCCAAGGGCTGGCTTTTACCTTGGTCAAAGAATAAGCATTGCCATACAACGTGGCAATGCCGCCAGTCTTTTGGGTACACTTCCAGTCGACAGCGATGCGGATGAATTTTTGACGCCATATTTTAGGGTTAATTTAGTTGGGAGTTTTTATTTTTATTTGTAGTGTATATAGTAAGTTAAGTATTTATGGAATAAAATTAAGATAGGTAGGTAGCCTCTAAATCTATTTTCTCTAGATTTTTTCTGAATTCTTATGGTGTCCCACTGCTGGGAAAAGGTCTCTCTTATAGGTTTCTGCTCTTTCCTAACATGCATCTATAAAAATAATAGATGATAATAGAAGATGGCAATAAAAAAGTACAAAATGACTATCTTTTAGAAAGACCCCAAAAAGATTTATGACCAACTTTTGAAAAATCTTTGCATTGAATTATTTAATTGGAATCTAATACAATTCAATTAACTGAGGAAAGCAACTTTTCAATATGAAATTGGTGAATGAAGGAATAAGGATTCCATATTTTAAATAAAAACTCCTAACTAAAATATATGGCGTCAAAAAATTCGTCCGCACCGCTATCGATTGTAAGTAAAGACTGGCGGGGAAATAGGTGAATTAAATAAAGTAGTTTCACTTATTTTTGAAGTGAAAACTTCTTTAGCGGCGTTGTGCACTTTTAGGGATGGGTAAAAATGTTAAACTCGCGTGAGGACACGTGACCTGATCGAAAATTCGTAAGGCGGAGGGAAAGTTCTGAAGTGTTAAATTTTTAATGTAATATAAATTGCCATGTTTGTGTACGATAGCGCAATAAATGAATATTGTATTTTACCACATAAATGATAGTACTTTTATACTGATAATTAAAGCAATTCGTGTGAAATTATTCCCAAACCATTACAAAATATCAAAAATGCACAACGTTAATGTTCAAGTTTTCACTTCTGCTGGCACTCCCGGAGTGCAACCCGTTGTTTTTTTATTGATTCTGTTACTAACTGTATTCCAAACTGCAACCCGTTGTTTTTTTTTGTGGCACTGAGCTGTGAAACCTGCTTACTTCAATTTTTGCGGTACTTCTCATCCGTATACTCAGGATTGATTAAAATAACGAGTCCGTGTGTCCTGTTAATGATATAATTTACATAAATTTGACTATACTTTCAGGGGTGCTGTTGGACTGGCCTAAAGAGAACGAGCAGATGAACCACCAGCTCGGGAATATTTATGCCTTTGGATATTTAGACGGTGAGCAAATATATAATAATGTCAGAGGATATGTGGTAAAATCATTTTTATCCAAAAACAGGAGTTTTGCAAGAAATAAACACGATTTTTACAATTATTATGCGACACATACATTAAGTAGGTATACTTATCTAGTTCAAATCAAAGCTCGTAACCAAATAAGAAATCAGGTTTATTCATTGAAAAAAAAAATTCCACTAGCTTAGTTTAAATACTAGCACATTTATATTTCCTCACCAGAGAATGGGCAGCAGCTTTCTCTGTGGTTCTGTTCATTGTAACAGCTACACTGCAATCGCCAACCTGCCTGCCAAGCGTGGCGATTATGGCAAACCCTCCACGCTAGCGGGAGGCAAGGTCCAGCAGTGGACGTCTTTCGCCTGATATGATGATGATGAGATTTTTATTTCTGTAGAGAATTAGAAGTTAGAATTCGCTAATCAGTATTTAACTAATCATTTATGGCTAGAATAATTTTATGAATAAGCCTAATAATTAGAATATTTAACGTAATATTATAGTCTCTATGTATTTCTTATAGACCATGAAGTGTTGGAGCAAGTGATGCATTCGATGGAGTTCGTCGATCTGCGCGAGTGTCACGAGTTCTACAAGCAGGGGGACGTAAGCGACGTCTTTTCTAGCTAAAAACTTAATAGTATTGCCAACTGACTTGCTACCTTGCACCTACCTTTAAAAATGTTGCGGACTTTGAGACACATTCACACACACACATTCCTCCATGTACTTCTGGGCTCTCGTGATCCATTTCTGCCCTTCCCTGTTTTATGTAGCGATGGAAACTTTTTATCTTAATGGTGTAAATATATTATTGTCACCTGCAGTCCAAACACTGACGGTACAAATTATATTTAGGTATTATTGCATTTCCTATGAAAATGACATGAGTTATTATTTTTTAGCTGAACAGCCAATGGATGACCCCCACGGAGTACCAGTGCTTCCGCAAGAAGTTCAGCTCGACGAAGTGTGTGTTCGAGACCGGCATGACGCTCGCTGTGCACCACCTGAGGAGGTGGAAGCTGGTTGGTAACAACGGCCTATATGTTTTCCGTAACCCTGGCAGATTACGCAACTCGGGCCTAAAGACCTATCACAAACAATCTTAACTAACATGCAAAAGTGAGTTTGGAAAAGCTAAGCAACTCAGCCATTCACATACCAAGACTCCTCTGTGCCTCAGAAAGCACTGCCGTTGGTCCGGGATGTCATTTGTAGATCTTTGGCAATCGTTACGGATAGTTGGAACTCGGAAGTCAGAAATTCTGACCAGTCTTGCCAAGAAGTACCATTTTACTCGGTCACTGGATGGGGGTGGTCAGATAGGCCCACGATCCACGTTAATACTGGTATTCAGCTGAATCCAGTTTGACTGGAAGGCGACATTATTAGGAAAAGGCTTGTATGGCAGATAATGATGTACATTTTTCTAGTGTATTTCTGTAGTCTTTTGTACCATGTGTATTTCCATTATGACACAGTTTTTCTCTGTGGTTTACAGCTAGGCCTGAGCGTGCTGGGCCCGGGCTGCTCCCTTCCAGCTCGCTTCATTGACTTCGCGCGCTATGTGACCTGGGTTCGGCAGCAGACTTCACTGTGGGCTCTGAATGAAGACCAGCAGCACGACATAGTCGGCTCCAGGTTCATCAGGCGGCGAGGCATTTATCACATGTAAAGATTAACAAGAAGAGAAGAAGAAGACGAATATGACTAATCTTCTGAGGCATAACCACAGAACAGGTGGCAATACCTCTTTCACCACAGCCGAAGAAAATAAGTAGCAAAGCTAAACGTATAGAACGATGACTATATTTGAGTGACGAAGTATTTTATTTAGTTAAGGAAAAACAAACAGTAGCATAATAAGAAATATTCATAATACCTTAAATATAATATTTCAAACAATTACACTACCAACTACGTTCTCCACAGATAACAATTAAAAGTATTTAAAAACTAGCTATTGACACAGATACAGTACCTATAAACGGTCATTCTGGATTTTGAAATATATATTTAAAAGAAAAAAGAACAAGTGAATCTGTGTGCGTACATTATAAAACATTACCTACGTTGTATAGTAATATTTACGAAGAGTTTTTATGATTGAGGTTAAAACATTAGGCCCCAAGGCCCAGGGCTCCGAGTATTTCGGGATCGCATGCAAACGTACAAGTATGTTTCTGTATGAGAGACATACTTGTTCGTTTGATGCGTAAACTATAATCTACTCCTGCTACCTTACCCTTCAAGCCATCACTACACATAACCTATAGGCCCCTAGTTCATAGTCTATGTGACGCGAGCTGTAAATAAACTAACTGTTAAATTGACTATAAGTTCTGACGAAATCAATGCAACTTTAATAAATTAGTCGAAAAACAAATAGGTACTGTGTTTTATTTTAGAATTAATAAAGTCGACCCATCAAGCCTTGAAGTGATCACAGCATACTATGTAATCTATATCTAATCATGATATTGTGCGCTACACCCTAGACCCTGCGCATCCGCTCCACTCCCCGATACGCATCACAGCCGCGGGCGGGTCATACACTCGTACACTCGTACCGCGCGTCTAGATCGCTAACTAAATTGCTCATTGTTGCTCGGCCACTTACGCGTTAAGAGTTATACTAATGTATTTGCGGGTTATTATGAGAATGAGTATTTTCTATTGTGATGTGTCCGTGGACAGTGACATTGTAGATGCGACCAGTCTTGTTTGCTGCTCTCAGCTCCTTTTTACATTTTACAGATATATGTCACCAGATAATTGCAAACTCCGTAAGATTTGAAAATATTTTGAGAGATTGTTAATTCGATAAATTGTCAACTGAACATTTGGAATTCTTTTTACGCACGTTTACAATATTATTAATAAAAAAAAGGAAAACACTAAACTAAACATTTAGAAAGAAAACAAACAGATTAATTTTAAAATCGGATGTGAATAATAAAAACATGAAAAACAAATCTTTCATAACACCCTTTCACAATACTTCTGACATGCCAATAAAATCTCCGTCCATTCATCCGCAAACAGATCGTGTGTTGGATAAGAAACCAAGACAATGATTGGACCTATACGAGCTGCTACTAAAACCATGGCCCACCTGAAAATGGAACCCAGACCCATACTCAGAAGTCGCCCTAGACCATTAAGATCCACCATGAAGGTATCACTAACCATTACGTCCAGTGACCGTGCGCCCGCGCTCTTCCCATGGCCCGCGTCATTATCTGACATTACGCTGTCATGTTGTCAGTGCTAACCTCCGCTGTTTATGTGGGAATGGCGCCCACTTCGACAAAAACCAAGTTACGATACATTGTATGGTCATAGATGTAGCGGACACTTTAAAAGTCACTGCTAGCTTACAAGTAGCGAATTATTTAGTTTTAGGTTTTTACGTGTTATCTTTGTTGTATTGTTTTCTTTGTAAGAATACTTTGCATATCTTTGTATAAATGCCAGTTCTTCTAACTCAACAGGCAGATGTGTTCTAGGGAGTTTGTTGCGCCAATTCTTCTTCCCGCAACTGCAGAATAGTCTATGACTCTAACATGAGTCTGTTGAGAATACCAGTGAACAGAGAGCTTGATCTTTCCTGGCCGTATAAAAATGATGAAACTGCAAGCTTTTATAGGCCTGTTTTATCTGGTACATATTTTCCTAGTCTAATGGTTTAAATTTGCCTGGGACAATGCTCACAACACTTTCGTGACTTCATTGTTATCGAAATTTCTCCCTGAGTTGAAATCTTTATTGTTTTCTTCCAATATACCCACTACTACAATATTTTTTCGCGTTCACATCGATCCTTGAGTTCAAGTATGAGGTGTTGGTGATATAAGACGGCGATTCTGATGATTTACTTGTTATGTCTTGTTGATTTTTAATTTGGGATATCTCACTTTCTATAATTTGATTTTTTATTCTTTTTCGGAATTTGTGCTTATAATCTGTTTTTATATGTTATATTATTATTATTGTGTATAATAAATTAGCTTAAATTGATATCAGTCGATTTTATAAACTCAAAACTCATGAATGATAAATTTCGTTGTTTTTTTTATCAAATCTTGGTGCAAAATTCTCTGCTGCTGGTTTAATTGTCTCTATTTCAATTCTAATCTCTGATATTTCCTCTTGTATGCGGTTAAGGTTTTGAGTTTCACCAAACTTCTCCAAGAAATTAATCGTATCTTTACGGAAGTTATCCAAGTCCTTTTTTAGTTCATGTCTTCAGTAGGTACGCTCCTTTCTTTTTCTTAGGCTTACGTTTGTGTAGAAGGCACTATTATCGCCGGAGTTGGATAAGTTTGGTGCGGACCCGCTGGCGCTTTCGCTCCCGCTTATCAACATCGCATTAGGCGTTGGTGCCTGGTTGGGTTCTGTGCATTGTGTCACGTGAGCAGGTTTTGCGTATACGTGAGAGTCAGACGAAAAATAGTAACGGCTCTCTTTGCCGTGAGCGGTGCTGCGCCCTCGCCGATGTATAACGTCATGTACTAAAACAAGGTTTTTAATTATTATGCACTTTGTAGCAAATTTAACTTGAAACTCACAAGACCCACTTTTGGGAGTTGCGATTTAAGTATAATTATCATATTTTTCGATAATCAACTAACACGTTTTTTCCAACAGCGCTAAAGGCGTATTGTTCAATTACTGGGGAGTTTGTTGCGCCACTTCTTCTTCCCAGCTAAACCACTAGGAAGTGGTGACGGGCGGCCGGTTTGGGGGAAGGACTTTTTGTAAACTTTGGCGTTCAAAAAGTGCTGGCTCTCAGCATTGCAAAATACTTGCATATAGGTATTTACTATAGAAGTTATAATAATTTTAAAATATAAAAAAAAACTTTCATCGAATGAAAATCAATATCAAATTAATTCAACCTAAATACCTTCATAAATTCGGTCAACAAAAAAGTATAACCCTCAACGAATAATCGAAAACTCTTTACAAATCCGAAACCGATAAAATCTATTGTGTTCGTTAATTATGATGTCATACATCAACCCTAAAACGCCGGCTATTAAATAATCGTTAGAAAATTAAAGGCGGGGTCTGTGGGACCCCGCGGGAGCAGAGATGATAGCTCAAATAAATGGGCCGTTATTGTCACATTATTCAAAGCCGTCGCCAGAGGAAGTATTACGTGTCACACAGAGAACGATAGTTGGGTGAGTGGGGAAGTTTCCATTGCCACACAATATTCTTGTAATTGAATGTTTTAAGAGGTTATTAGGGTTTTGGTATTACCTTGAATAGAGATGTTGTAAATAAAGTAATACACTACTATTACTTTGAAAGGCAATTTGTGTTTGTTTATAGGATTACCAGCTCTTACCTGCGACTTTGCTTGCATTAATAAAGTACTCCCTTCAGCTCCGCCCAAAGTGGAAGGAGTCTTTTGATGATTCCCATTCTTAAAAAAAGGGTTCAAGGAAACGAAGCCGCGGAAAGCGGAAATTTCACAAAAGTTAATTATTACTTATTTTTTATGTTTTTAAAATGTTGTCATCGTTAGTATTCGAACGTTTAATATTCTCAAAATAAGTAAATTCAGTTTTTTATATATTTGCCTTTGGTGTTCCATTGCAAATCAATTTTTACCCATCAAATGAATACCCATAAAATAATAATAAATCAGTAACAAACATTCCTCATTTGACTGTTAAAGACTACGTTTCTCTGTCAGCTTTATAACTTCAGCGATCGATTAACGTTTCGAATTTTGTTAAAGCAGCTTAGATGACATTTATCTTATTACTTGCTGGTCACTGAAACCTGTTCGTAAGCACATACATAAGTACCCTTGATTTGCGATCTTTCATTAGGTTTTGAGATTCGAGAGAGATAGCGCTTCATTTGGGTATTTTCTAAACGAAACATTTCTGCGGATTTAGAATCCGCAGTAAAGGTTTAATAACTCTGTCACCGATATCACTTAATTCGGTTAATAAAGTGTGTTCTTTTAGTCTTGGAGGAGTAATAATTAACGCATGCCTAACGTTAATTTAAAATGCACTCCAAATAAATTGAGTTAAGGGCAAGAAAATTATAAATGAAAATCAGTGATCGGATAATCGGGCGCTAATATACCTAAAATTCACTTTTATTCCCACGAAATTATAATACGGACATGCTTTTAAGCTGGTTCAAGCATTTAGAAGTTACATACAAACTTAAAAAAATATTTCACTTCTTTTCTTGGGCAGTCGTGAAATAAATACAACACATTAACCACATTATGCACATTAGGTATTCATTCATTTTTTTTTAACAATATAACGATACTAAATCAAAAAAACTACTGCTATAATGTCATTAAGTTTGTTATAGTTGTTTTTACAAAATTGTTCAATCCCAGGAACCCGGGATTACTTATAAATTCATAAAGGAATGTCCATATTATTCTTCCACGGGAAGAATTAGGTACATATATAAGCGTCTGATTATCCGATCACTGATGATGATACATTATTTATAAATCAAAACTATAAGTCCTCATTTTGCAAACAGTTAACCTTTTAAATCAGTAAAATGCCTGTCTGTTTTTGAGATTTATTAAATCGGACTTTATGTTTTAAATAATGCTATAAATTGTTTTTTTTTCCTCAGTTCGAAAACGTTATCGGATTAACAAGCATTTAGCTATTTTATGTTCACCCGAGAAATTTAGATTCTGCCAAGTAAAGCAGTTTTGATTCGACTTCTGTTGAAGTAAAATATCGTATACCGCACGACAATGCGAACAGGCCCAGAACAACAATGGTCCATACAAACTCCTTGCAGACCACACGGGATCCTCTTCATAATTACAACTATTCAAATAAAGCATTATCCGATCCTAATGAATGGAGCCTCGATAAAATTCAACTTTCTTACTTAAAAGGGTTTTTAATACGTTTTATTTATTGGAGCATTCATTGACTTGGATGGAGGCGGAGCCGGCTGTCTGTGGATTTCGGCTCAATACTTGAATGAGGAAATTGCGTTTTGTGGTAATATCTTCTCATATGGTCTATGGACAATGAGGACACAGGCAAAAATCTAAACTACTATTATTATCAAACTTAATTGCCACATTTGGATCTATGTGTATTCCGCTGATACGCTAAGAAGAAGTGTTAAAAACATTTGTTTGTTTGTAAGAAGCAATTTTTGGTAGATCTGTGACTAGTAGAAAGTCTTTCACTGGATGTTATTATAAGCCAGACCTTTTATCACAAAAAAATGAACAGTTCTCATGAGAAATATCACGAGAGCGAAGTTGCAAGAAAACCCTAGTTAAATAAGATTAAATAAATGTGTGGAAATAAGTTAGATGCCTCACTTATTGAATTAAAGATAAATATTGAACGCGCTTTATGTCAGTACACAAGGCGCCATCATATTTCAGCGGATAGGCTCGGCGATGACGATAAAAACAAAAGAATACGAGCCCAATGTCTCAGCGACATTTATCGACATAAAAGTTTGCGAACATGTTCTTATGATATTGTAAATATTTAAGTTAACATCAACTGTTAACGTCTACAGTGAACACAAAGTAAATCTGATTATAATCCAACCTTCATACGTAAATGGCCTGTTCATTATTTAAACAGCGCTTCTCCTCCACATTTACTATGCGCACAGCCAAAATGTGGAACTCTGCCAGCATCTGTGTTCCCTTCCACATATAACCCGTCTGCCTTCAAAGCAAGAGTGAACAGGTATGTTCAAGGCACGCTCTCTCCATCATAGACCTCATTCATCGCTTTTCATCAGGCGTAATCATAGTCAAGAGTAATCAAAAAAACCTCAATAAAAAAAAGCTTAAATGTACCAAGTCATTTTGTTATTAATCTCTTCCCAAAATAACGAAATAAATAAAAAAATATAAGAAAATACTAAAATCATAATTCACCATCATCATCATTTCAGCCGCAGCTGAACATACCTAGGCCTCAAAAGTCGCCACATCAACCGGTTCCGTACGCTTCGGACTCTACGGTTTCACGCGGCCTTCAGCAGGACATAGGTGAACTGTGTCAGGAGACTTCCATCATCTTCCAGTACGCTGTCGACACTCCAGAACCTTTCGGCCCCATCGACCATTTGTCTGCAAGCAATGTGCTCTGCGCACTGCCACTTAGGTTTTGCGTTTTTCTCTGTCGGTTACCTGTCGAATCCAATTCATATAATTCTACACTGATATAATTAATTGTTTCTTTATAGCAAGTTATTTATGGACGTGATCTGATATGAAAAATTACGACATTGTAGAAAATTAGGTACACTATCGTGGAATGTTAGAAACTACTTTATCACTTGAGGGATTGGCTCCGGGAAAAGCTAGTTAATATATTTTGAAATTGCCTGTGTATACTTTTCTGTATAACAGTCTTCTGATTATTTATTTATTAAAATTATTGCAGGTGTATTCCTAATGCGATAGCGCGGTCTAAAAATTAACTTATTTACAACCTAAAACTATGAAAAACGTAAAGACTTATGGTGCTTATAATAAAATATATATAATACCAATAACTTCTATACTAAGTTCCCTAAACACGAAATAAACAGCAGCATTTTCGCAAATTCACTCAAATGTCATGTAAATACATCGATCTTGATGTGAAGATCGTTAATAACCCGAATTGCACGGGGTAATGGTGTTTTGGCGAGAAGGTTGGTCCTGGCAACTGGCACGGCCAGCAGCGGCGGGCGGCGCCGCCTTCTCGCATGTGGTCCGGTACACATAAACTCAGGCACTGCTGTACTCGCGGGTTATGCTCAATGCCACGAAGAAACCTAACCAAATACGCGACAAGCGTGAATTCACGTCTCACCCTCAGTTGGTTGTACCCAGCATACCGAGCACAAACAGAGTGGGGTACATCAACGGGTAAATCGGATATACCCCATATAGTTACTTGTACAAGTGGCGCGTGTTAATTAAAAAATTAAATGCACCTTACCAGTCCAATACCATGTCAGAAACAAAAAAAAAAGTTGAAGAATTACAAACCATACTTTGTGAGTCCATAAGAGGTCCGTTGATAATTCGACTAACACGCATTATTTAATTTTCATGCCCCTTAAATGAAGGGCAGTTAAAATTAGTGCGCGAGCACTGCAATGTCCTTTAATACTCGTAAATTAGTCTCTCTAATCTCTCTTTAAATCTGTTGCGATGACAATTTGTCGGTTATAAAATGTAAATCGTAAGCTCTTGATTTTTACGAGTACTCGAACGATTAGGTATAAATTGAATTGGGGTTCTGGTTTCGACTATTCCTCAATATACATACGTAAAGATTTTTGCTCCGAATATTCTTAATACACGTTGAGGTAAGCGGAACTGATCGACGCCCAGTGAACTAGGGTTCTGGTGGGCAAATGTCTGATGATTGATTTCGGGCTGTTATATGCTCAAATTGCAAAAGGAATTTTGACATCGATGTGTAGAATTTGTGTGACGTCAGGTCTATTTTATACTTCGTAAATGGCGACTCAGTTCCCTCTACAAGCATTCCTTGACACTAATAGGAATATTTAAGTGCATTCCTATCAGAAACTTAATTAAACGACGTTGCTTTTCATTGCTTTTCATACAGTTATTTCCCGTTTATAGCTTGACTTGACTATTCGTATTAAATAATTTAAATTCTAAACGAATTGACAATTTACCTCATAAAACCACAAGGACCATTTTATTACAATTCCAAAACTACTCCTTTACTAACACCATTCCAAGTAAAATCAACTGTTTTTTTATTAAATACAAAGTGAGTCCATTATGAGAGGTCCCCCGGGCTCATAAACATGTCATCGAGCGATTGTGGCCGGGGTCTCACGGACCCCGCGCGGCGCGGTCGGGTTGCTATCGGGACTATTCATGTTGATTTACGGTTTCATGTTGTTGGTTTAATGTTGGTTTACGTAGATTAGTTAAATGTATGTGTTTAGGGATAATGTGTAATTGATGTTTGTTTTATGGGTATTTAATTGGCTGCTGCATATTTCTGTAGTGGGTGACATTATAACGCAAAAGTGAACTAAATAAGCGGTCAATAAATAAATAACCGACGCAACCGCCATAGTAACGGTAGGATCCTCCGACCTGACGGGTGTTGTGTCTGGTGGGCAACTGGCCGATGGTTGATGTCCATCTGTTGTATTTGTTTCAAACTCGCTATGTGGGATTTGTGTGACGTCAGGGCTATTTTTTTTTAAGATAGAGAAACTGCTATCGTCTACAAAGTTTGAACCAGACTACATCTCTAAATCCATCAATTGTTCATCTGGAAACTTCGTGTGGGAGAATTCACAGTTTAGTACCTTTACACATACCCAAGCATATAGAAAAGCTCTAAAGACCACATTGCAGATTTTTAAACAAATGCCAGTTTCACAACACTGAAAAGATTCTTCGTCTTATTTATCGGTGTTGGCACGAACTGTTAAGAGAATATTAGTTATTTTTCGGGATAGGATATTGCATTGTGAATTGAGATTTCAAAATAATCTTGTGGATCTTACATTGATAAGCAAAGTTTTATCACATGAGTTATGAAGCAAGGACGCTAAAAAGGATTTTTGAAAATCCTCGACAAATTGGGGGTGACAATTTGTATAGAAGTCCGTCATTTTTGTCACTAGACTTTTGATAAATTCACGAATATTGAATGTGTTATATTCAATATTCGTGAATTTATCAAAAGTCTAGTGCAAAACGTAATATTCATACACAATGCACCTATGCATCAATAGTGTAACTTATGTTACATGCATGTAACATCATTAAAGTAACAAGTGCATGACTTACGACTCGCGCCGAAGATGCCCGACAGTGCCCGACGACCCACGATCGTGACCGATTGTTATACGAACGTAAGTGGCCGGCTATTTGTCATCATCAACTTGTAGAGCCTTGCACACGGTGTTTGATAAATGATAACATACTTACCAGTACATTACACGTTTGGCGATCTAGGTACCAATAGATCTTCTCTTTACTCTCTCAAGGTTTTGAGAAACGTTAAATCAGTCTTATTAGTAGTAAGAGTGAACAGGCGCCTTCTGAGCTCGCTTGTTATATCGTAGACCTCTTCCATAGCTTACCATCAAGTGAGATCGGTCTCACTGTTACAAAATAATAAAAAAATGGTTGTCTGTAACGTCGGTTTACGGACGATAGTTTAACGTGACAACGTCATAATAAAACATTGATGAAATGATCGTAACGTTACAATGAATCCTCCTTTTTATGCGTGCAGCCGGCGTTCATCGATTTATTAGACGTTGTCACATCTAAAAAATCATGGGCTAAACAGTTCACCGCAAAGGAGTGGTATTCCCTGCTGGTCTGTGTTTCCTGATAGCTACAACCTCGGAGTCTTTAAGTTAAAAGTGAATAGGTTGCTTCTGGGCAGGTTTGCTCCATCGTCGACCATTTCATCGCTTTCCATCAGATGAGATTGTGTTCAACCATAAGCCTCGATTGATATTGAAGAAAATTCAAAGTACCCCGTGCGCATTGCTACTCCAAAGAAATTCGGACAAAATGCATGCTAAAAACCGCACAGAGGTGCGGCACCACACTACACACGCAAATTTCACAGCACCCACCTGTAATTGATTCCGGCTCAGCGGTTATTATTCGCGCGGTGATAACTCTTGATAAATGACGACTGTAATTGTGTATAATGCTCCAACGAGTATCTGTTCAATAGCTCTACTCAAATATTTATGCTTTCAGAGCGATTTCGCGATCGTTTTCCCCTATATTTGCATTGAAGAGAGATATATCGTGGTTGTCGCGTTATTGTGACGGTTCCTCGGCTTTGTAACATAATGCTGGATTTATGGCAGCCTGTGCGATAATAACTCAGTTTATTATGTTGCTCAGTTTGTCTGCAGGTTAAGTTTTGTAAAGTTAAGTGTTTCTTGTTTATTGGATCACATTTGGTTTTCTTTATCGTTGCCACGTAACGGTAGGAAATGGAAAGTTATTACATAATGCGGGTATTGGATTTCGATCCTAAAATCTTAGAACAAAGCCCATTGCAGTAATATTTTCCGCTGGAAAATCATTACTTGGTGTTTTTTGATAGCAATATCGCTCAACCTTAATTACGACCCCCAACTCTGACGTGTCAATGCGAACAGAATTCGTTGTAAAAAAGGGACTCCAGAATCATGTTGGTTTTAAGACATCATAGGCCCTAGATCTAAAAATCTGGGAGATTAGCAGTATCAATACTAGTTCATTAGTCCTGGAGTAGATGTCGTCTACGAGTATCATCTTTTGCAAAACAACATCACAGATAGTTTCAGTCAGAACTTAGGATTTGTACATGATTTCCAGGTCATCTGATAACAGAGATGTGAGCTCTGGAAGAAACCCCATCCCACCCCTCCTCATTTCATCACTCCGGCAGAGCATCTGCCCCCGGGACACGAACTACAGTGGCCAATCTAGACACCTCTTAGCCGATTGCAGACCCAGGTTGGCCGCTGTAGAAACAATCTGACCAAATGGGGTTTCATAGATCCATTTCAAACACAGTGGCATTTAGAGCCCCACCGGCACTTTCCAGGAGCTGAACGTGGCTAATGACAGAGAGGTCCAAGTGGCCATATACTGGTCGGATAAAATTTGTAGAGTCAGTCAACATGAAAAGAAGAATCACCAACTACCTGCCTTTTCCCAACTATATTGGGGTCAGCGTCCAGTCAAACTGGATTCAACTGTATACTAGTACTTTACGTGGAGCGACCCACAAACTGGGTAAAACGGTGTTTCTTGGTAAGGCTGGTGTCAAATTCAGTGTCAAAAAAACAATCCGTAAAGGTTGCCAAAGATCTTCAAATGACAGCCGGGACAAACGGCTTAACGTGCTTACTGAGGCGAGAAGGAGTCTCAGAATGTTAAGATGGTTACCACAGACCGACTTTGGCAAGCATTGCTTAACCTTGAAGATCAACCCTGTTATTATTTAGCTACGAGCCCTCTAAGAAGAAGAATACTTATAAATACAATACAAACATATCGAACAAATCATAGACTCCAACACTTCATCAAATATGAAACAGATTAATAAAATCGTTTCAACAGGTGTCCACTAAGTAGTGTTAGTGTGGAGGCGGCTTCCGTCTCGTGGGCGTCATCGACCAAAGCTTGACAAATTGTGTGGAAAGCGCTCCGTTCAATATTGTATCGTCACTTGGCTTTATTAAGTAATTCTGTGTTATTTATCATGGTAATAAGCGTCTCCTTGCAGTATAGCTGTGATCTCCTGCTGTTTGGATGTAGACTAGTTTAATGGAGCCTGTTGAGTATTTTACGAGAGTTATAGTGAGATTTTCTGTCTTAAACTACAGTGCAGAATCAAGATATAAGCAGTATACGAAGAAAAGCGAGCTAGCTGCCCAGGATTGGTCAGGTGCATGGTTTTGTCACCACAATAATGTAGTGTATGACCATTGTTGGATTGGTGACCATTTTCACATACTGAGATTACTCCATGCCACGGAAAGCATGGAAGCTATTGATTCCGGCTGTCGTTTATAGATCTTTGATAGTCGTTACTGGTAGTCATAAGCCAAGAAATGTGACGCCAGTCTTGTCAAGGGGTATTGCCCAGCTACTGGGTTATGGAGGTCGGATAGGTTCACTCACCATGTAATATGCTGGTGCTCAGCTGCGTCCGGTTAGACTAGAAGCAACATAGGTTGGGATGAGGCGGTAGATTGGTCACGTCTCATCCAGTTTCATTGGAAAAATTCACCTTATAGTTTGGACAGGTTCTGTTTGATGGTCATTTCTTTTCAATAAACTTCTGAAGTCTTTTCATGGCCAGCTTACTGCCTCTTGACTTGACTGATTTATTCCACCACGATGGTACACACATCACTTCACTATTCACATGGTTGCCACAGTCAATTGCCTTTGTGTTTTGTGCTCAAACAACATTCCACTCAGTGTCTTATCGCGTATCCAGTCAAGACAATCGCCTCAAGATATCTTAATAAGACAGTTCAGATCATAATAGGATGATGCTTATAATCTGATTATGTTGCACTTGTGTTACGTTGTTGTGGGCCCATAACCTGTGCTACCCGCGCGGGTAATGGACGCAGAGAAATGAGGAGGCTTTTAATTTAAATTTTGGAGGGCATAGAATAAAATACCCGCACAGGACCGGTTGTTTTGGCGATACTTGGGGGAGGCTATGTCCAGCAGTGAACGTCTTTCGGCTGATATGATTTTTCGGGTGATCATCACCCGAAAAATCATATCAGCCCCATATGCGGGGCATATCATGCCCCGAATGAAACCATGTACTTGAAGTTTATATATTATTCTTACTTATATTTTAAATGCGAAAGTATGTTAGTTTATTTATTACACTTTTACGATTAAATCGGCAAACCGATTTTGATGAATTTTGGTACAGAGGTAGACGAGACCCTGAAGACGGTTGTAGGCTCCTTTAACGCGAGCGAAGCCGCGAGCAAAAGCTAGTACATTATACGTAAATGAATAAGAGAGTAAAAATTAGAGTATGAGGTACAATCACAGATATAGATGGTAAAATCGATTTTTAAAATTACTGAAACTAAGACAATAGCCTAACTTGTAAGTGTAATCAGAACAAAAAATAAATTAATTAATGATCTCTTTATTTTCTGGAACATAGGTACCTATTACATAGTGGTCGGAATTTATTTTAAACATGGTGAGAAGAACATCTTTAAAAGTAATCCTAAGTACCAAATCCCTCTTTTCAAAATCAAACAGTCACTAAACTTCTCGAGGCTTTTCCCCAATCCTTCTTTTTTTGATCTCTGTACTGACGACAGGAAGGCATTTGAGTGATCTTTGTCACTGATAGCGCCAAGCGGCACAATATTATGGAACTCGTCACACTACTGCACACGCCCTGCTGACTTGGACAAACTAAAGGAACAGGGACAGAAAATAGTAACCCGGTATTTGTGCCCGGTTGATGAATAACTTACCTGTAGATGGCAAAACCCGGTACTCGGTGGTGTTAATGTTAACGTCAATTTGCATTGAAACTGCATAAGATCATCTGGTGTCAATAGCAGAACTTCTTTTCACTTTACAATTTATTGTCTTAAGTGAACGTTTATTTTATGCGATTGAGGACGTTTAAAATTCGCCTCTGTTCATTCATTCTACTTTACCGATATTGGAAAGCAATTTATCCAGATGAAGGTTGAAAATGTCATCCTTAAAAATGTAGCTCGTATAATCCCCTGCAATGCACGAGAAACTAAATTATTCATTGTTAATAGGAATCCAACTGGAGCTTTAGATCGTAATCCATTCGGGCAGGATCGGGATAACTCGGCTGGTCTCGGGACAGACGACAATGTGTTGAAAATGAAAGTGTATGATTGTGAGCAAGCGAGTCAGTGAGCCAGTTTCACTACGGTTACATAAATTATATTTTACTATTATTAGCTCTGCGATACTGTGCGAATGCTAGGAGTAAAGGGTACAGGCGGTGAAGTGATTTACTGTGCAAGAAATTATAGGTGACAACACAGAAGTGTCACGTGTTTTTAAGGTAAAAGTTGCAATAGTAGATTACGCAGTCTATGCCGCGCACTTTCCCCTAAAAAGAATATGTTGGGACTATAGGTAGGATACGAATTCCCAACACTAGATGGGTCAGTCTACGCCGTCCCCTATTATTGTGCAGTCAATGTAGCGAATTCTTTCCAAAATCGATCATCATAATATCAGGCTATCAATGAACCGGGTGCATTGGAATACCAGTATTAAACTGAACGTATATTTAAATTAGAAATGTTATTATTTTTAGACGTATGACTTAAAGCTATAACAACGCAGTGTCGTCGTCTAGTACATACTCGTATACCGCTTTGATTAGTTCAGTCAGGGAAAAAAATATGAATTAAAGAAGGGTTTGACATGTTCATGTTCACTATCATGAACGATCCTTGTGCTCCTGATTATTTAAAACAATATTTTAAAGTGTTGGGCAGTTCTCACAGTCTCAACCTTCGAGCATCTAAAAACTTACTTCTTCATATCCCTTCTCACCGCACCGGGTTTTTGTCTAATTCCTACGCTATTTCTACAATTAAACTCTGGAATATGCTTCCCCTTGACATCAAGAAGGCGGAGTCAAAATTTTCCTTTAAGCGTAAAATCCGTAAACACTACTTAAAAGCTTGTCATTCTTAGTCGTTCTTCGTCATGATTACTATGAATTCTCTTAATCGGTATGATTACATATTATATATCATATTTATTAGTTTATTATTTTAGCATATATATGTATTTTATTAGTATTATATATATTATCTGTATATTCTTTCCGAAATGTTAAAATTCAATTTTGTATCTTATATTTATTTATTGTACACCTACCACAGTATAGTCTTAATAACCCAAAGGTTGACTGGTAGAGAATGCCTTGATGCATTAAGTCCGCCCATGTACCACTATTGTACATAAAGTTTAAATAAATAAATAAATAAATACGTGGTTTCAGCAATTTAGAGATGCTGTCTATCAAGTCTAAAGTAGAAAACGAGCGATTATGACCCTTCATAAGCACAACACATTCATCTTATAATAACTTACACTTAAAGTTAGGCATCTGCATACTAATCTCTTTTACTGCTTGTACATTTGCTTTTGCCCACGACTTTGTTCGCGTTAAATACATAATTTAAAAACCCGTTATCTTGAGTTAAAAATGATATGGTAATAGGATGTGAGGCAGTAGGTAATATAATAATGTAGGCACCTAATGTCCGTACGGTTTTGGAGAAATATCTTTATCGAAGCCATAAAATGCATGGTTGAAGACGCTAAGGATCAGCATCATCATTCAACTCTATCTCTATACATCTCAATTAGTCTTCATCTCATCATTCATCCCTTTCTTGCCAAGTCATCTTTCACAACCAACGGAAACCTAATACTATACTACTTAGCTTGTCTGGCACTGCCTGGGTTGTAGAATCTGCCAGGGTTGCGGAATTATTTTTCGAATGATTTACAGCGGCCCTGGAACGCAAAGGGCATTTGGAGGAACACGGGAAAAAAGCCTGTCGAGCAGCGAGCAGTATCTTATGAACTGAAATAGGTGGACTAGTTTCAGACATCCACTTATGCTGCTAATTTTTTGTTGCTATCCCAGAAGCATCCAGCTTAAATCTAGGATCTGGAAACCCCTGGTTTTAAAAACCAAATTTATAGAAAAAAAAATCTGTTCAATTTAATTCAATTTCAAAGGGTACCATTCAAACTTGCACAGCATCAGTACAAATTACCATAATCCAACAAAGTAACGCTGATACAACTGCGATCTGTCGGGCACTCGTAAACTACGCACATTAGCATTATAACAACGTCGCCCAGGCTAACAAATATCATAACTCTGATTGTCGCCCCCGGCTCGTGGCCCGTGGCTAATTAAATAAGACTAGTATTTATTGCTTCTATTGTGGCCACAGTACTAGTGGCTAGTTGTAGGGGAATAATGAGTATGAATGCTAATAAGTGTTCGACTGTTTTAAAATGGACATAGGTTGTCGCAGCGGTGAAACACTGGTATTTGTTGTGTTGTTTGTTTTATTACAGTTCTGTACCTCTGAATGGAAATTCGAAACCCTTATAGGATCACTTGTGTATCCGTGTGTTCCACTGTCGCAGCCAATTGATGACGAACGCCTGTAAGATATAAAACTCCTGATTTCATGGATCTGCGCCCCTACTATGACGTGCTATGCCTTCATGATTCCTTTGTGAGAGAAAGAGGGAGCTGATGGGGGGGTGATGTTCTGTTTGTAATGTGAAGATGAAACCTGCCTAGATAGATCTTTTCACTTGAATATAATTAAGTTTTAAAAAGTCGATCTCGATATGACATTTTCTCATGACTATTAAACGATTTGACTATCAAACTGTTCATCTTAATATTTAACTCAATAAATATTAGAGAAACTGCCTCATTATTAATTAATTATTTATTCAGATGTAATCTCATGGTGTGAACTCGTGCATAAACATTTCACACAATTATTATAATTGTATTATTATACGATATTTTTGTATAAACTAATAAATAGAACGATGAAGTCGACCACATCATCGCATTCCATCAGGTGAGGTTGTGGTGAAATGCGAGCCTAACAATAATAAATTGTGCAGATTGTCGTTACGGCCAATGGCCTGATGGCCAAAAGCTTCGATGACCATCTGTCGTTGCTGTCGTTGCGCGGTTGGGTAAAGAGCCTGATACAGAAGGCAGTACTGCTTGATTCGGCTCGTATAGTGAGCTCTGGAGCTCTAACCGCACGTTTTATATTTTCATATGCTATTATGTGTTTTTTAAAGAAATATTTAAAAAATGGAAATAAGTATGTACCCATTTTAAAATTTATAAAGGGAAACTTCAACCTTTCAACATAAAGACGCGAAAAGTAATGACAGTTGCCCGATATATGTAGGTACTTAGATATTTAAAAAAAATACAATGAGCTGACATATGTATGGTACGACACCAAATATGTATGGTACGACACCTTTTCATCAACACTGTTCTTTAAAAATTTGCTATTGACTGAATTAATTCTTCTTCTTCTTAGCGTGTCGGTGGCAAGAAATTAAATTTATGTTTCGACCAGTACTCAGCAACGGTAACACCATTCGCTGACGCAGCAACAGCAGCACTGAAGATCGGAGCCATCGCCCACACGAGGAGGTTATCTTTACTGTAGCCGACCCGAGTACGGAGTCTATTAAGAGTTTTCCAGGTCGACCACGGTAAGGCATGCCCAGTGGGCAAGTGGAGGAAAATATAGTCAGGGGGTTTGAACAACTCTCACCAAAGTTCGCATCTTTCCGAGGTGGTGTTGCCGGTAGATGGACTCACACATCCAAGAAAACTTCCTCGGCTTTTTAGTCTCTGGGGCAATAAACTGTAATTGGGTGGCGTAAACCATTGTCTAGTTTCGCCCTTTCTTTACGGCTTGCTACCGTTCTGCGAATTTCTGGGGCCACAATGCCGATTAATGGATATGGCATTTGTGAAGGAGTCCGCGGCACGTCTCATTTAGAGCTGAGTCCACTAATTTGGTGTGGACAGAGCGGCTCCATACAGGACTTGCTTATTCATTGAATTAATTAATCATTCATTTTATTTACGTGCTACATAATTGAAACAATGTTTAAAACAAAACAGAAGTTTGACATTAAAATTTTATTTTACTTAAAAAAAACATACATTTGTTTTAACTAGTAGAAACTCCTACTAATCTTGTAAATGTTCAATTTCTCCAGTCTGTTGACTTTTGCCCCTTTTTTGGGTCACTTCAACTTATTAAATATTTTTATCTCGCCTTATAGTAAATGCTCGACGATGGAGTAAACATGCGTGCCTTAAAAAAAGTAGATGCCAATAATTATTCTATTCAGTCTAGACTTAGAGATCCCCAGGTTAAGGCTAACAAGAAAACCACAGGTAGCTCGCTACTCATCTTCGCTTTATCTTACCATTTCTATACACGTGTTACATCTTTTCAGTTACAAATGCATGCCATTATCTTCAGCATTTCAAGTAGCGGACCACACCAGGTCATCGGTCCATCTTTAGGTTATATCTGCCGGATGTGACCAAACATGAAATAACTTTTATAAAAAAATGAAATAAAACCACGGAATCTTCTAGCGACATTAATTTAAGTAAATGAGATTGTTTGGTAGCTGTGTGGCGACAGGTAAATAATGACAGTTTGGCACTGAGTTCATTGCATAAGCACACGTCGAATTAAGGCAGCGATTTGGACATGAGCGGAGCGATAAGAGGAACGGGCAGCGAGAGAGTTATTAACATAACACCTTACCTGCGACCACATGAGACATTTACATGTCTCATCTGGCCATAATTCAATAAGCTTGTTTTTAAAAACAAGTCTCTTGAGTAATGGCTTGTCGAACAATTTCACTGCCACTACGCAGTGCAACTGTTCAAGTCAAAATTTTATTGACAGATGAACAAATCGCCTGCAATTTTTATCAAATTAGGTGACAACTTCATTTTTTTACAAGCGATGCGATAAGTGACTGGCCTCACACTACTATAGTCACCCGTGTAAAGCTCGCATATTATCGCATCCATAGGATACGTTAGTGCGAACAAAAGAGTCTGAGAACATACAGACATACACCTCATTGATTCAAAAAGTGCAGTATTTAGTTCATAATGATTACATTAAATCGCGAATCCTACATTATATTCCCTATACCTGAACAATTCGTGTTAGATCAACGATTCAGTCACTTGTAGCAATCAATCAAAGTCTACAGGTCGTCGACCCTTCACTGACATTACCTTCAAGGCTAAACACCTTTTAAAACTAAAACGTAACGCAAACCTAAACATAACGTTAACTTTTAACCTCAAGGCAGACAGTAATGCGATTAACCTTTTTAGTAGGACGGAGACAAACGCGCGACTTGTCGTGTTATGTAATAAATTATATGCCTATTGAAGTCGTTGGATTATCTTGATTTTGTCTTCATTTATGTCTGTTTGTGATTTTACATACTCCCTGATTGCTTTTATAAGACTGCCCTCTTCCTAATTTTTTTCTTAACCATCACTTAAAGGTAAAAACCGTTTTATTCTTCTTTTTTTCGTGTCGCTGACACGACAGTAAATAATATTTGAATAGGCCTAAATTGACTGACATTGGGAGGCTAATAAGAGAAAGATATAACCGAGAGGCTCCATACAAAGTATTAGCGATGACGATGGTCGAAATACCAAAATACATATGTATAAGAGATTGATCACGTGACATTTCGTTTGTCAATCACATACATTTTTGACGTTTTGACCATCGCCCTTGCCACGTTACCGCTGACAAAATGTCACTTGTCTAGAGCTCGGACACGTGCGTAGGGGCCACCTCATGCATTTTACATCAATCTCTCTGAACCATTAAATCGCTACGTCTTATACAGCATGTCCTCTGCCGAACCCCAACAAAAAGTGGACATTCTAGCAATAAAAAGTGTTCACCTCTTAACGGCGAATTAGCTGCATGTCGCGGCGAGAGCTATAAACCCGTCCGAATTCATATCTGAGGCCGTAAAGTGGCTGACGGATCGCTACCGGAGCGAGCGGCGGCGGCGCCCCTGACGTGTGCAACACAGGGGTGCCAAACATTGGGAATTTAATATTTTTGTGAAAGGTCTTAGGGTCGGTTACTGGATTGAGTATTTCGAGTTAAGATCGTGTCGTACCTTACTTTAAAGCCTTGACAGGATTACAGGAAAAAAAAATTAAGTTGAATGCTCCAAATACGAGTACGTTTTGTATTGACACCCCTCAGTTTAGATTAGTGCACTGTGACAATAGTATCAGCCCATATTAGGGCTGCACCAACCAGCCGGCGCGCTGCAAATGCGACAAAATTATTAGTGGCTACAATGTCAGCTTGAGTTATTTGATACCCTAGAGTAAAACATTATGTTATTTGTGGCGCTGGGGCTAGCAGTGAGTAGTACTATTTATTTCGTAAGTTATCTCCAACAATATTAGTTTGGCAGGAGGAAAGACACAGGCATGGATAGTTTGTGACACAAGTTTTAAGAAGTGGAATTTCAATTTATATCTCTCACCTAAATTTTAAATGTAAAAGACTGCCAAATTCTCTATACTAACTGTTCAAGTTCTCTCGAAGTTCCTTAAATCACAGCTGCTGCCATGCACTACGCCTTCAGTTGTTTAAAAACCATTTATCATATTTGCCACTCAATAGTGCGACTTGGCAAGTTTTTCCCACCTACTAAAATCTTTATTTTATTGTTTTGCTATTACGTATAAATCTAAATTAACAAGCAACAAAATTATTAAAACATTTTTAGATAAAACTCAATCTGATAAAATGATAATAACCTAATAACATTCAGTAAATAAATCCACTGACTGTGGTGAACCATTGAATCTACCAGGACCACATAAAGTTCAGTGGCTTTACACAAAAACAGTCATTTACTTACTGGAACAACATGTTACCAAAACGAACGAACGAGTCCTGCCATACCTACGGATACATTAAAATTGCTAATTGAACAGCAATATAAAGTTAGCTGTAAAACCTCTCTGATTTACCACCCGGCCATAACAATCGAATATTTCTTGTGCCTTTAATATTTTATATATATCTAGCTCTTTGCCCGGCTTTGCTCTTGTGGTCTATTGCGAGCAGCAGTGTATTTAAAAAAAAATAGAAATGGGTTGCTTTTGACCTCGATCACGTCTGATGGAAAGCGATGGATGAGGTCTATGATGGAACGAGCGTGCCCAGAAGATGCCTGTTCACTCTGGTTTTGAAGGCAGACAGGTTATATGTGGACGGGATCACGAGAGAACCTGGCAGAGAGTTCCACACTTCTATTCCGGGATAAAAAGCAGCTAATGACTCTGAGCAATTATAGTGTAGTTTTCTAATTCGCAAGCGGTGGTATTTTTAAACTATATATATTTTAAAACATATTACTCAACCTAGGAGCATCTAAGTATCGTAGCAAGTTGCGTTCTTTATTTTCTGCCTATCTTCCTAGGAAAATGGGGTAAGTGAGTTATTTAAGTATATGTAGTATCCGTACCAAAATACAAAAAAAAGAACAACGTTTCTCTATGATATTTTATTTAGGTATAACAATTAAATCTTGATATTCTTCGTGTCCTTATAAATATTTACTAGTTTGACATTTAAAACTTTTATTATCTTCAATTAATTTGTAGCTCAGTATTTAATGGCTGCCATCCATCAATATAAAGTCGTAAAGTGATAAATAAATAGTAATAAAAGCTGTTCATTGTTATTTTAAATGTGGCTACTGGAACCGAGACAAATTATATAAATACGTTTTTTTTTATTCGGATAAGGCCACTCCACTGTTCCTGGTCATTGCATCTCCTGCAAGTCAGAATGTGGCCATCGCCAGATAAGCGTCAAAGCAATGAAGCTGAGTCCAAGGGAAACGGTTCAACTGTCTTGAAACCCTCAATGAAGTTACTCGCAAAAGTATAATAAAACACTCGATTTTAACAGCAAAAAATCTCCTGATTGCAAAAAACAAATCAAACTGTTCTAAGTTATTTTATTTTTTTAAACCAGACGGTTGAATACCTACCTAGTAGTAGAATAGTATCTACAGTTAACAAAAGTTACACTAGCTGTTGTTTGAGTAAAATATATTTAACACCCTTAATTACAACGATTTATTGTTCGTTCTCCCACAAATTCAATGTAAAAAGAAATCCCGTGACTTCGATCTTGATCCTTTCGGCGCAGCCCTATCAGTTGCATCGATGATATCTGTCACCTACTCGTCCCTTTGTTGGGACAGCACTATTAGTTAACGAACTAATTGGGCCATGCGTTTATTGTCTCGATATCTGGCGTCAGATGAAAGGGACAGTTTTTTGTTAAATTCTTTAAAGTTGTCCTTTTTAAAACAAATAAAATTGTACTTCGATGTTCAAATGGCGTAAATGTGTTGACGCTAATGTGACTTACGCCCTTTTGTTTGTATATGGAAAGGGACTTAACACGTTTTGGATAAAAGGTATAGATAAGGAACGGAGGGAGACTGACGCATTGTTTCGATTAATAAGTCTTTAAACCTTTATCTTTTGTTTTCACACCCTATTAATCTTTGGGGCTAATATGGTAGTTTTGTCATTCCACGTATTTTTTTGCCGGCCATACTTATTCGTAAGGCGTTCTTGACTAATTTATACAAGCTGAGATTTTAATGGTGGTTTTCCCTCAGCGAAATGAGTTTGTCTTGGTAATACAACCGATTTATGAAAATAATAAATTTAAAATCAAGAAATGGCATAGTTTTGCGCAAAGTGGCTGCGGTCGTTGCCCTTTGCGTATCAACCAGCTGATAGGTAGAACATCAAAGGATGACGCGCGCTATGCGCGGGGCCTCACTCGCCGCGTTTATAAATCCCTTTTCACCTTATCGGCGCGCCGCCGCTGTGCCAGTAGTAACTACATCTCGTCTAGTGAGTTACTATTGCTTCTCACGCTTTCGAGTTATGATTTTTTTTAATTATTTGAATCATAAACATTTTTATTTTTCAAGTCCTACTCTATGTTTCGATAGTACTACTGATGGCTAATCGTTCTACCGCGGGGAAACAACCGTTGAAATTTCAGCGTGTATATTAGTTTGAGAGTGTTGAGACACGACTAACTAGAGGTAACTTTAGAGAAATAGATATGGATCTCACTGTTAGGTGGATATTTCGAAAAGATCTGACCAATCATTCAACTTCCCTTACTTGCAAGAAAAGAAGTAGGTAAGTAAAATTTATTTTCAGAATATAAAACAAAATTCAAATAAGACTTGACGACAAACAATGACAGACCACCAACAGACTGGCCACACAGCTGTGCAGCTGAATTATTACAATTTCAAATAATTCAGATTTGTAGTGTTAAGTGCATTTCATTTAGGTACCTGTATTTTAGTAAAATTTAACCATCATAATTTTCTTATAGCCCTGTAAAATAGTTAAAAAACTTTTTGCAACCCCTTTCTGTGTTTATCACTGAGACTTAAAATTGATAAAAAAATCTTGAGAAATGCCTCCTTTACAGACGGAAGAACAGATCTGATGAATGTTCATATTTATTTTAAGGTCGGATTGGAACACTAGGACAGAAAGGTAAACGCACTTATGGACCGAGTCCTTGATAATTCAAGTGCCTGGTTTTGTTAAAATTAATGCTTTGACTTCGAGATTTAGAATTGTTTTACATACCTACTACAAAATCTTCACAACAACAACAAACATAACAAATGTAGCCGGCAACAAAACGTAATATATGATTATCCCATATTATACCATGCTTCCCATGGCGTGCAGACACACGGACAGACGGACGCAATGACACAGTAATGACGCGGTAATGAGCGGCCAACGCCGCGGGGCGTAGCCATGGCTAGGGTTCCGTACGCAAGGGGTGTCAGTGGGACAGAAGTAGACCGGTATCTCTTGGCTACGCTCTTTCTATCGCAGACTATCCATCACCCATCGCGTTCCATCCTCGCCTGATGCGAAGACGAAGTCAATACCGGAACAGAGTCTATCGTTTAGATTTAGAACCTAAATGGTGCTAGCGGATTTGCCACAATTCGGTCAGTTTAGTTTATGCATATCTAGATGTCCATAAGATGCCATGCAAGATTTCTCTCGACTTTTTCTGTTCTATTTTGAAAACTGTCATGTTCAAAACTTGGACTGATTTTATTCCACTCACCTTTAATTTTAACCGCATATAAAATAAATAAAAATACGGAAGAATTTTTGACCCCATATTTTAAGGTTTACTTACTTAGTATATAGTTAGTTTAGTATTTAAAAGACAAAGTTTTGTTGTACTTGTACAAAAAAAAAAAAAATATGATTAAATGTAGAGCAAGCTTGCCAGCACAAAAGATTTGATTAAACAAATTGAAGATTAGCTATAATATTCTATATATACGGAACGCTTGTTGCGGGAGTCTGATTCACTCTTATCGGGGTTCAGTAAAGCCATGTCAATTAGATCTCATTATTGCTAGTCTTGATGTAAAATAACTGCGTGCGTGGGTTGTGTTTATTTACGCTGTAAATTATTTAAATGTATAGGAAATAGTTTATTAGACTGAGCCCCAGGCACTCGCTGTCATCAGCTCTTAAATTAAAGTTTCTTAGTAAAATAACGTTAGTCCAAATGCAGAGGCGTTGTTTCCATTGCTAATACTAAACACTACTACTACTATACTATTGTTAAACGTTAGGTCTGGGGTTCGATTCCCGAGCCGGGCAAGAGGTTGTTCCATCTGGAAAGTATCACTTACATCCCGGAGTTTGGATTTGAACCCAGTCGATGGCATTCGGCTCGCCCGTATTGCGTGGGACATAACATAACGTGCGAAATATGGATTCACTTTAAGAACACCTCTAAAGATACCAAGCGTGAAGTTATGGTAATCTTCTTCTAAACAGCTGTTACATGAAAAAAACTAGCCCATGAAGAATTAGGTATAGTAGCGAAGCTGACAGCATAATGCTAACTTACTCAAGTAACGTCAGTAACAGAAGCCGCTACGTAGCTAGCTACATTATAAAGGAGCCTTTTTACAAAGTGACATTCTATAAATAACGTTTGACTAAAAGTCCAATAGAATTGACATGACGTGCTGTCGAAATGTCACTGCTTGCGGTAACGTCGGAGGTCGGGTTACCTCCTTCCCTCAAACATGGCGAGGGGGGTAATGGCTGATCTTTGCGTCATGCTCGTGAACGGGTGCTGCTTGTGGTGGCTGGTCGCCTTGCTGGTCATGGTTTATTTTTTATTATTGTTATAACGATAAACATACATTTTATAATAATAACTACGTTGGCTCTAGTTCATCACTTGTGGTTCCAGTCACAATCCTGTTGTTAGATTATACCATTGCACGTGTAAGCGGGCACACCATTTATTCCTGAAGGTTTAATTAGTTTGATTTACTTGTTAATGCTTGAGTTTGTTTGTTTCTTTTATGGCATAATGGAGTGTGCTAGCTAACAAGTGTCAATTAATTTAAAAAAAAATGATTTAAATATTATACATATAATTTTCTGTGTCATGTTTTGTAAACATTGCATACTGCTGTATAAATTCAAGTTTTTATAACTTAACAGAAAGATGTGTTGCTGGGGAGTTTTTTGCGCCACTTCTTCTTCCCAGCTCGTCACTAGGAAGTGGTGACGGGCGGGCGTTTTGGGGGACTGTCTTTATGTAGAACTTTGACGTTCAAAAAGTGCTGGCACTCAGCCTAATTTGAATAATTGATTTTTGATTTTTAAAAGTGGTCGATCCCAAATATTTTGGCATTTACATTATTTACGTCAGCGATAGAATGACAGTCTATCTAGAACTCTTAGTGACATGTTTCAGTGAGCCACTGTTAAGCCAACGCCACCAACTTCCTCACTGGCTTGAATACTTTGCAAGAAGGGATGGCACAGTCCTTACCAACGTTTATAAAAATGTTCCTAATAAATTGTCGTGTTTCACTTCCAATAATAATAAACAAGCTTAAATAGACTTTGAATGCCCTTTCCTTGCGGTCACGTTGCTCAGTGAGGTGACCATAAGTAATTAAACGTGCTAATTAAAATAGTTATGATTCAAGCTTTCTCAATGCTAATAAAATAGCAGCCGGGCATGGAGTAATAACTATAAAATACGCGAACATGACCTCTATCGTTGATAGTAATAATAGTTAATGTCCGTTACAGTATCAAGGTGAAATAGAACTTTATATAAAAGATAGCCTTTCCCCAACCATCAAGTCTGACTGTATGCAGCTCAGTGCCAATATTTTACATGGAACGGCTGCCTATTCAACCTCTACGACACAGTAACTGAGTAACACTAATAAATAAAAGCGATAATTCACGATATCCCTTGGCAATATTCCTTGGTATGAGTTCTGACTTGTAACGACTGGCAAAGACATTTCAACCGGGCCTAACAGCTGAACATGCTTTCCGAAGCACGGAGGAATCTCGGCATGACAAGAGTCCACGGAACGACCTTGGCAAGCGTTGCTTCACGAAACCGAATGTGAGGTACTCTCACAACTCTCATGCGAAAAATTCAAGTTTTTCCAAGAAGGTACCGATACCACACTTGTACCGTAACATAAAAGGAAAATTAATGTTATGGGCAGTAGACTGCAGCACATTTATTGGCAGAGCATATCATTGGCGCCGGTGGGTACTGTCACTGATAAAAATCGATAAAGTTACTTCTGTTCCGAGTTAACCTCATTCGGAACAGAAATAAATAGTACCTTTTCGCTACTATGTATATGAAATGCCAAAGATTATATTGAATCAATTTATGTCAATTTAGATGAGATATATAAAAGTATCGATGTTAATCGATTTTTGTCGCTGATTGTACAACTTGGTACATTCTCAATTGAGTCGATTATCGTCGACCCACTCAGTGGATTGCATCCGTTGTGTTACGATGAAGACTTGCTGTTACCGTTCGATGGATCACCCTTTGTGTAGATCACAGTTTTGTTAATATGGCTAGACAATACGAATCGCATCTGTTGTGCTAGATGATGCAATATTACTTGGGGTCTAAACATAGTCACATTCTATCGAGGATAGAGGTAGATTGAAATTTATAGGAATCACGTGACATTTCGGTAGCGCATTTCAATCTCGTTTTTTTATGGAATGTCTGTCATTAAATTACTTCTCCTGCTCTGGACGGAGCAGAAGGGACTAAAACCCACCCGTGTTCCTCCTACTGTCCTTTGCGGTTCAGGGCCGCGGTGACTCTTTCGTGCAATTCCGCAAACAGAGCCTGCCCTGTTGCCTGATTCAATCCCATACTTTTTGGAGAGAATGTCACTATGTCTCGAGCGTCTTCTCGCAGCAAGTGAGAACAACATAAAAGAAGAAAAGACAATCAAGTTGTGACGTGTCACCCAGTAACTGGATGTGGAAGTCAGATAGGCAGTCGCTCTGTGTAAAATACTGGTACTCAGCTTCATCTAATTAGAGTGGAAGTAGATCACAATGGTAATCTAACTAATTACTTACTTTATTTCATTAAAAAAAATTGGTTCTTTGTAATGTTTTGTTGAAAATAGTTGCATTCTACGGATTATTCTACAAAAAACCGGTCAAGTGCGAGTCGAACTCGTGCACCCAGGGTTCGAAATTGGTATCATTTTTATTGGTGGCAGGCGTCAACTATGTATGTATGGAGACATCCTTTAATTTTCAACTTTTTTATTTTTTGGAATTTTTCCTTTATTAAAAATCCTTAATATAAATTTGCCCATATCTTTTTATCGTGTTGACTCAGGATCTCAGTATCTGGTATAAATGTCAACTTGCTAGGTCCACCAGTTCCTGAGAAAATCGGTGGTGACACGAGGACAGACAGACGGGCAAGAGAGTGATCTTATAAAACTCTTTTTTTACCTTTTGCGGTACGGAACCGAAAAGATGATTTCATTCGTATGTTCTAAAACTATGCTTTGTCATAGTTATGAATCTCGACTGAAATTACATCTTTGTAGCATTTATTGGATTCGAATCGAGATTCATGCATCATTCACCGATCAATATGAAAGCTTGTCGGAATGTATCGGTGCCACTCCACCGGATACTCCACAACAATACCAATACCGGAAGCAACAGTTCACGTAAGAGACATTTACCCTAAATGCCAAATTATACCTTACAGCAATTGACATTAAGTGCCATTTAACAAAAAAGCAAAGAATACATAAGGGATCTTATGTTAATTGATACTTCTGGCATGGATACGTCACCGAGTCAGGTTGCTCTCATCCGTCATAGTGCCGGTGTACACCGACGGACTATTTGTCACAATTTGTCAGATCATTGTGCGCGAGGCTTGGTGTAATGGAAGCCGATACAAGATAGGGCTGACTCGCGACAACTTTGTTGATTCGGTTTGAGTTCGATCACCTCGACACGATTGTCGCATTTATTTAAATGGTTTTTTTTTCTACATTTCTATGGTTATTAATGAAATTAGTCCTGTATCATTTTTAATCCATGCCAATATTTTATAGAGATAGACTGGATGCTTAATCCCGGGAGTGCGGTCCCTTGGGATTATTTTCGACTTTTCGCTGCTAAAGCCACAGGCAGAAGCTAGTTGACTATAATTCTGAAGTAGCCACTAATATGCTAAACGGGATGATTCATTTTCTAAGCAAAATTGTTATTAACAGCTGGTAATTACAGCCCAAGTTTATTTATATAAAAAAAATATTCTACTCAAACTTTTATTAAAGCGACTTCAATGAAATTGAATTCGACCCATATGTTTCTGTGCCCACAATTTTTTCAAAAACGAATGAATGTTTGAGCATATTTATACTTACGTCAACATAGGAAGTATTTTCCTGAACACAATCTTCTCACTCGGCAGTATAAACACCTAATTCTACAAAAGGATCTCATTATCCACTAATCCGAAACAAATGATACTCGATAGCATAACCCGTCTCCTACAAGTTCAGCTGGCCATGTTAACCTGATCCTACCTTACCCTTGCACAACCAGGAATGTTCTCTTAATGAAACATTCAGTGTCTTAATGATAGTTTATGTGGCCCTAGCACTTAGCTGAACTAAAGCCTCGCATACACTTGGCAACATTTGATGCGCGACATGTTGCTCAACATGTTGAGCGGCGACGTGGACCTGGAACCCTTGTTTAGCAACGTTGTCTGACCTCGTGCTCCGTGAGACTCCTCCGTGCATCGATCTTTGGCAGTCGTTATGGATTGTCAGAAGCCAGAAAATCTGACAGCAGTCTTGCCAGAGCCGTCTTAAGCATTTTCGGCGCCGGGGTGTGAAAGTCATCCTGCGTGTCC
>NDFZ01005375.1:479642-622799 GCA_002192655.3 Mamestra configurata
GTGTCCCCCCCCCCCCCCCTCTTGTCAACTCTGGTCCGCGGTGCACTGCACCCCTTGAACCTCCGGGTAAAGACGGCCCTGAGTCTTGCCAAGCATTACCGTGTTACTCAGTTACTGGGTAGTGGAGGTCAGATAGGCAGCTGCTCCATGTAAAATACTAATATTCAGCTGAATGTGGGTTGACGGGAAACCGACACCAATGTAGTTGGGAGCAGGCAGATGATGTCCGTCCACGTAGTCATCGAAATGTCGCCGACGAAATTAATGTTAACTGTCGCATGCGTCATGTGTGTTTTGTGAGGAGTTTCCCACTAATATTCTTCCACCATGCTACAGTTCGTTTATTTAAGTACAAGTTCATTAGCCTCACTATACACATTATTACGCGTTTCGTCTCCACTTGACAACATTTGATGCTCAACTGTATGTTGCATGGAAGCAAACAACAAGCCGCGCGTCATACTGCGCCAGCTTGCAACTGTTGTCAAATGTTGTCTAGTGGAATCGAGGCGTAAACATCCTCAGTCCTAAGGCACAGGACGAGAGAGGGGTGTGCACTGAAGTGCGGGACGGGGTCGTGTTCAGTTACATTCTGTATAATTTCACATATTGTGATTAGGTACCGTCGGAGTATAAAGTAGGTGATATCTTTGTTGTGGCTTATCTCCGGAACCGCTGGACCAAAAAAGAATTAGGATCCCAAGCAAAATATAAAACTATAGTTTTCACGCGGTATCTCCGAAACGGCTTGACAATTTTTGGCAGGACTTTCACTGGCGTTAGGAGAAACTTATTTAAAAAAAATTAAATCCCATGAAAAAACTATACACGCGGGCGAAACCGTGGGCAGCGGCTTGTCCTAACTAATATTATTAATGCGAAAATGAATTTATTAGTTTGTTTGTTACGTTATCACGCCTAAATCGCTGAATCAATTTTGATACAGAGATATATAAGACCCTGCTGACGGTTATAGGCTTATTTAACGTGAACAAAGCCGAGAGCAAAAGCTAGTTCATCATCTTAAAAGCCTATTAATTAATTCACATAGCAAGCGTCACATTCCTGGTGAATCCCACTAAGTTTACACTCTAGCTGTACTCGCTAGTAAGCTATTGGGTTATTAGCTGTTTAACGTTCCATGCAAAATAGTATCGACATGTTATTTTCTTCAAGATCAAATAAGGTAAAATCCAATACGATTTACTGCGTATTATTAACATAACAGCTTGGTAACGAAAGTCCAACAATCGCTGCATTATAAAGCGGTTGTTTTGCTGTCGGTACACGATATTAGGGAAAGCTGTGGTTTGCGGCTGAAATGGAGCCCGTGTGTTGATGCTAACGGTACTCTGGGATAGGGGTGCGGGTCATCGTAGATTAGAAAAGTCTACGACGCATTATGCGTAAGTAATGGAATACAATCTTCATGATCTGAACTTTAAACTATCCGGGCCATTGTACTGAGCACATTTTTCCAGTTGTAAAAACTACACAAAACACATAGCTATAAGGGAAACTTCAGACCTGCGGGTCTACAGTACAGGCTGAAGAAAAAATTAAAATTCCAATTGAAATCATCTTATAGGTCCTTAAGAATCTTACCCTAACTGATATTACCCTGGATACTGTGAGTATTAAAGCGTGAGCAAAAGCTAGTTAGCCAATAAACAGAACTACAAGACGTACTCACAACGCAGAACCGGTCAATGTTCGTGAGATGTTAGATATTTCACAAAACAGACCAAAATGTGAGAACCCTAACGGCGAGCCAAATAGTTGTCATGTTCAGTGACATCCTTCCTATAAGTATCCTGTGTGTGTAGCACCCCTGGCTGCAGGATAGCACGCGACAGCACGCATACATTCAGTGGCGGACACTCTCGAGACAGTCCCGATACATTTGCAAACATTCCCGATAGCTGCGCGCACGCAATAATATTAGCGCAATAATGATTGTTTTCATGAATCCTGAGCAGGAAGTAGCACAGAGTAAGATATATACAGAGAACTTTAGCATCATCATCATACCAGCCGAAAGACGTCCACTGCTGGACATAGGCCTCACCTAAAGGGGGGGTGTGCCATAATCGCCACGCTTGGCAAGTAGGTTGGCAATCGCAGCTTAGCTGTTGCAATATACAGAGAATACTGCTGCCCATTCTTTGGTGAGGCGAACTGAAATGTCTTGATCATCATATGCCTAGCCTTTTCTCAACTATATTGAGGTCGGCTTCCAGTCAAGGCAGGTTCAGCTAAATACCAGAATTTTACATGGAGCGGCTGCCTACCAGACCTCCATAACCCATTGACAGGGTAACACGGTACTTCTTGGCAAGACTGGAGTCAGATTTTCTGACTTCTGACAATCCGTAACGACTGCCAAAGATCTACAAATGACAGCCGGGACCAACGACTTATATGTCTTGATACCATCATGGTAATACATTCAGATATCAGTACTATATTAGAAGTCGGTAATTTGCATTAAGTACAGGTCTTTAAAACTTCTATGTCATTCTTGTAAACTCACGTACTAAGTGTCCGCACTGTGCGTGCGATACGGCCACACAATCTAAAACTTATAAAAACTTGTTTAAAAGTAGCTTTATCATATTCCTTTCAGCAAACTGTTATCAAGGCGTCCCATAAAAAAAAATGGTCCGCCATTTTAACCCAATCGGATGGGGATAACTCTTTTGAATCCAGATGCAAGATTTGAAACATATGTACCTATGTATTAACATATTATACTAACTAATGAGGTAACTTAAATAATATACAAATGAAAGCTACTAAAATAATACAGCAGTTTCAAATTAAAAACATCTATTGGCGTGTTGATTCCTTTTTTTTTTTTTTGATCTCGGGGGGAAATCCTCATGGAAATCCTCCACCCGCCCCAGGGTGGAGGATTTCAGACTCTTACTGACTAAAACCACCCCGGTTTTCCATCTTCCACCTACGCCGGGGATCGCGGGAACGTATGCGACTTCCGCAATCCCCGGCTGGTGCCGGCCCGCCACTGCGGGCCACCTCGCGTCGGCGAGGGGAGTGAGGTGTTTAACTCCCCTCGCTACGTCAAAGAGGGGCGCACGGGAACACCACGCGCCGCCACCTCGGGTCCGGATGAGTGGGGGGCGACGGACATCCCCAAGTCCGCCGCCCCTGGACCCAGTTAGGGGGGCCGGAAGAGGGCAGCGTATGCCCTCCTCCGACGCCCGATGCGCCTGCTGCGGGCAGGGAGAGCGGTTGTGATCTCCCTCTCCCTTTCCGCAGCCTCCTTCTGCGCGATAACTGTCTCGCAGAAGGAGACCACCGCGTCCCAGGACTCCTCACCGCCGACCATAGCATGGACTACGGCCGGCAGCGAGAGGTCACCGCCTACAACAGAGATGAGGGCACGGCGCGGCTCCTCCCAAGCTGCACACTCTGCAAGCGTATGCCGTGCCGTGTCCTCCCGACAGTCGACGCAGTGGTGGCATCGAGCGTCCGGCTCCCTGCCTATGCGACACAAGAACCTCCCGAAGCAGCCATGCCCCGAGAGGACCTGCGTCGCACGAAACGACAGGGAGCCGTGCCTTCTCCCGAGCCAGAGGTCGAGCACTGGCCGGATGGCCTCGATGGTGATGAGGCCGGCGGAAGGGCTCGAAAGCCTGTCCCGCCATTCCGCCACCAGGACCTCGCGCAGCTGCGACCGACGCAACTCCAGGTGTCGCTGCGTCAGTCGCTCGCCGCGCGCCCGCGCGTCCTTGCGCCACCTGTGTAGTGACGCGAGCACTTTCGCCTCCAGGTCCCACGGCGGAGATCCGGCCAGTGCGCAAGCCACCTCGTAGGAGATCGTGCGATATCCCCTGATGACTCTGACGGCCATCACCCTCTGCGGCCTCCGCAGAACAGTGATGGTGCTGGCCGTCAGGTCAGCCGCCCAGATCGGGGCCCCGTAAAGGGGGCGTGTTGATTCCTGGCTCAACTTCGCGTCCTCGCGCAATCCTACGTATAGCCAGCCTTATACACCCGCATGTATGTAATGTATAAAATTATCTGGGAGGGCTCCCGTTACCTTTATATATTGTAATTACGCTCCGTGTAGCACAGATTAGATACAGCCTGAGTTAGTACCAGACCGAGTTACAGTCTGGAATCTAGGCTAACTTACTGCCTAGGTCGATGTTCAGTGGGGTTGAGGTTACTCCCGGTTTAGTCCATTAGTCGGGTTTACAATAGTACACACTATACCTCTTGTAGGAAGGGCTACCTAGTATGTGGGCCTGGGTTCAATTCAACAATTGAATAATGAAATTGAACTATTATAAATTCGACAGCTTTATTGGTCTAGTTCATTCGAAATTCTGGGTTCTACTTCGGTTCAAAATTAGATCTAAGTGTTATTGAGTTCTTGTAGCTAACTGGAACTTCTTTTTTTATAGTCATCTCTACTGACGTGTTCGGGGAATTTAGCCTTGATGTTAAACTATCCCACCTAACCCACTGTTGGCCAAAGGACTTCAATTTAAATAACTTAATGCCAGCTACGGTTTCGCTCACGTGGCTGAACCCACAGAAACCTTTGCCTTGAAAAATAAGCTTTTGACTTTGAGTATCTTTATAATGTTACATTAGTTAGACCTATATTTAAATCAAAGTTTACCCAAGATAATAAACACATTTGCTTGAAAAGTTATACCTTTAGCACATACATAAGGAAATCTTTACATACAATCGATGACTTGATGTCACTAGAGCGACATCTGCTTTATAACACTAAGTTATTGGACGGTCACTAAGTGCGTCGTTAATTAAACTACATAATAAGAATACTTAAGTCATGGACTTGAACTATCAATAATTGTTTATGATTATTTCCCACACATATTGCTGTGATCTCAGAGAAATAATAGTTATTTATGTATACGGTAAATAATATGTTCACAGGAAATCACATACAAATAGAAAAATAAGAAAAGTCGAACTCGCGCATGAAGGGTTCCGTACCATTATCTATACAAACGGCGAAAAAATCACGTTAGTTGTATTGGAGCCCCCTTAAATATTTATTTTATTCCGTTTTTTTTTTTGTTATAGCGGCAACAAAAATACATCATCTGTGAAAATTTCAACTGTCTAACTATCACGGTTCATGAGATACGGTGATAGACGGACGGACAGTGGAGTCTCAGTAATAGGGTCCCGTTTTACCCTTTGGGTACAGTACCCTAAAAATTAATAAATCCCTATAAAAACTAGCCACATAAACTATCAAAAAAACACTTCCAAAATTGTAATTTTTATTGTTAATAATCTCGCGTTTGACCACAATCTCACCTGACGGAAAGCAAAGATGTGGTCGACGATGGAAGTAACCTATCCACTGTTGACTTAAACACCCCAAAGGTCATATCTTTCAGAAACCATCGTCATTATTTTTAAGTACCTACACATATATACATAGCCCATGTACTAATTAAAAAACGATCTATGAACCACAGGTCATAACTTAATTAAAATAATTTCATAATTCATAAAAACTTAACAAGGAGGGCGCTTACTAAGTTGCAGTTAAGTTTCTAAGTACAACCGCGGCGGCCATACAAAAGACTTCAACGAGAGACGCCTCTTTGATTGTCAGAATGTCAAGGAATTTATTTTTCGTCACAAATTATTTTGTTCGCATTTATTATTTCAAAAGCTCGGCTGGCTTTATTGCTAATAAAACAATTAAGCTATTTTATAACCAGTTTTCTATAAGTTATTTAATTCTTACAAAATACTAACGTAATAACCTAACTAAATCATGTCTTGATAAATTATTTGTAATCTAGGGCCACCCACGATAGTCCTTACACAATTCAATTCCTTTATGTATCAAAATACCTACTTAATTCTTCCAATAAACTAAACACAAAAAAGAAAACTAAAATCGAATACTTAATTTGGTAATAACCAATTAGATTAGATTACTGTATAATTTAAAAGTTTTCTATATCTAACTTAATTAATTCTTACAAAATACGCAAGTATCTCACTTAAGTATTTAGCTAAATCGTGTCAGAAAACTACAATAAATGTAAGTTTAATATATGACCACCCACGAAACCACAAAACCAAGCCATTATTAACTAAAACTAATCGACCAAAATCCTTAATTCTCCCAATAAACTAAACACAAAGAATACTCTAAAATCTCTTGTATCTAAGACCCACATAAACCTTCCGCCAAACTTAGGAATCCTTCGTCAAACGTATGACATCGTTACAGAGTTATGCCTGGAATGTGTGGCAGGCTGGCGGAGTGGCTAGACCAGACGCGGCTAACGAAGCAAAAAGTCGCGAGTTAGACCACCGGGGAGGTGGGTTGTGTTATCTATAACTGTGGCAGAACTTTATATGAATCTCAGATGTTTAAGGACCGTTAGATATATATCATACTCGGTCTAGCCTTTTCGCGATTATGGGATATTTTTCATTTCATTACTGACTTGTTTAAAGCCTGATACAGGTTTATATGGTTCTAATTAATAATTAACTGTGTCGTACTTCAAAGATAAACAACAATAGCTGTTTATATTTGCTCCTCTCCTCTCAACTCATCTGTGCTTCAGGAAGCTAGTCTGGACCGCCGTCTCTAGTGGATCTTTGACAGTCTTCAGAGATACTCTGAGAATCTGAAAATCGTCTTGTGAAGCGGTTACTGGATTGTTGAGGTCAGATAAGCCTAGGCAGTCGCTTCGTGTCACTCTTGCTAATACTTTATAGAAAACAATGATGTGAGATGACGTTGATTTTACTCGTTGTATTTTTTTTCTTTGGTTCAGTTTTTGAGAAATGGAAAAAAAAATATATCACCGAATGAGTATTAAGTGGTCCAGCAGAACAACCAGGTAAAGACGGCGGGTCGAACGCCAGTACCAAATAGACTGGCCTGAACTGAGGGAGGTCTTTCGATTAAAATAGGTTACGTCAGGAAAACTAAACGTTGATCTAGTATTGTATTTCTGAAACAGTAACTTGATCTGCGGCTGAGCGCTTACTTTGATCTCCAGTTCGAGCAAAGTGTTCATGGAAATCTGGGAAAAACGTCACGCTTCTTTACTTACGCAAAGCGAATGAACAACTAGAGTCACTCATTTAAATGTTAAAATCTTGGAAATCAAAAATGCCTGTCAATGGCCTAATTGAAATTATTTGAAAATAATTATATTTGGACTTTTACCTTGAAAAGTATATTTCAAAGTAAGCAAGCTTAACATTAACAATACAAAGCTCGTAGCAAAATAATAACATTGCGATCGATTTTTAAGGTTAAGCAACGCTTGCCGAGGTTGGTCTGTGGATGGGTGACCATCTTGACATTCCGAGACTCCTCCGTGCCTCGGAAAGCACGTTAAGCCGTTGGTTCCGGCTGTCATTTGTAGATCTTTGGCAGACGTTGCGGATGTCAAAAGACAGAAAATCTGACACCAGTCTTGCCAAAGAATACCCACTATGTGTGATACCCACTTAATGGGTTGTGGAGGTCTGGTAGGCACCCGCTCCACATAAAATACTGGTATTCAGTTGAATCCGTCTAGACAGATGATGATAAAGTGCAAACAAAAAGAAACCTCCTGTATTGACCAATCAAGTTATCTCACGACCTTAAATCAAGACGTGGAAGTACATCATCAATATTGTTACAGCCATAAAACTATTACGTCTATAAACATTACTGTTATAGGAAACCATTAAATTGTGTTGTTTGTGGAGGATAAGTATGAATGCAACTATTGTTCATGGTAATCAATGAGTCAGGGTTAGTAAATACACTAGTTTATGGATTCTAGACGATGCTACAAACTAAACAACATTTTTATTTGTGTACAAATGGGATTTCATATTTTAAATACTAATCCATATAATACACTATATCTATATATAAAACTAAAAACTACTAACTAAAATATGGCGTCAAAAAATTCGTCCGCGTCGCTATCGACTGGAAGTGAGCCCAAAAGACTGGCGGCATTGCCACGTTGTATGACAATGCTTATCCTCTGTCCGAGGTAAAAGCCAGTCCTTGGGTCACGCGAAGTGTCAACTAAGCGTTTAGCAAGTTCATTAAACATCATAGATAGTGGTTCGATACCAATACTATGTTGCTAGCTTCTGCCGGTGGCTTCACCAGCATCGCAAATTATCCCAAGGGAACCAGGGATGGAAGTATCATGTGTTATTCCATGACATGGTCTCCCCATGTGTCTAGATTCATCGAAATCCGTACATGTGTTTAGAAGTGAGAAGGTAACAAACAGACGGACAGAGTTACTTCCCCATTTATAATATAATAGTATGGATACCGCTGGAAAGGTACGTCTGATGTTCTAAACAAATGACTTTCTATCGTCACGCAGGTATGACATAGAATTAAAAAAACATGTTCTGGGCTCGGGCCTGCCCGATCTCTCGGATCAGTACAAGACAGTGCTGTTACAGATGGACTACCAAAGCTACTAACCTTGAAAATTTTGGATCTTATCATTGGAAAAGATCCAAAATTTTCAAGGTTAGTAGGTAGGTATATTGTGGTCGAAAAACTCTACTTTTTCTTCCAAACTTCTCAATAAGTTGCCATCGCAGAGGGCCAACCTACTTTAGAATTTTTATCTTAAACGCATTACATCCTAAATAGATAAAAACTAAAAGTAAAACTTAATACCAATAATAAACTCTATAAAAACTCAAAAGCAAAGTATCAATGCACCGTCCGTAGCTAAGTAATATTTCATAAAAAAAAATGTACAAATAATAATATTATGTCCTACCTTAAAAATAACATTCTAAAAATAACTACTCTTCCATTGCAGCACGTTCCAGCCAGTATCCTATAATTAGCACATTTTGACACATGGCTCCTAACTGCGGCACTAACATTCAAACTCCTTCGTTAAAATGTCTCATATTCGAACACACACAAAACTATACAGCCTCCTTTCAGTTGCTGGCAAAAAAAGTTAACTGGCTCAGCTTTCATGGCAGCTTAGAAAAGACATAAAACCTTCTTGGTATACGATAATGATAACTACAGAAAAAAGTTTTCAATAATTTTCCTTGAGCTAAGTTCATTGCTGTTCAAAAATAGAATGGTGTAGTTTTAAAATAGAGCATACCCGGTAATGGATGTCCTTTTCTAGATGCGATAGTTTTCGGGCAGTAGTATGCAGGCGAAATGCCGGTCCATTCAGCGATGACCGCCAGTGGATGCTGTGTTCGCGTGGTGAACGGACGTCCCTCGCTGATCGAACGGTCTCCGAAAATTACGTCGCGAGTTCGAACCCCGTGTGTGAAGTGAACTGTGCTTTTAGAACAAACAGCTTTTTGTACAGTATTTTGTTTCGAAATTAAACAATTTTCAAAGTAACAGTTTTGGTAATTTTATTTAGAAAGTATTCGTTTTTTTTTTTGTGAAAAACCTGAAATCTAGAAAAAATTAGCTGAAACTATCGAGAGGTAAGTTTTTGATGTCTGTTTCATGATTATTTATTTGTTGTTTTGGGCAACTACCACCGTTTTGTCTTTTTAACCCAAAAGTTAACTGGTCACTTCTGAACATAAAGTTTATGCAAATAAATAAATTATTTTATTTAGTTAAAATGCGATTATATTTAAATGGAAATCCTTTCCTTAAATTACTAAAGTTCAGGTTTATCCTTATCACTAAGAATAAGCATCATTGACCTTTAAACTAAATACACTGTTATGAAAACCGGTATCGTCGCACATTTAATTGTTGTAAATTGTTCAAAAAACAAACAACATACTGATGAAACCATTTAAAAAACTACGCTATCCAGGTTTAGAAGCTTCATCTTAAAAAATAATGTTAGTATTATAGTTTCAAGGAAGAAAACCGTACAATAAAAAATAAATACTTAAATATAATAATTTGATGGCATTTATTTTAGTGCATTCACGGTATTAACACTAACTGCATCACTGTTATCCTCATTTTTTTTGGACAATAATTTTAAGAATAAAATATGTCGTACAATAAAAATTTTACGTTTATAAAAATCAAATAAAAAGGTCTAAACATTCATGACTCTTTTAAAACAGTTCGATGCAGTTGGTGTCATTTAGTTTAGTTAGTCACAGTGTGTAACATGCCACCAGCGGACTGCCTCAGACGATGTCCTCAATACGAATTTTCCCCAAAAAGCAATTTATTTATTGTGAAGTAAACCGTCTAAGGCAATTTAATGTGTGACCATCGGAAAGAGGAGTATGAAACTAAATGATTAGCCCCTTTTACCAAAAACTAATCACAATATTAAAAAAAAATTTCGAGTCAATAGCAGCACGGCTACGTTAATAGCAGCATCGGTGACACTCATTAAAATTCCCAAAGTACAGGTGCAGAGGCACTTGCGAGTGAATCTAAAATGGGTCAAATAATCCAAATCTCAATATTTATCAATACAATCTATTACGAATATGATTGTCTTAAGTAGCCCACTAAACAAGACACGGTCGCAACATTGCCCAAGCGAGATAAATCAACGAACAGCGCCGGGGCCACAACTAGTATGAAATGTAAATGGCGTCACATTACGCCTCTGCGAATGCTCTCTATTGCGAACAAGCCTCGGTATCGATTAGAAATTATTCGATTATATCTTTACTAAGATTTGGGTGATTGGCGGGAATATAGGCGAGTTTAGACGGGGGCCAATTCTCGCTCATCGAAAGACTAGAAAGACCATGCGAGTTTAAACGGAGACAGTCGATAGGCGATTTTCGTTGGACTCTGTTCGTTGAATGAATATAAAAAAATGATATACAACGTGAATATTTAATCATCATCCAATATTCTGCGTGGTATAAGATATAAAAGAGACGATTTATTCGCAGAATAACTCTGCTAAAATCAGCTGTTCTGCTTGCATAATTCGACAAAATGTAGGGACGAGCTATTTTTTCTATTTTGCGTGTTAACTTTTGGATACATAATGTATTTTACTGGTACCTCAAATCTTTGAAAATTAATAGTTATAAAACAATTTTCCAATTTGTTGTATTCAACAGGAATTTTCATTTACTTTGTTAACACTCAAGTAAAAAATTAAACTTGTATATTTCAAGATCTGACATAGGATAAAAAAAATACGATTTTTCATGTACACCTCGTAACATATGGCAGGCTATACAGCGACACTCAACGTTTTATCTAATGGCGATTCAGAAATACAAAAATTAATCAAGTTTGGTATATCAAATGAAAGGTTTAATCAGTTTATTATTTTAAAGTTGACTGGTAGAGAAAGCCTTGTTGCGTTAAGTTCGCCTATGTACCACAACTGTACGTAAAGTTCACATAAATAAATATTAGAAAAATAGAAACTTAACATTTTACCCGTTACAAAATGCACAAAATCATAAGGCGATATTAGGTTGTCTCGAAGGCGAGAAGTCCTCCCAGTGTAAACAAGCTCTGAAACGAGGTGGAAATTCGTGGGAAGTGAATATTAGTAGATAATGTTAAGTGATCTAGATTTAATTTATTTGTAAGAGTTATTGCGCTTGTCAGCCGCGACTGTTTACTAAGTGGTTCTCATATTATACGCGTCCGGCTTGATGGACACGATAAGACAACCGACGCTATATTTAGGAATTTCGTAATTAAAATAATTTTACTTAAAACAATTACAGAATGATAATAATAACAGGCAAATGGGCCGATCCTCAACGTTAAGCAACGCTCTCCGAGGTTGACTCGCAGATGGGTGACCATTCAATACATACCGAGACTACTCCTTGCCTCGGAAAGCACGTTAAAACATTGGTTCCGGCGAATATTTCTCAATCTCGGGTGGTCAAATGTCAATGGGTATCACGTTAACCAGTTACTGGGTGCTGGAGGTCACATAAGCAATCGCTCCATATAATAACCAGAATGCTGGTAATCAGATGTAATCCCGTTAGACAAGAAGCCGACCCCCAACAAAGTTAGACAAGGGCTCCGCAGATTGATTGAACTATACATTTACCTACTGCATATGCATTCTAGAGTAAATGGTCAAATATATCATACATGCAACTAGGCATAAACCTTCCACAATCTAGAACCCATCTCCTTAAGTCCAAACTTCACATGTCGTCACCAATCTAGAATCTATACACATTTCCACTCAATGGCCGAGAGCTAGAGATATTAGTTGCGATCCGAAGTATTGCAACCTGTATGAGTGTGTGTCGAAACACTGATGATGGACAAATAGCGCCGCCGCGCCGGCCGTCGACTTCGGCTCCGTTTTACTTGATACGCTCTTAACTGTGAACATATTGATGCAAATAAATACAATAGGAGATTCTGTACGTAACATCAAAATAACAGCCGGCCTTATCTAGTTTAAAATGAACAAAAATTATTGACGTGCAAAAGTCTTATTTTCAACCTACTAACGAAATGATTATACATAGTTCATTAATCAGCTATTTACTAATATACGATATTTACAATAAAAAAAACAATTTAAGAAGTTTCTGTTTGCTTGTCTGTTTAGGCTAATCTCCGCAACAGCTGGACCCATTGTTACTTACCGATAACTGCCGGTCGATTCTGTAAACATATCGAAGTGAAGGCTTGGGTGAAGTGATCACGATGTGAGCTGTCAATCCATATAATCAAGATGTCACGTGATCACGAAGTGTGCTGTCATTCCATCTTGATAACATGGATTGACAGCTCACCTCGTGATCACGTCACCTAAGCCTTCACTTCGACATGTTTACAGAATCGACCGCTTGATGGGAGTAACTTAGGCTTCTTTTATTTTTGAAAAAAAAAGTAACCTAGGTCTTTGTGCAAAAAATTAAAACTCATTGTCCGCCGGTGGAGCCGCGGGCTGCAGCTAGGAATAACGTTATATAAGATAGACCATAGCTCGGTTAGCTTCGCTTCAATGCTTCAATCGATCTTCGATTTGTAATCGGTGTTTTAAATTGTGAAGTACTTCTCAATGCCACTATATAGATAGATCATCAGTCTACCATCAGGCAGAATGTTTAAACAAAGGATCTAATGTAATACGATTAGGGTTTGCGTTATTATGAACTAAGTTTGCCCGCGGTTTCGCTCGCATTAATAAAGATTTATATGAGAAGTTCCTATCACCGCCTCCAGGATCCCATCTGTCACTTTATCATAATTAATCAAATTGAAGTGCAGTGCGTAACAAATAAACAAACTCACTTTCGCATTTATAATATTAAAGTAACCATTTTTTAATTTTTACATAGAGTTCAACTTCCATCGATTGAATCTAAGAAAGAAGAGGTGAGATACGCACATGCACTCCAGTCCAATCTTCTCAGTCTAAGGGTGTTACTACACCAAATCGATCGACATCGATCGACGTTGATCGATTAGTGTGGTAACTTTGGCTGATCGAAGTAACAAGTAGAAACTATCGATCGACTTCGACATTCTACCATCGATCGATGGCATCGATCGACGATCGATCAATTGGTGTGGTAACACCCTAATTTGCACAAAAGTTATAACTGTTCAATGTTTTTGTCATTAAATAAAACATTAGTCAGTGACAACATTACAATTAGGGACACAACAGTTTTTCGTTACTTTCTTCCAAAATGGTCAACAAGACAATATCTCAAAACCAGTTCTACTCTGAGCTGCAAACATGATAAAATATTGTCCCCATACAGCATGATATTAATTACTGTTTTAAATAAAGAAATGCAACATTGCGTCGACTACGGAAAGTGTTGGAGATGCGTTATCTATGCAAATCCAGCACTTACAATATTAACATCCACTTTGCATTCCGAGCGATATATAATTAAAATAGTCTCATACAACTTTCTTAATTAATAATAAAATTGTATAAGTTCTGCTTTTAATGTCTATCACTTCTTCTTCTCGAGTGGATGGTCGATTTCTTCGATTTCCAACACTAGGAAGTGGTGACGGGCGGTTGTTTGGAGGTCTTCATGTAAAACTGACGTTCAATAAGTGCTGGCTCGTAGCCTTATTTCAATAAATTATTACTTTTGTTTTTTATCATGCCAGTGGATTTCCATTCTTGTCGTTGAAACTTTAAAATCAATAATAATATATCTCCAGGGCCTGTCATTTTATGCCAAGAAAAGATAACAATCCAAAATTACATAGGTACTTAGAAGGGTTTTTGTATGAGAATACATTTTCTTTGGACGAATTGGACTGCCTGGTTTGGTCTGTTGGACGCAAGCGCGAATGCTGAGCTAGGGACCCTGAGTTTGTTTCCGCCGGGCAAAGTGTTATCGGGTTTTTTGTTAGGAGATTTCTTAGTAGCAGCACGGGATTGGTTTTGGGTCCGTTGGTGGCAACAGGCTTCCCTAAACATAACTGACGAATAATGTCGGGGAATACTGGTATGATGTTTGTTATTAGAGTAACAACAGGTATCTACTTCGTTAAAAATCTTGCAAAAACCTGAGCTGATCCGAAGTCGCAAATACCTATGCAGAAACTTATTATTTTATTTATTAGTAAACCACCGGAATATTTCTCATTGTATTATTTTAGTACTATGGAATATGATAATCTAACTTTTCCCGCGGCTCCGCCCGCGATTCCCTGTCGCGATAAACATTGGAAGTAAAGTCGTGACCGACTCACTAATTCTGTTTATGCCTCAGCCGAGCTCTGAACTTGGGACGTTCCGTATCGTATCGCGTTTCTCTCGGAATCCATATCTTTGTTGTGTAGTAGTTTACAAGCTTGGTTGGCGATTGAGACAATTTATGTGGGGCTAGGTTCGATTCTCAGGCTTGGTAAACAGCGCTTGATTTGTTGAGCTGTATTTTGGTTATAGGTAATTAATTACGAAGGTATTGTTACTTAGAAAGTGTATCGGAATAAACTTTAGATGATTCTATTGAACGATTGTTATTAATAGTGATTATAAACCTGTCGTATCTTTTCTTAAATCAGATTCACAATAAGTTCTAACAGTTTCGTTACATTTTACTGCTCACATTATTTGTGTTACTAGTTTCTCCCCGCGGTCTCGCTCTCGTGGTCCAGGTCCATGGTCCAGGTCCATGGTCCCTACAGTAATTGTGTATTTTTCGGTATAAAAAGTAGCTTATTATATTACACTCAAGAATAGCGTAGCTCCGTTTAAGTGAACAAATTAATTTATTAAAACCTCTGGAAGTGCTGTGGATCAGCACTGAAATTACTTTTAACAATAAATATATATATATCTTTTTGAATATTTATCAAAATTTTGGGTTTCGTTTATAAATTATATAGAAAATAGACAATTACAAGTTTTTGTATAAAATCTTAGGTGCAGTGTGCTGAAACTTTTGAGTAAATTGTCAAACAGATCAATAATAAGCACGAACATATGATTCAGCTTATTCAAATACAATCTAAATTTTGATAGAAATTAATTTGTATTAATTGTTAATTTGTGTCTTAGGAATCTAGTTCAATGAGTGGTCAAACCTGAACCTCTCATCACTTTATCTATATTTTCTTCTAAAATCGTGAGAAAACACAAGTTCACCTATTAAATGAATACTTATCAATTAATAACGTATCTCAATTGTAAAGCCAACAGAATACTTGTAACGCAAATACAGTTACACGTTTAATGATAGCCTTATCTATGCAAATTGACTCTGCTCGCTAAACGGATCTAAATATTGCTAATTAATATTTTATAGATCGGCTAAATGTAGCAGATACCTGGCGTTATTTATGTGTTTTAATTATTCAATATTTGCATACGCTTTATTGATAATAAATTATTGTTAAATGGAGTTATTGTCACCTTTTTGAGGTCTAGTATTGCATGGAATTGGTGATGAGGTGTAAATCACGACCTGGGACTTTGAACCAAGTGAAATTCTACCAGCGATTGTCAAAAAAGTAAAAAAAATTGACATGCGCTACTAAAATGTCACGTTGGCAATCGCAAACATTTTGGCATTTTGACAATCGCTGTTATAATGTATCTTTGACCAGAGCCCATTACTGAGAGTTTTAAGCTGCAAATAAAGCATTCCATGCCATAAGTACCGGCCCATATCTTAAACAATCTGACAAAATCCGTCGCGTTAAAAAAACGTGACGATAAAACATAGGTACTTAAATGACGTAACCCGCAGTAATCTGACTGAAGTCAACAGGTTTCATATAAAGCAGAGCAGGGGTGAAATAAACTGTGCTAAATAAAACTTTGACAAGGATTTTCACGTTAAAGGTTGATTGTTGCATAAGCCTATTTTTATTCTGAAATAAAATAACGAAATTGGATATCCGGCTGTGATATTCACGAATTGGCGTGCAAAGCCCAGTCAAGCTTCTCTGAAAACCTGTTACCTATCAGTTAGTTTTAGCAGTAGGTAGGTATCCCAGTTGAAAATTATTGCTTCGTCTAGCCACCGTGAAAACGTCACTAAATTAATTAATATTAATTAAACACCTTTACAGCTATAAATAATTAAGCGAATTATAATAAAGTTGATAAGAAAGACTTGTCTTGTAATACCGGAGCGCGGAGTGTAAACTGTAACAGTTATCGACATTAATATTTATAAAGTTGAGAATGTTTAGAATATCGGAAGACGATCAATTTTGTCGTGAGAATGTTTTACTGCAGCTACGGTAGTATCATTAGGAAACGATGAACGAACGAACGAATGATGTAGCAGTGAAAAAAAAAGCTTCGACAACAAAAAACTAATGAGCAATAAAACCAATCTGTCCTTTCTGCCTGTGTCCAAATATCGGGGTCAGCTTTTAGTGTAACGGGGTGCAGCTGAACACCAGTACGTGTCATGGAGCGACAGCTTATCTGACCTCCACCATACAGTAACTGGGCAGCACCACCACACCATACTCGGCATACCACTTGGCAATTTACCTTAATGTTCCTTTCATAAATCCTTACCCGTATTAACATAGGTACAATGTCATTATTTGAAACACTGCAATTCCTATTCTAACAGGATTTTATAATACTGAAGTGTAAGTTAAGTAAGTAGTACACACTCTGGATCAAAACCATAGATAACTCAATCGTTTCAGTAGTTTAGGCTGTACAAGGGAACAAAATTACTCACATACATAATACATTTATAAGTAGCTTTTTCCCAAGGCTTTGCATGTAAAAAGTGTTTTATTTTTCCAAGTGAACTTATCTACTACCATTATAAATATTACCCTATATATAATTAAATACATGTTCTAACATTCGCGCTGTACCATAGTTCATCATAACCCGATCAGCGGTTTACAAGTAAAAACGTAATGGTCAGACAAACACACTTTCGTATTTATAATATTAGTATGGACTATCGACAGTGTTCCCTCTCTGCTGTAGTCAGGTAACATTTTGACAATGCAGCTCTACTGGGTCGGTGTTTGCAGGTGAAACCACAGAGCTAAACTAGTTCATAAACTAATGATATTCGTGTGTCAGTCTGTTCATCTGTATTCATTAATTCCACGTCATAGTTTGTGCCAGTTCTCGTAATAAATGGACGTGTTGTCTGATGTGCGCAGATCGTAGATTATATTAAATTAATACATCTCCGTGGACAGAGCGTAATTATAAGTTGTGATAGAATCATTATTATTGACGGTTATCAAGCCACACCGATTATTTAATATGGATAAAATACTTTTAGTATTTTACGAAAATCCCAATATTTTAAGTGGCTGCTTTCGTGAATCAATCTAACATCTAGAGCTGATTCATCGCGTATTCCCAACAGAGCTACGATATACAACAACAATCTAACATTAACTGACAGACAACGTAAGTACAGCCTGCTAGCTCTAGAAACATACATTCTGAACTAAAGATCTTTAAATATAACAAAGGAGAGCTACTAAGGAAGGATTTTTTTTATAAATCATCTCCAAAATCGACTAAACAGCGGTTTACATGAAAGTTAATAATTTTTATTAGTAAGAAATTTTTATCAACATTGCCGGTAAATTCCAAAGGGCATCGAAATCGGCACAAAAAAACGAAGTTAGCGTCATCTTTACCGCAATGATCGTTTTGCGTACTATTTGAACATATACGAGTACAACATCCCAAATATCAACCATTAGACAGTTGCCCACCAGACACGTCGGCGGATCCTCCCTTTTCAATGGAGGTTTTGCGGCACTTTACACCCTGTTTCGCAACCCTCTACAGCGTGAAATTATGTAGAGTTATTTAATCATTTATCCCAGAAGAGTTACAAATAATCGAATAGATCACGAAGAAACAATACTAGATGCAGACAAACTGCACAGAGTATTCCTTCCCATAACATTACCTAATTACCAAAACTTTTAATTTTAAATAACCTACTTCACACCCAGCTCCTTCTTGTGTAACCACAAGTCTTAACAAAAAGTTATCATCACCAGTAGATAATGCAGACACGTCGATATTATGTTAATACAGAACCAGTCCTAACAAGCTAACACTCCGCGCGAATGTACCATTAATTAATTACGGAGACTTGTCACAACACGCCGCTACTCAGCCCAACAGGGGCGGGACACTTGAGGCAAGCGATGTCCGGAGAAATATGTCATAACAATGTCATAGGCCTACCTATGACATTGTTATGACGTATTTTCTAAATAGTAAGTACCTAAACTTACTATTTTTTGTGAGGTGAGTTTGTTACAAAATGAAAAATTAAAAAGTAAGTTATATATATATATATATATGTCACCGGAAAATTGCAAACGCCGTTTGATTTTAAAATATCACGTGAAATTGTAAACTATTTTTTCTAATAAAACACGGATATATTGGAAACTATAAGTAAATTTGGATGGGATTTATTGTATAGGATAAAACTATTTTTTCATAATACATTGAGAAATTATAATCTAATAAAGATTTGTTACAATCTTTCGGAGTCTGCAATTTTCCGGTGACATAAACATATATAAGTAAATATATACACAGATAGGTGTTTTGATGATTAGGTAAATTAGTTAAGATAAAAAAAATTGGAACCAGAAATCTCGTAAAAAAAAAAAACAAAAGAAACCAAAAAAAATGGAGAATGCAATAATTTCAAAAAAAAAAATCCAACTCATAGGTCGGTGGAAAATGTTAGTGACCCCTGCCTGACTTTGTGATAATATGTACTGAACAACTTGTAACGAATGTTTCCTCAACGTGATTGAATTAAAGTGATAATGAAGAATGTGTAGAAATGTAGAAACACTTTTCCGGTGGTTTTTAAAACGATTTAGATAATGTGTTGGTAAGGTCATTTCCTGTTTTCTTTTTCTTAGACCACTAACCATTTCTGACATTTACATTTAATCAGCAAAATCTTAAAATCATAGACACAAAAAAATATACAAGAAAATACAATAAAGATGTTGACAACATGTTGAGCGACTTTAATTAAAATTCACAAAATAATCTATGCTCTTTTATGTCCAGTCATAAAACATTAAACATAGCTTTGGCAATAAAAAGTCCACTTAAAGCGAGTTCTGAATCACACCCACTTACAATTAAAAGTACATAAACTTGAAATGAACTGTTGTATAAACATTACGTAAAATAATCGTAATATATTTACTTATATTTGCCCAACTTCTCGATCAATTAACGAATACATACTCTATTCTGTTTATTCTTTAATTAATTTTGAGAATTAATCGAAATATAGCACCACTTTATAAGGTCGACGTCACACTGGTTAAGCGTTGCGATCTTGAAGATGCATTTCTATAATTACAATTCCTTTCAGGATTTTCGTATCAGCCAGTAACAGTCGTTTTCATTAAACATTGATACAAGTGCATCGCAGTTTGTTATTGTTTTGAGATATATTTTAAGGTTTTTGCTAAATATTTTTGGCTTTAACTACAACCAGGTTGTAGTGTCATGGCTGTCATCATCATACATGTTGCGATGTATGATGATGACAGCCATGACACTGACGAGTAACACGTAAACACGCAAGTGTTACAATGTATGCCATTATCGTTCTGAAATCAATTTATTCCGGACTCCCGTCAATCAAATTATCGACGTTTATGATTATTTAACTTGTGATGATTTATCAGCACTATACAATAAATAAATGTGAAACGTAGTTACTACTTGAGTTTACGGAATAAGCTGACAAAAGATTTGCTAGTGGCTATTACGTATACCAAGCTGTGGTTCAATACGAGTATTTCAGTCTTTGCTCGAACAGTGCGAACCATAGAGCTGCATGCCTGTAGCACTTCTAAAGCTCTGCATTCCATATAACCTAGCTTTATGCGACCAACGCCTGACACAGCGCCAACTCAATAACTCCCATTATCAATTAGTGCGAACTGACACAAACTAAAGTAAATGCTTAACCTTTAGACAGCAACTAATACGCACGGCAAGTTATGTCTGAGCTGCCTTTATTTACGCCCGGACGGGACACGTTCCGACCATTCATATAAATTGTGGAATATTATAGGCGATTGTTGAATTATTTAGTAGGTGCGACTAATGTGGGCACCGAGGTTTTATGGAGACAGATATTGTGTTCGCATTGCCGTGTTTATTGAATTAACTTTAGCCTCTGACATCAATCATATAAAGTCGGGAATTTATAATAATGTTATTGGTTGTGGCAGTTGTTACTCGTTAGATCCTGTTTACAAAACCTCAACAATGGTTAAGCTGAGCCAGAGATATCATAGGGCCAATTCAAAAAAAGCCTCAATTGCCCTACATTTTTGACAGAAATGCGACTGAGATGAAATTTGTTGAATTATTGGCACTCTTATTTATTTTGAGTAAGTTGCTCACACGGGCCCATTATTTTTGACATATTTATTACTAACCCTCCTGTAGCAACTTACTCGCGTGTAGGTAGGGTAAAGCCGACCGATGACATTGACTTTTCAGATCGCTCTAGTATGGTGCGTGTCAGCTGACGGATATGGTTCTCGGTCGAGCTGCCATGTTGGGCGGGACGATAAAGAGGTTCTAGTAAACAATGAACCGTCCGATCCGATCGCGGTCGATCGAATAATTCAACCATTATTTGGTAGTACTTAGTACTTTCACGGGTATGATTTAAAATGAAAATGTAAGTTTCTTTTGTTCACCTCACATTCACTAGATTTATTTACTGTAAGTAATGGTTTGAAGTGATAGCTATAACATTAGTACCTATGAAAAAGTTTTAAAGACTTGGTATACTTAAATACTGTACCAAGTATTTATAAGGTCGTGTCTGTGTGTCGTGCGTCCAACCTGATGCGCAGGCGGCGCCGGGTCAACATCAAGAGTCACTGAATCTATTGGGATGCGATTTACAAGTTGCTACGTTCGCAGTGCTCCCGGTAAGGCGGCGATTACTAGCTATATGTTTTAAACTTACTCGATTTGTATTGGAATTTGAGTCATGTATTAATGAATCATCGAATTTGTTCTAGACAATTGTACTTGTACGACCAGTTCATGTAAGATTGCTATTAAACCTGGTCTTTCAAGGAAAACAAGGTTTAACGACCTTATAACTTAAAACTCCATATAGTTTTTATATACGTCTTCCTGCAAATATGTACAAGTGAAATTTTTACACAGTATCGTATTAACACGCTCATACAATAAGAATTTTCTTCTTCAGAAGTACATTTTAAGTGAAGTCGCCCTAGCTCTTAACAAATGAGCACCACTAAACAATAGCACTCTCTCGCACTAATTTATTTGAACAGCGCGTCACTAAGTATCTGCGTCTAATAACTCGACGACAGCCCGCGATACATTACCATCTCAATAAATCTTTGCGTTGTGTTCAATCAGGACAAACTGCAAGAAAGTGCAGAAGGCTCACTGCTTTTATATCGATGTAAGCTCACTGTGCGTATCGAGCATGGTTAAGACCAATTTATATAACCTTTGTCTAATAAAAGTCCAATAACTATTGCCTCCATGGGTGCAAGGGGGGGAGCACTCGCACCCCCTAGCTTTCAATAATAAAGAAATAAAAAATATATAATAGACATGCGGAATGTAGTAAAAAAAAACATAACAGAGCCGAGGCGCGGTAGGTACTTCGAGCTCCCTTCGCTCGGTCTTGCACCCGTCTTATTTAATTATATCTCCGTATGAATGGGCAAACCACTTTCCTATTCGATGCGGGGTTTTGAAGATGCCCCCCCTGAAACCGGCGGGCACCGTCGACAGGAATGTTTTCAGATTGACTCAAAAAGTCAAGTGTTGCGCAGTAATTTTTTTTTTGTGGTACGTGCCTCTCGCTGTTCAACCATTACTTATAAGGTTATCGACTGCTTAACTGGACGTTGCGTGGCGGCCTTAATAAAAATTAAAGCCTCCAGGCAGAGCTACTAAAACCTTTTTAATCTTTTTGCTGGTGACTATTGGGCAAAAAAGTTATGTATTATGCGATTTTGTACTTAACCTGCCAAGTGCCGTGCAACTGATTTCGACACCAATTATATTGGAGCACCTCATTGTTTCAATATTGCGTTGACTTGGTTTTCTTGAACCACCTTGCACGTTGACAATGCGACAAAGTGCACAGATAAAGTCAGCTAGAGGACCAGGCTCATTGAGTGAGGGTGGGCGATACAGCGCGTAGTTATGGCGCAGATTAGCCTGAGCTGTGGCGATGGGTCTATCGGCCCGGCTTATAACGACGTCGGGAAGTGGGTGGACGACTGAGGGGTTGATTCAGAACTAGCATTGGAATTAATTTAGAAACAATGTACTAATAATAATGTTCTGTCTAGAACATATAATTAGAAATACATGTTTTAGACAGAAATTGAGGAGTAGAGCCCGTAGTTTAACTAATAACAACACTTGCTGAATTCAGTCTGTGGATATGTAACCATTACAAACCAAGACTCCTCCGTGTCTCGGAAAGCACGGTAAACCGTTAGTCTTGGCTGTCTGTTATATGTAGAACTTTCATCAAGACACCAGTTTTGCCGGGACATCGTGCTCCCCAGTTACTGTGTTCTGGAGGTCAGATAGCCAGTCACAACATGGTTGGGAGAGGCAGACAGATTTGACATTAGTTAACATAAAGCCTGTATTCTCCGGAAACTTAAAAAGCAGAGTGTACTCGTATATAGATTACCAACATTTCGAAAGTAAAGATGATACATATGATACGCCTAGCCTTTTGCCAACAACCAGGCACAAATCCAGATAATTAGAAAATCCAATATGATTTGTGTGTCGTGGGAGTCGAAGACCCTCCGCTCAGCAGTCACACTTGCGACCACTAGGCCATGAAATGTGTTGAAAGGATTCAGCGTCATACATAACTTGAATTTAATTGAGACACTTTCTCAAAATCGTAATTAATGTTAAGTACTGTTTACATCTGTAGAAACAACCCAGAGCGCACTAATCGTTGCCTTAACAACCTCCTAACGATAACGCCCCCAAGCTTACTCACAATTAGTGACGCCGCGTGATACCGATACCGCGACCGTAAATCTGATACCGATACCAACTTTCTAGGCGACATGATAATCAAGCGATACGATGTATTGGTGCGGTATCATGGCGACGAGATGGAAACGATTCAATTTGTGTAAATCTCAGCACGACTGCAAATCAGCACACAAAGTGCTGCGATAAGTAGGGCCGAGGCGATACCGGAAGTATCGATACCTATAAATACAGTACTTAAAACTTGAGATCGATTCTCATATCGACGCTTTAACATTTAGTTAAGATTTTAATTCTTATTAATTATTTATTGCACACCAAAGCAACTTATAATTAAAGTTTATGTACTACGGCAAGCTTAATTCAAAGTTGAGTTTTCTCCCAGCAAACCAGGTGGTTCTGTTTGACTTTTTCAGAACCAACTGAAAGAACATGGATTCTTTTCGTTTTCATGTAGATACATACTCAAAACCACTGAGTTGGTATTTTATTTCCTAATTTTATTTTAACGATACTTGTACACTTCCGTGAGCAAATGCTTTCCGATGAAAATTCTATTTAAAACTATCGACAAAACTATCGAGCATTCTTGTCACGCTTGTCTATTGAGAGAGCAGCACTAGTGATTATTATTGTGTAGTACTTTAAGCGAGTCCATCTAATCTGGATGATAACGGAGCCCGTTCGTTAGGTCGCTGTCACCATAGAGTAGGCTCGACAGATCTCTAGCTAATAAATAGGTCAAGAGCTCCATGAAATGTCAGTACGACAGATACCCTTCAGGAAACCATAAAGTCATCTTGAGCTGACGATATATCAATCAATCTGCCTAGCCCTTCGGGGTCAGTTCCAGCCGCCAGGTGCATCTCACTACCAGCACTTTAAATGGAGCGACTGCCTTTCTGACCTCCGCAACCTAGTGCCAACCAACTGGGTAACACGATTCAGTAAGGGATTTCCTGGCTTCTGATCCGTAACGACTGCCAAAGAAAAAGTTAAAATGACAGTTGGGACCAACGACTAAGCGTACTTTCCGAAACACGAACATGTCTCGGTATGTGATACATGGTCAGCAAGCGACGGTCGGCCCGTGTTTGTTTTTATTTAGCCACGAGCTCCAGTCCCGAGTTTGTCTATTATTGTGAGGATAGATTATATTATATAATCAAATTTATTTTCAAAGATAACTTCGACCACAAATAACATAATTTTCATAGAATGTCGTTGTAAAACATTAGAATTATTCAGCAAATCATAAATTGAATCACAAGCACTTGATAACTAAATTATCTTCATTAGTAAATGAAATCATTCTCTTAAGATTTAATGTTATAATTTCACGCCTACTTTGCGGGCTGACTCGATCGGATGCTGAACATAATGCTATGCAGGTACCTACAGACGCTGTATTTATATTAGTTTATGTCACGGTTTATTAGCCAATTAATTGACGGAATAATTAAGACTTCACAGTTTGATCAAACGGTACACAATCGTAGGCATTATACATATTTAAATTAAATTCTTCTCATAGACTAGAAATATGTATCCTAACTTTACTATTATATGTGCGGAAGTGAATTTGTTTGTTTCTTACGCTTTCACGCCTAATTTTGGTACAGATACGAAAACCTGGAGCCGGTTACTAGCTACTTGTAAAAATCTATAAAAACACGGGCGAACCGCGGGCAAAAACCTATACTAATATTATAAATGCGAAAGTTTATGTGTTTGGATGTTTGTTACTCAATCACGTCAGAACGGCTGGACGGATTTTGATGAAATTTGGCACAGAGGTAGATTGTAGTCTGATATAACATATAGGATACTTTTATACCGGTATGTTTCCTCTGGAAAATTTCGACATTCACGCGGGTTGAGCCGCTGCAGCTAGTAATACATATTTTTAATGTACTTCGACGTTTATAGGTAGTATTATATTGCACCAGGAATAAGAATCACAGAATAGCTTGCTTCATCTATGACTGATTTAACTAAATTACAATAGCACTAAAGTTATGGTTCCCATAACCATAACTACTCTCAAGATTATTGTAAATTAATAGGTTAGGTAATTCATAAAATCATCGTTTAGGTCAAAAGACGTCCACAGCTGGACATAGTCCTCCCGCAAGCGTTGTTCAACCATCGATAATGCGAGCGAGGTGCCTTGCCTGTCTATTTCTACTTTAGTTTGACAATTCCTTGAGATATGTCGGCTACCTCAGAGAGCCAATTTAACCTATTTTTAGCGACAAATCTTCTTCATGGATCTCTCCGATCATTGGTGAAACTCGTATGAAATCCTTTCGATAGTTTTGAGTTTATCGCATACGGACATACAGCCGCAGCGTAGTGATAGTGAAGTATATAAATAGCGTACTCTGCTTGTCAAAACCAACCGAGTACGTTATTAATACAATGGCGGGCAAAAGACATTTACAAGTTTTAGGGTTTTAACGGAAACGATATTAAACTAACTTGCTCCATATAGTTAACCTGAATACTCCCCCATAGTAACCGCGAGGATTCGATGCTAGTATTTATTTCCATGCAGCATTTCTGCGAAACTACCAATATATTGGCGAGCGGCAATTGTTTGCGGAAACCGCGGCAAACATGTCGGCCATAATACATGACATAAATATGTAATAATGAGCTTCTCCAGACGATCCGTGAGTCAGAGGATACAGTATACCAAGTGTTACCCATTGGACGCCATTGGTTGAAGATGTAAGAGGTAAGGTCACAGAGTAGGGTGGTACAGTATTTCAAATGTAAACCACTGGTTAAAGATGGACAAGGAAAATTACGTGGCGAGGGTTTTGAGTATAAGATGGAATACCTATTGTATTGTATAAATTCAAGTTCTTCTAAGTTAACAGACAGATGTGTTGCTGGGGAGCTTGTAGTGAACATTAGGAAGTGGTGGCGGGTGAGTGTTTTGGGGACTGTGTGTGTGTCCTAATTTCAATAAATAGTTTTTGATTTTATTTGTGATAGTAAGGATAGAAACATGGATAGACTTAGTAGTCAGCTGATAGTCATATCACCTGACTACTAAGCTGACAACTAATAGAGGAGTATGCTAAGTGAAGATCAAATAAATTTGGAATATTGTGGTAAGGGCATATTTACAGCTCAACTAAAAGTATTCTAACGATATTTCTGATATCTAGGTTAAAATATGCAAGTAGACTCATTGGTTGTTGGTCGCTCAGGCGAATAACCAATCAAAAATTGACATGCAATTGAAATTAGACACTTGATTTAAATTGATTGGTATTTTAGCAACCAGTGAATGCCTTGATGGTAAATGACTAAATAAAATAACTGTAGTTCTTTATGGATAACAAGTTTGTATTATTTTTTATATTAATATAAACATAGATTCATAATTATTTGAATAGACACATTCCTAATCTAGTTAATTAGATATTTTTTCGAAAAAAAAAGAACTGGTTGTCTCTACCTAAATACCTGGTTTGAAGGAATTTGCCATAAATCATTAAATAATTCTAGTTTTTGAGCGTGAAAATTATGCGTGTTATTTACTTAACTAATCTTTTAATTAACTAATTAGCATTTATTAATTAATTGGTTACGGTATAAAATCTAGATATAATGATGTTATTGATACCGCTACGATCAATGCCTTGGATATTGACGGAAATTTGTATACGAAAAAGCCGCTAAAGCTAGTATTTCAAGCCTGCGCGATTATTGATGGTAGGTACGCCTTAAGGTATTGATAGACATGCGCATCCGCTTGTAACAGAACATCGAGCAATCGCCGTTTTTAAATTTGTCGAACTGAACAACGAACAGAGCCGAACATCGATACGAACGTTTTCATGATCATTCTACGACCGCTCTAGTAAATGCTCGATGTAAATGTATTCTTCATGAAGATGTCAAACAACAATGACAGAATTGCTCCGCTCGGCAAAAAGCTCAAAGCACGTTTCAAGTGAATGCTCAAGTCTATCAGTGGCTTATTTTACATAGCTCTCATGACGTGTTGTACTAGTGTGTGTATTTCTTTAGTTTTTAAAATGTTAAAAAAAAACCACCACAAGGCTACACCTACTTGATTAAAATAAATAATACTACATTTCGTCAATAGCGGTGCCTGCTATGCCTGATTTAGCTGAACTTAAAATCAAGTTTTTCGACACTGAAAGCGGATTAATTTGTTTGAAACCCTTGCCTATAAATGAAGTTTCCTCTGAGACTCAGTAGTTTTAGCAATTAAGCCATCAATAAATCTAGATCATAAACCATGAGACAACCTAACATCCCCAACCTTTGACATATGGAGAGACACCTAGTCATAATTCAACCGGTATTCACAGTAACGGCGTTTCAAAATGATGAAAGAATTAAACAAAAATAACAATAACTATAAAAGACACTGATATCTTCATCCTAAAGCGGAAACGAGAAATTTATTGCAATAGTAATTGATTAATAATTTATTAATCAAAAGGTCATGTTCCAAAGCAGCGTTATGGTCTAAGACAAGATTCAAAATGGCGGACCACCCGTTGTTAACGACGCCGTGGGACGAACGTTATTTTTCATTAATTAAAATATTACTTTATTAATAAGCTATTTAAATGACAAGCTAACTGTGTAAGAATGACAGAGGGGCTATTCATAGTTTTTGGGTAATCTAAGACCTGTTGGTGCATGATAAAGCGGTATTTCTGTGATATGAGGCTCAACAATGAATAAGTTTTCTTAGATGCCATCCACGTAAAAGCAGCAAAAGGAGTAAGTAAGTAAGATCGTAGCATTCTTTAGTTTCTGTTACTGTTAGCTCACGTATTTTCCAAGAGCAGTAAAACAATTTTACAGAAAATTTCTCTTATAGATAAATACATATTCTTATCTTAAAACGTTGTTTTTGATACTCTACTAATATCGCGAAGGGTAACCGTTTATAAAAACGGTTACCCTTCGACTAACGGTCGGTTAACTACTTAGTTGAACTATTTTCAATGTCATTTAATTTGTTTACATTTTCTGTTTAATCAGTTTTCAATCCTTAACTAATACCCATTTTACGAAGTATAAGAAAGATAAATATTATTGTTAATTTACACTGAATTAAAAATCAAGCAACAAAAAACATAAAACATACCTACCAAAAAGTCGTTTATGTAGGCACTGTATTTCCCTACTCTATGTCAGTTAAATTTTTTTCTAATTGGCAGTAAAACGGCGCCAATTTGAGAACATGTCCGACGGTCGTCAAATACAGAGTTGCTGCACTGTGTCCGTGAGACTGTGGCGCTTTCAAACTTATTGTTTAACCATTGACTTTACGAGCGACACACTTGATTGGCTTTTCATTAGACGTCATGGGGGAGTGGGGGTGTTCGTGGACCAGTGCGAGTACTGCAGGAAGAATGTTGTGCGACTACATGTGATTGTTGAAAGTGTTACTACCTAGTGGAGCTTTTTTTGCTGGAGCGTTGCTGCGTTCCGAGTTGAAAAATATGGGTGTATTTCAGGATATGAGACATTTTAACAAAATCCTTTGCGACTATGATGTAGCTCTGCAGATAGTATAAGTTTATAAAAACATTAAATACAGTAGGTACCTGACTGGTCCAGAAGGGAGACCCCTCCCTTCTGCAAAACGCATAGTCGCATTGTTATGTGACATGAATGTCTATTTTGCAGAAAATAGTAGGGCCGGATGCATGTCAATCAAAGAAACTTAATGGCTGCTGACTGTCTTTTTTTCCTAAACAATTATACAATACTAGCTTTTGTTCGCGGCTTAAAAATCATCGAAATCGGTTCGGAGATGTAGGCGTGACAACATTACAAACAAACTCACCTTCACATTTATAATATTGCAGTTAGGATGCAAACATCAATATTGGTCTTCATTGGCGTATACCAGAGATTACTGTCTAGCCTTCACAACTCTGCTAGGGTTGCGGAATTTGTTTGAAAGAGTCACCGCGGACCGAACGCAAAGGGCTTTAGAAGAAAAACGGATGGGTTTTAGTCAGTAAGAGTCTGACACGCCCTTCCGCTCCAAAAAAAAAGCCTTCACAACTACCAACAAGGCTTGTAATTAGCCAACTCTTCGTTCTAATAGCCGACCACCAACATCTATCATAAACGAGCCCAATTCCGATCACTCCAAACTCGCATATTGACATAATTTAAATGTCAATTAACTAATATCGGCGTGACCGTCACGCGGCCGAGCTTACGAGGTGGGCGCCATTAACGTGATACATACAAGGTATCATCAATCATATTGTCGTATTAGGAGGTAGGCAGAGGGGGCGAGGGCCCACGCGGTGTGTGAGCCTGGCTATTGGTTATTGAATAAGATTGTATCTATTGTTAAGACGTTTGTATTGGGTAGTAGCCAATAAGCTCACTATAAAACAGTCCTTACTTAATATTATAAATTGCGAAAGTGTGTTGTTTGTTTCGTTTTCACACCTAAGGCTGCTTTTTCATCAGAGATGTGCGACGAAGCGTAGCGAGGCTATGAAACGGTGCACAGATGAGCGGTACGAGGATATGTTGCGGACTCTTTTCAAACATACCGATGGACGGAGTGCGGTGTCGCGTCTGTTCCAGTGAGCGAGGCTAGGAAAATAATGTGATACTATTGGTGGTATTTTTCCTCGCATACCCCTCAGCTTAAAGCAGTTTAAATCGCCGAACCGATTTTAAAGAATTTTGGTATACGGATAGATTCCCATCTGTCCGTGTACCAAACTTCATCATTCATAAATCGCGGGCTAAATCTAGTTAGCCGAAATGACAACTTCTTCCCTTGTGTTTTTCTGAACAATTTCCTTGCAATAAAAATTTGAATCGTTTTTCTAGAATTCGACAAACTTCATTGCCTTGCATTTTGACTTTCCGACATTGCAAATGTCATGAATAATGTGACGGAATAATGTTTGAATATCCAAAATAAGCGTAGCGTAGTTTGTCGGTACCCACTTAAAAACTTAAGAAACATGAGGGGAGACCTAAAACCCACTGCAATACAACTAAACCATACAGTTACCAGGTGCTCGTAACTAAATAATGACAGGCGCCTGATTCGATCTTTGCGGTTAAGCAGCGCTTGGCGAAGTAGGTATCTGGGTGGGTGCCCAGTGCCCATCCATTACATATCGAGACTCCTCTGTGCCTCAAAAAGCCGAAATGTCAAAAAAAATGTCAAATGTCAGAAAATTGTACACCAGTCTCTCCATGTATACTGGTAAACTATCCATTTAAAACTTGTTAGCTCAGTAAAGTAAATGCACAAGTTTTATCTTTTATTTTGGTTTATCCAAAATGTAATAGCATCTGGTCAGACGGAGAGATGACCTCAACTTGTTCAGAAACTCCTACAATAATGACGAAGACGTTATCAAACTAAAACTACAAACAATCATATTTTAGTTTTGTTGCGTAAAACCGGCCAGGAGTAAGTAAGTAGGGCTCGCTAAATTAAGGTTCCAAACAGTTTCAAAAATTGAGACAATTTTCCTGTAAAAGGGACTCTAACTGTACAAAGTTAAGGTTCACAAACCTGAGAGATACAAGGAAAACAGTAATTATTGGAAAAAAAATTAGCTAAATAATCATGAGAAAATAGGATTGTCAAAGAAATTCTTCCGAACGACACCTACACGACCATTATTAATTCGTAAGAACAAACTAATCCTTTTAACAAATCAAAACAAATTACGTTTTGGTCTTTGACTGACAATAAATGGCGCAGATCTCGTGAAGATCTTCTGCGCCAGACTGACCAAAAGTGAATAAAAGTTCCGTTTTCCTTTTAAAGTCGGAACCCCAAAAATGATATGTATCTTAATGTGCAAGTGGACGTTGTGATGGCACGCCATTGATGCCATCTCAGTAATGAGCGCCTAAAACATGATTGTTATTCCGCGCTCATCTCGAATTGCGACATATTCGAGTACAGTTTGTTTTAGGAAAACGCCGGAATGTTGCTGTTCTGGTTTACTTGTTATTACTTGAAGACACCATCTGTTTATGGTTAATATTCCTGTATGGCTCTCTTTATTGTACCTACACCTGATTGGCAGAGAATGCCTTGTTGCATTAAATCCGCCGATGTACCAGTACTGTAAGTACATTAGTTTTAAATAAATAAATATTATTTCCTAAACACATAAGGTTTGTCTTTACATTTTCCATTCTTTTTTCATTTCATTCCATACTACGTCACTAGTATGTTCAAATTGTATGCTCGAACCGTGAGCTTTATCATCAACATCTTAGTTCCACTCACTGCTGAGTACAGATAGGTCCCTTCAGATCCATGCTTCCCTGGTATGTACTAGTGTCGTCCAGGTCTTAGCTCAAGTTATAATTGTCATTCAAATAACATCCATACTTGTATAAAATATCTAACTAACTGTGACTCTTTCTACATCTCTGTCCCTCTCACCCCTCACAAACCTCTTCACATCTTGACGAGTGAACGGATATGGATGAAACTTGGCGCACAGATAGACCATGTCCTAACCCTGGATAGAACATAGGACTTATATCCAGGGATTACGTTCCCGTATTATACAACCACTCTCTAAACCAATCACGAGGCTAACAACGAGACAGTCAATTTCTCAATTTTCTAACGAACCCAAAAATCTATCGAAGTTCAACCGTGAAATATTAAATTATGTTTCCGACTTAAGTCAGTGAATCAATCTTTAATCCACCAATATGCCCAAACAAGGCAGTAAGCATATAATCCGCATGACACAGAGGAGTAAGCGGACGCAAGCGGATTACAGTAATATTGTGATCGACCGCCGGATTATCTCCGCTCATTGCCAAATAGACGATTCGGTGGCAAGCTTTAGTATAATTGTCTCATTTTCGGAAGGCTTAATTGAAAAGGCTAGGCAGATGATGATTCATAGCACTATTGATGTTTTTAAGATATATGGCAGATAGACATTTAATTATTAAAAATTCAATATACAGCTTTAAGACAACGTTTGCGTCGATGCTGTTCGTTTTTCTCTTAGTGTAGTTTTGAACCCTAGAAGAAAATAAAATATCCATTCTTTTAAAAAAACTAATTGTTCAAATCATAAGTAATTTGATTTCAAATGATTTTTGACTCAAGCTCTTTTTGGTCACCTGACACCTGTTACCTATATACCTGATACCTATCAGCATTCTTAAGCGTCGATGTCACCCAAAACGCTCGCCCATCACCACTTCCTTGTGTTTAACCTGGGAAGAAATAGTGGCATAATAAACTCCCTAGCAACTCATCTGTCGTTAAGCTCGAACATCAGTTTCTAAACCTCAGAGTTTCACACACTGCGTGCGCGCGTACGGTAATTCGGTCGTAAGCAGATATTCGCACCTGCTCAACGTTGCCTGCATTAGGGGTCACACTCGCGCACAGCCGGCTCATTACCATGATACTACGCTCAGATTACAATGAACACGCAGCGAATAGTTCCGCGCTATCTCACGCACTCCGCTGAAAGGGCACCGAGAGCCAGGAGTAGGTAGCTTACAGAGACCTCAATACGCATGTCATGCGATTCACCACGATTGGCCAAACAGGTGTTTCAAAAACATCATTATAATTATTTTACCATGGTAGAAAGGTACGTAAAGATGTAAAATGAATGTAGTATGACTGTGTAACATGTTTATTTAATACGTAGACCTAAGTTGACCTACGCGGAATATGACGGTTTTTTACATTCGTATTTCTTTATATTTTTTAAATAACTTAATTTTATTAACCGACTTCCCAAATAGGATGAGGTTCTCAATTAGGTGGATTTTGTTTCTTTGCGACGGCCATTCTGTTTATAAAATAAATTAAAATTTTACACGGCAGCCCTAGTGCTCTAGCTCAAAAGCAGCAATAGGTGTCATCTTCTTCAATAATAACTGTCTTCTTCTTTCTGTCACTAATCGAGCAAAAAAATGAAATCTCAACTGAGATAAACTAACTAACTGTTAAAAACCGATAAATGAAAAAGCTCAAATCAAAACGATCAGCTCTGCCTCTGTTTTCTATTTACTCTATGGTACCTGAGGTTGTATGGGACATAAATAGTAACTCCAGTGCTATCGACTGTGCGAGTGTACGCACAAGGTCAATGTCCCAGTTTCAGCAAATTAATTATTAGCCAAGATAATGCAGTATTATTTACTAAGAGCCAAAAGCTATCTGATTTGTTACTGACCGGATAAACTTGGTATCAGAGATCCGAGATACTATTCTATTCATGCGAAAGTTTGGATGGATGTTGTTTACTCAATCACGCCAGAACGGCTGAACGGATCTGGATGAAATTTGGCACAGAGATAGATAGTCTAGTATAGAATATTTTTTTGTATTCCGGGAATATGTCTGCATGCGATAATATCCGACATTCACGCGGGCGACGCCGCTGGCAGAAGTTGGAGATATTTTAAGAAAGTGTCTAAACAGGGGTCTGTTCTAATGGGCCTGCTTTCGCCACATTAACACGTAAATCTGTTGATTTGATTGGTTGATGAATGAGTGAATTGCGTGTCCGACACTATTAAGTGAACCTCAGTTGGTTCGAGTCGATTGATAAATCACGCTGCTCGTACAACTTGTACTTACTAATCGTTGGTGTAGCCGTCGCAAGCTCAACCGCTGATCATGGAGTAGTGGGTTCGATCCCCGATTGGACAAACTATTATTGGGAGACACTTTTTTTGTCGATTTCCTATTCCCGCGTCGTATATCCCATAAGAACCGTGCATGCTTAAAATAAAAAGCAGCCTATAGCGCTCAGCGGTAAAGTATATATATAAGTACAAGTGTTAATGAATTTTCGTAATTGTTTTGACTAAAATTCCAACATGTATTATTTTATTACTAACTATTATAAATGTTGATTAACGTAAATTGGCGACTGTGCCTGAGGCTATTTGTAACTTTTACTGAAGGAACACTGTATACGTGAAGCTTAGGTAAATCGTTATTAAATTGTAGGTATAATATTTCCAGCTAATTACCAATATTACTTCTTAAAATTTGAATTTAAAAGGGCGAACGACTAAGTTAAAAATGTCGTACAGACAGATGTGGGATTAGGGTCCAATACAATTTAAATACTTACACAAAGATATATTGCATCAAAACCAACGACGTTCCGCTCAAAATCGTTATTATCACAAAAATGGCATCGAAAACGAGTTTGATACTTAATGGCTTCCATAAATGATATTTTTTTTTGTAATGAAGTGAGCGCGCCGTGTCGTAAATAATACGAAACTGCGCCGTAAACACATCATCGGCGCGATACTCTGTCATAATCCAATCAAACTGATTAGGCTGGCTGCACACTCACGGCTTGACGCTAATCCTACCCAATGATGGTTGTAAGACACTAAATACCGCTTTAGACGCTAAATGGATTTGGATGAATTTCGGCAGACGATTTTAAAATATGACCAGCTTTTTGCCAATCGTTATCGCTGATGGTCTGTCACTATGACAAAGGCCTCTTGAATCATTTGAAGAAATATCCAAGATGATGTTCTTCAGAAAAACCTAAGGTTTAGGAACGCAAACGAAGCAAAAGGAGCATGTAAAGGATCGTATCGCAGACCCTCATGGGAGAAGTCAGAGTTTGATTTATTTTTATAAATATTTCCCAATATTTTCTGTATATTAGGCTCGTAGTCACATGATTTACTTTTCACTGTCAATTACCTTGGCACAGTAGGTACCTCATCTTACAAAATTAACCACCTGCAGAGTTTAGGTCGGCCATGTTATATTCGTAGTACAATATTTCGTGCTATCTTGATCAACAAATCTGGACCACCACAAGACGAACTACTTATTTGTAATGACTAGAAGCGATTGAGACTTGACTTATTAGTAAAGTCGTGTTAGTTCAGAGATCTGTCGATTATCCGGCCGTGATGGAGAGTTCAGCTGACGCTAATGAATGAGCTGCACTTATCTTGTTGAGTAGCTTCTGCTGGGAAACGAACTAGTTCTAACTGTGTTCTAGATTAGATAGATATTTAGAAACGGAACCATGAAGAATGAAACAGAACGGTGTGGGTAATATATAACCACACCTGTGTTCCCCGAAGGGCTAAGCAGAGGTGTTGTAACGTATACCCGCAGCTCGCCAATAACGTAAGCCTCAAGCAAGTCCCTAGTGACAAGGGACGAGCGCGGGCACCATTCTAGATTCCGGGCCGACTGAGAAACTCCATAAAACCCATTAACATTTTGCCAGTGCCGGGGGTCAAACCCAACAGCTCATGTTCAGCATCATTAGCGAGCTCTAGATCAATGAGGCAGCCCTGAGGGCCGCTTCTACTCATTTTTGAACAACGTTCGCATTCGCGTCAGTTACAAACTGTCAGAAAGTCTCATTTCGCCTACATTTTTGAGAGATTGCGACTGACATGCAAATGCGAAAGCTGCTTAGTCTCTAATCGCTATTAATTGAAAAATGTTGTTATAGTGTAGAGGATTTCATTAATGAAAAATTTTAATATTCCATGTGCAATAAACATTTAATATACTTTTTAAATATTTTAAGACAACTGTATCTCTGTTTAAGCGTCTTTATAATTCTAAATTTAATGAAGATATTTTTTAAATTTAAATTTTATATATATATAAATATCTTTCTTGTAAGCACTTAATTTTGTTTTTTTTATATAGTTTTATTTGCTGTTTTTTTACAATATTTGTACGCCTTCACGGCAAAACATAGCGCACATATGTTAAACCCAAGACCTTTATGTTAGTAGGTACCTATGTTTCACAAATAAATGTCTGATTCTGATTCTGAATTGATCCTCCGTTGAATTTCGTGGCTTTTTTAACCCTTAATCTGGCAAGAGAAAAAAATCTTGAAATTTTATTTTTTTTATATATTTTTGTCATCGTTAGATGTTTCTAAAACCAGGAAAAATAATTTAAAAAATCTAGTATATCTCGATTTTGAGAAAATGCATGTCCAGTATACAGGACATTGCCAGGTTCTCCATAAAGTAACTATAAATATCGATGTCCAGTATATTGGATATTGCCGAATTAAGGAATCGTTCGAGAATTTTTATAAAATCTTTATTTATGCAATTATAAAATAAACAAAAATAAAATGCATGTGTATAATGAAAATATTTATTGTTGTACAATTTTAAAATTTAAAATGACATTAAATTTATATTGTTATTTATTTGGCTTGTATAAAACATAAAAAGTGTAATTCTTCTTTGTATTTTTTTTTTAAACACTTATAATATCTAAGCAAGAGTTTATAATATCTAATCAGTCAAACTTTTCTAAAACAATTAATAGTTTCACTTACTTGCTATGGTAATCATAAAAACAATTTCTCTTACGTACTAAACACAACCTTTGATTGATTGAACATCAGTCTTATTTTTGGTGCAGTATTTACAGCGACCATAGGATTGTCCAAAGCGCGGCCAATGCCCTACGCCGTCATAACGGACGCTGTCATCAGTTCATATATTTTCTTATGGATAATCTAGATCTCCCTTTATTTTGCAGCTCTCTAGCTAATTGACAGCCAAACAGCTTTAACGGCATATGCCTTACTGCCAGCCGATTACAATTTCTTCGGTATAATAACCAAGCGTTATTTGTACAAATGTCGATCATTTGAGCAAGAATGGCAGTGTACCAGCGTCGATTTTTGTAAGTAGCCCGATATAGTGCTATGAGCATGTCGGCAAGGTCGACACTGCGTAGAGGTTTGTGTTATGGACTATATCTTGGAGTATATCCACAGAAAAATATTTATGAAAATAAACTATAGGTCAGTCGTCGTTAGGCATGTCAAAAACAAATTCACAATCCTTTATTTCAGCCTTGTGCAAGAACTTGCCTTTTTTCCAATTGTAATTGGTTGTCTTACGCTTTTTTGATTTGACGTGTCTAATGCGAGTGTTGGTATTGACGGGTTTTTTTTTTTTTTGACCTGGTATTTACAATATTAGGTGCCGGTGATATGTCCATTGTCCAGCACAGACTGGCACCATCAATTTCCTGGCCATTGTGCAAATCTGGTTCTTCATCTGAGCTGGTCTGGCCTTCTACGTCCGATAGAGCGTTAATTGGTGGCACTAAAGCTAATAATTTTGAGGCACGTGATGTTTTTTTGAAGGCCTGTAAATAATAATATTGTTATGTATCATATATAACATATAACATACATAATATAGATATTAGTTCATAATATTATACTAATTGTTAGTTGTCTGTCTCATTGGCAATGTCCAGTATACTGCACATCACAAAACCATACTAAACCCTCGAGAACCCGGCAATGGGATGTATACTGGACACACAAGTTTCGCAGAGCATAACGAAAAATCTATAAGTAATATTATGATTTTAGTATACACGTTCATATAAAAATACGTTACGGAATATACAGGAAAGAAATAACTATTTATTTTAGAACATTAAAAATAAACAAATCGAGACTTACCGAGAGCGGTCGTGACGCGTTCATCCTCCCTGACGTTGCGGCGACGACTGATCGGCCGAGCGCACGTGCTCATTGACAGTTATTTTTTATGCCATAATATAGGACATAACCAAGTTATTCCATATATAAAAAAACTAATATTTTAAAAAAATAATGCTGCAGATTTTTTTTAAGTCAATGTCCAGTATACTTCCCACTGTCGAATTAAGGGTTAAATTCGCTAAATTATGAAGATGAAAATAAAAATGATAAAATAAATAAATAAAATATTTTTATTTGTTTCTCTTTCTAATGGTTCATACATTAGAAAGAGAAACAAATAAAAATATTTTTCCTCAAAGAAAATTAACAAGTCGCCAGTTTGCAACCAGCCTAACCAACCAACAGTGATATCGACAGAATCAATACCAAATCAAAACGTTTTTGGTAACGGTGACATTAACGGTAACACTACCACACATATTGGATTCGTCACAAAAAATAATATTCACACAAAAAAATCCCACATAATAATATGACACACACATCAAATATGACATGTGAACAGCGAATGTTGACGTTCGGTATTCAAGTGATATGGACGATGACATAGCAAAGAAAATAATGACAATCGAGCTTATTACTGGTGCATAACAGCTAGTTTGCTCGAGTGGACAGGCTTATTAGGGAATTCTCACGGTAGCCAACAGAAATGTTGAAAGGGCGAATCTACAGAGTGCTTATATTTAAATGGATGGATGGATTGATGTGTGTTACTCAATCACGCCGGGAGGCTGGACGGATCTGGATCAAAGGCACAAAGATAAATTATAGTCTGGCACAAAAGCTTTTTATCCCGGAGTATGTTCCCATGGGATAATCTCCGAGTTCCTAGTATGAACATATTACATTAGCATTTAGTCGAAAGTCACCCAGTCCACATCGACCAACCAGCCAGGTCCAACCAGGTCATCACCAGGTCATTGGTCCACCTTGTGGAAAATCCTCAGGTACGCGGTCGTCACTTCGAAAGTTCTTTCAAACTTATTGCCAGTTATTTATAATCGTTTATTTAATTATGCCCGTCCAACGTTGAATTTGCGCCCATTAATAATACGACCAATTAGAAACCAGTAAAATGTTTGTAGTCCTCAAATTGGCACTAAACATGATACGTAGACCATAACTTTCGGTATTTTAATGCCCAAAGGTAAAATTAATGGCTTCTGCAGAAGTGCCAAACTGTCTTTAAAAGCTATTAAAATGAAATGTATTTTAATACTGAAGAAACACCTTGCCAATGTTTGACTCACTGCCAGGCAAATATTACTTATTTTATTTTAATTCAGATTTCTGTAGCTATGCAATTAGACCCACTGGCTCTACAAATCATTTAGTGCTGAACGATTTTAAATTAATAATTATTCCATTTCACATAATCTTTAACACAGAATGAAGTGTAAAATGCATAAATAAACAGACTCATATTATAAAATACGAAAGTATCTGTTTGTCTGTTACCTCTCCCCGTCTTAATTGCTGAACGGATTGGCCACACGGGTACCTATCCCGGAGTCCGGACAAACACTTTAAATCATAAATCCTAGGGATATTTTTTACTTCCTCGCGGGTGAAGCCGCAGGTAGAAGCTAGTATTTTATAAATTACCTATCCATAGTGATGTAATTATAAATTCCATGTACAAATACAGACCCAATCCAAAAACGAGTAATGATAGTGTGTCAGCCAAGTTCTCGCACATAAATTATTATTTATTAGTTTTTACGAGCGCTCGTTATATTCCAGCTTGCGCCTGCTCGATACTCGTCAATCACACATTTATTAATTTAATAACTATCCAATCTGAACACCTGACAGATCCATAAAGTCTGTGGATTTTTTTCTTTAAACCATAGACACGTAATTGCTATCTTTTATTTGAATTCATCGGATGTGGATCGGATTTTGACAAGTTCATTATTGCCTTTGCTCTCGGTTCAACGATACAATTGTAATTTGTTTTAGATCGTGGAGTTATCTATTGTAAGATAAAAACTTAATTGCGTATATTGAATTTTGATAATGATATTCGTGTAGATGCCAGTCACGTACGCAGGTAAAGTATTTTGGAACCGTCAGGATTCGGTAGGTACTTATATGTATTAAAACCATTTAAGTCGTTATATTAAGGAAAGAAGTAGATTTCATCATTTTCTGGATTTAGTATTGCTTGTGGATGGTGGAGTTCCTTATTATAGAGCTCTGAGTTAAGCTACACGATAAATGCTTGTTTGCTTGCTTTGTCTCAAATCCTTCTGGTTTTTTTATGGAAATTAAAAAAAAGCCGTAAAGAATACGCACGGCGATATATATCGAGGAGTGCTGTAAAACAGGTACCTATTCAGACTAACTACTTTACCGCACGTTCCATTGTACGTTGCCTAATTTTTAACCGACTTCAAAAAAAGGAGAAGGTTATCAAAACGGTTGTATTTTTATTTTTTATGTTTGTTACCTCATAACTCCGTCATTTATGAACCGATTTGAAAAAAAAACAAAAACGTGAACACGTTTCAATTGGTCCCATGGAAATTTAATCAAAATCGGTGAGTAGTTTGGTTTTTAAATGAAAATAACTCGAGGAAATAGAAAATATATCATCCAAGTAAACGCGAAATTGCGTGTTTTGCTTTCCTGTGACTTTTCAGTGGTGTTGTTAGCTGTGGGGTACCACTAACGTTTAAAATTAAAAGCTTTTTACAAAGAAATACAACCGACTTCAAAATAAAAAAAACACCTTTATCCGAAATAAAAGCTATTTTATAGTGGTTAGTGTTTTTTTTATTTGGAAGTTGGTTATAATTATCATACCGAGTTTCCTCCGTGCCTCGGCAAGCACGTTAAGCCGTTGGTCCCGGCTGTCATTTATAGATCTTTGGCAGTCGTTACGGATTGTCAGAAGCCAGTAAATCTGACTCCAGTCTTGCCAAGAACTACCGTGTTACCCAGTTAATGGGTTGTGGAGGTCTGGTAGGCAGCCGCTCCACGTAACATAGGTACTGGTATTCAGCTGAATCCGGTTTGACTGGACGCCGACCCTAATATAGTTGGGAAAAGGCTAGGCAGATGATGATGGTTGTATTTTTTTGTAAAAAAAGTTTTTTAACTTTCGAACAATGTACAGGCTTTGTAAATGCATTTTTATCAAATGTGTTGAAAATAACAATTATGATTTCTTAGCTTAAATAAACAATAGCACAAAGTTATTTTAGACCTTCAATAAAATACCGTATTCTAGAAGCAAGCTCAGTCGTGAATATCAATTTAAAACTAGATTCCAGTCGAGATTAGCGTGAAACCTATGAGATATAAATAGAAACTCATAACTGCATCGTTCTATAATCGTCCTTACACACAAACAGGCCAGCATGCGAAATCTCGTCGAAAGATTTTTTTCCTGGCGATTTGTAGCTCGCGTTCTGGATGAAAACGAGGAGCAAGTTGCTATCCTACTTCCTACTAATATTATAAACGCGAAAGTTTGTAAGAATGGATGTATGTTTGTTACTCTTTCACTTCAGAACGGCTGAACAGATCTTGATGAAATTTGGCACAGAGGTAGATTATAGTCTGGAATAACACTTTTTATCCCGATAATATGTTCCCTTGGGATAATTTTCGACAGTCACGCGGGTGGAGCCGAGGGCGGCAGTAGGTACCTCTATAAAACGCCCGCTCAGTTCGATATTCGAATTTAAGCAACGCTTGCCAAGGTCAGTTCGTAAATAGGTTCGGAGTATATATTACATACCTACCGAGATTCCTCCGCACCTCTGAAAGCACTTTAAGCCTTTGGCCCCACTGTCCAGTTGGCTTCCAATCATGGTTGGAAATAGGCTCTGGAGATAGATATTAGATTGATACGGTCAACCACCCATCACTGGTACCTAGCACTAAGACTTGCACCATAAAGTCGTCCTTCATACTGTGACATGCCAAAGTCAAATTAATACGTGGACTGTACCTCCTTAAGCGTTTCTTGTACTAAAAGACTAAAAGCTTAGGAGCTACGCATCCTTGTGGCTGATTCTCGACTGACGTATGTGACCGTTAGCAAAACTTACAAAAACTGGAGAGCCATAGAACATCGGCTGATCTCGAGAGAGTGCAATCACCTTTGTCGGAGAAGGTCAAGGTGCTCAGGTGGAACCAAACCATTGAACTTATTGATTTAACTGTGATATACATAATTAGTTTGGTAACAGTTTGGCAGCCGTTGGTCTCCGCTGTCATTTGTAGATCCTTCGTCGTTACGTGTAGTCAGAAGCCCGGACCCCTGTAATTCAGTGTTACCGGGATGACGCTCTACAGTAACTATATTGTGGAGGTCAGACAGGCAGTCGCTCCATGTAATACTGTATTCAACTGAATACAGTAACCAACCAACCTCCCTCTAACCAACTGGTTAGAGGAAGCCGACATCAACATAGTTGGGAAAAGGCAGGCAGATGATGTCGGAAGCTGATCACCTGTATAGTTTGGCCCCTTTGTGTAACAGGCATGTCTATGCCTGTCACATAATGTGTGTCTGTCACACTGTGAATATGTCTGTCATATGTCTATGTCATGTTAAAATCGACCCCTTTCCTGATTAGCGATCGTCTCTCAAAATCCATGCTTTGTCTGTTTGTCCGCTTGTTAGCTCTTTGCGTCTTAACGGCTAAACGGATTCGGATGAAACTTGGTGCACGGGTAGTCCATATCTTGGAATAAAACCAAAGATACTTTTCGTTATTCGACGTTCTCGCAAGCGTAGCGCATAAGATCATAAGAACTTAGCCTTATACTAGACCAATTTGATTGGCGACATCACAAAGATGTATGATCCTCATTGAAATAACAGTTGTAATAAACAGTGTTGATATTAGGTCAATTAGTGGCTATAAGAGTGATGGAATAGTAAATTAGCGCTGAGATAATATCTGAAGCGATGCAACCGGCTAGTAGCGAGTTAGCGACGCGGTGCGCAGTGCTGGTTGTATCTGCTCGGTGATCGTCGCTTGTTTATCCTCATGTGCAGTCATTGGATGGAGGATTATCTCAATGTGCAAGTTGACTGAGTTTTGTAATCCTACATAGTCTGGAGTTAATTCGATCGCGATTTCTTTTCGTGATTACTATCCTAACTCATTTATATTATAAATACGAATGTCAGTTTTTTTTGTTTTCTACGCTTTCACGCCTATATAGCTAAACATTGAATAATGTTGTAACAGAAAAGCTTGGTGCGAATAAAACCTCGGGCAAAACAAAGTACCTATTATGTGCTTTAGATTACTTCGAAAATATTCGAGCTTGCCGTTATTTATATGCCGTTAACAATTCATTTAACGTTAACTATTCATTTAGCGTTAAAAGTACAATGATGCCAAGCTTACATGCAATTATTAAACTATTATGTTTTAAACGACGCTTGTACACGTCTCATACAAGTTATCATGCTCTCGATATAACCTGACATTTCATGTTTTTCTTCGAATCGCGATAGCGGCACTGACATAAATCATACGAACTGTCGTGTGTCATAGACTATACTGTGTGTGTAGAACTGAATCTGTGTGCATGGTAGTGGATCGCCAACTTCTAAAACAACTCACTGTTTATAATAAAATAACATCTGCCCTGGATTAATCGGAAGGAAAGGCTTTAAGTACACCCAGATTTTGAAGCGAATTTCGATTTTTATATATGATGAACATGTTAAAGGGAATAAGATTGTTCCAATAAATCCGCCCCAAATATGAACTAAGCTGCCACGGAAAAACTTTTCAAGGAAAATGAAAATAATATTATACTTCGCCAGGCGCGGGACACAAACCAAGAACTCTTTGTTTAGAAGTCAGACTTGCGATAGGTTTGATTGGACCTGATATTAATGGAAACCTTGAAAAATTTAAAAATTACATATTCTGCTTAAAATATCTGAAATATTTTTAAGAACTTGGCGCTTCTCACTAAAAATATTTACAATAAAATTGTCGCGTCCTGTTTCTCAGTTTTTGCGCCATTTTATAATTGCAAGCGCCGAGGATATTAATAGAGATATCTCTGTAAGGCTCGCGGCTGTTTGCTTACTTATAATTATCGCATAGAGATGCTGGATACATATGTTAAGTTAATGTCTTGTAGCCTAAAGCAAAGTATTCATGAGGCGACTAACGATCGGTCGATGTCGCGTTTTTGCGACCGTCAAGTAACTCTTTAAAACAAAAGAAGGACGTGGAAATTGATATCACAATTTCGAATATCGAATGGTTTTTACAAAACAATTAAGTACAGGATGATATTATACTTTGCGAAATAGAAGAGTGACTATTATTGCAAGTAGCCGTCAAGGATAAACTGGCTAGTCGTTATTCTTGCAATTAATGAACCTTGATACGCGTGCGCTAGTTACCTAAGTCTAAAAGTAAAGCTAAGGCACTTTTTCGAAAAAGTGTTTATCAGTGAGAGTAATGTTAAGTTTTCAATAGAAAGTGAAAAATCACTCTTTGTTAATTCTTTTTCGAGAATTTCTGGAACATTGACCTTCTACCTTATTATTTGCTGACTACGTCATTGCCAAAATTGCATGACATTGTCGCTCTTTAACCGTACCTATTTATGACCCCCGACGGCATACCCAGAAGCCTATAGCTCTCCATGATCGACTTCTTAATTTCTTTTCCAACCAATGCGCAAAATTCAGACCTATTGTACCTTCTGATGATGATACCCTGGCGTGTTGTCAACTATGTCGCATATTTCTGAACTAGCTTTTACCGTAGTGTAGCTTTCTATCGCTTCAATACTTCCAAAGACTAACTCCAAACAAACAGTTTGACCATAATCATTATAAAATTCCTGCACCCATCAAGACGCAAATGCAGAACTGTCATGTTGATGCCACTGCAGCACTGGTTTGTTGTCGACCAACTTTAAGCATTTAACAATAATCATAATCATAATAATCTTCCACCATTATTAAACCTAGATAGTTCATAAATGTCTCCTTGTAAATATATAGCTTTAATTAACCTCCTCATCCTGTATGTTTGCCTAGTCATGGACGTCCAATTCACTGCCGGACATATTTGTATTATTTATCCCCGAAGTTAATTCGCGCTTAAGTACATGAGTCGTACAAAGTTAGCAGACATTTTACTATTATGTACTTGGCAAGAAACCAATAACCACCGAGTTATGGACCAAATAAATGATAACATTTACATACATACACTAATAAAACTTATCATGTAAATAATATGCTATAATAATAAATTGTTTAACGCTTACTGTATGTATCTAACTCAAACTACTTTATTAGCATTTCGAAGAAATAACAATAAATAAAGTAATTATTAAAATTGCATTATCATATTAGAAACATGCTTTCGAGCTAATATTCAAAGCAACTAGCTTTTAAATATCAGCAATAAGTCGCATTAGGTGTCGGGCCACAAAAACATGGTGTGGCCACAAAAACAGCGAGAGAGGATTAGCTGAATGATACTGTCAGTTTTTGTTTGTTTGATTTATGTTTGTGTTTAATAACGGATGGATTCTGAGTTAATTTAGAAGCGATGCAAGAGAGAATTTACCACACTATCAACCAATTCATTTGCTTTGAGTGCGTTGAGATAATTTTACTATATTTTATTTATAAAAATACCACTGACTTAAAAAAAACTATAAAGTATTAAATGACTTTAATTTCAGAAGTCGGTGTTTTTGGTTGGTAGTATTTTAACACCGACCGATTAAAGTTATTTTTTAGTGTTTTTTTTTATTTGGATTTTTTGTAAAAAGGTTTTTTATTTTTCACTTTTTAGTGGCAAAACACCACTGGAAAGTCACAGGAAAGCAAAACACGCAATTTCGTTTACATGGATGATATATTTTCTATTTTCTCAATCTATTTTGATTTAAAAATCAAACTACTGAACCGATTTTCTGTGAGACCAATCGGATCGTATATCCTTTCATATGAAAAAATATTTTTACGTTACGAGTTACGAGGAAAAACAAAAAAAAAATACAACCGAATTGAGAACCTCCTTTTTTTAAGTCGGTTAAAAAGTAACCAATTAGCTACTGATACAAAACAAAATAAGTCTCATAATAATATAAAAAAAACATTCATTTTAGATATGTTGCCTTGACTAAGTTCGAGCATTTACAAAGATTTTTCAACTTCAACTTTTTGCCTCACTGAACAACTTAAAAGTTCAAAAATATTTTGAGTTTTACGGTATTGTAAGAATCAACTGCCCGCTGTCCTCTCTTAACTTACACCGCTCAGCTTATAATTACTCGCGGGCTGTGATTCAGACATCTCGCATTATACTCCCGAAGCGCCGCGCGCCGCCGGCATTCGAAGCTAATCATAATACAAGCTAATCATATAGGAAACTGAGGTAGACTAGACTTGGCTAGACTAGACATCATTGGATGTATAGTGATAAATCACAGCCAATTGTTGTGATGCAATATTTTAAAAGGTTACGGCTATTTTGCTGCTACAGGTGAATAAGGACGATGTGTCTTTGTTTGTTAGGAAACAAACGTTCTCGGAGTTGTTAAAGATATTTTCGGTAGTTTTTTAAAAACTTGTGGACATGGAATTGATTGAAAAATTCAATCTTTATTGGTCATTTTAAACTAGAAGAGGCATTTCCTAGCTACCCTGAGAAGAAACACCGAAATAAATTCAGAGGCCAAACTCTTTTTCAACGTCTCTACAATCCGTACTGGTCAAATCATAATTATGAGACCATGTAGGTACCCCACAGATTACAGTGGACTTGTCCAGACAGTGCAAGCATTTGTTATTTAAATGAATTTCATTGAGGACATTATACTTTAGATAACCTTAATTTATTGGTGTTTCATTTACAAACACAGATCAGGGCCTTTTATGGCGACGGCATACAAATTTGTTTTATCTCCAAAAGCAGCTGATAATAATTTTATTTCAGTTTCTTGGTTTATCAGTTTCGGTCACATACATCGCTGCTTTGGAAGGATACTGTATTATTACAAAATGCTCCGATTTCGAGTTAATGAGATGATACGACGGGGAATGATCCATTTTAAATAGTCACTAAAAATATATTTTATATCAAATTCTTGTACCTGTGGCGCCACAAAAAAAATATTATTTATTTTTTGTCAGTGGTGTTTCACTAATTTTGCGACTTTTACGGTGATACCACGTTTTATATCTATATTTTCAGTTGATCAAATTTTTTATTTAATTTAAATTTATTACAAATAGTTTTAAATAATATAATAGTGTACTAAACTAAGCTGTCCTGAAAAAAATAACCGTTTTGAGTTGCAACAGTACCTACTCTTCCAAAGCAGCGACATATTATCTAAAACTGTATGTTGCTACGTAATCCAAGGTAATTTCAAGTTCCACGTGCTGGATCCGATTCTAACATAACACAAACGAACATAACACTACGTTCTAGAACCCGCCAGGGACACAAAAACTGCACTAATCATAAGTTTGTACGACCGTGTGTCTGTATGTGTGGTTGGAAGGCTGAAACCATTGGACACGCCTGTTGAGCGATCGACAATTATCACATTACACGGGTTAGACCGCCAGCCGTGGGTAGCCGTGACTTTATTGTTCCTAGACGAGTTTTAAATTATTGATACGGCTAATTTGAAATGATTCAACTAATAATGTAGTATTGTTTCCTTCCAACTAGCAGATATGGTCTCGAATCGCGAGTTTCTAAAACAAATAAACATTTTGGTATTTTATTAAACAAACTCGCTTTAAAGTATAATATAACATTTTCCTGGCTCCCATCTCACCGCATCCCTGGAATGCAAAGAGCATTAGGAGGAACACGGATGGGTTTAGTAAGTATAAGTCTGATACTCCCTGCAGCTCCGCACAGAGCGGAAGGAGTCATTTGATGATTTCCCATCCTTAAGGGTCCCTCCCATCTATCTGTGCGTAAAATCATCAAAATCGCTCCTTTCGATTCAGGCGCGAAAACACAACAAACAAACTGCTGCGTTTCTAAACATCAACAGAAACTGCATGTAATCCATTGCAATCAGTATAATTATTTTGTTTGTTCATTCAAATCTCAGAAGACGTCATTTTTGTTTAGTAAATTAGACAAGTAAAGAGAACACACTTTTCAATACTTTTTTAAAAAGTATTGGAAAGTGTGTGAAATATTTTTTTTAAATATTTTATTCGTATAAATTGTATAGCTTTTGTATGGCTTTTAATTCCAAGACGTGTCAAAGCAAATCACCTGCAAGTGTTTCCAATTTTCCAAAAGTGACAATCTATTTGTATCTGTTTATGCGGTCTTAGTACTTCCATGTGCTCGGACTGGAACAACTAAACTCGGTTTTACTACTCTCCAGTAATTCGAGAGACTTTACAACGCACTATCTTCAGATTTATGTCAGCCTGGTACTTGTGTTACGTTTCAGAATACAGTTATGTGCCGATTGGCTTTGACTATAGGACTTTTAACACAAAAACTGCATGGCAGCTAAAACAATTGCAGTTTAGGTTTTGTTTACATAATGAAGGCTACTGTTTTTGTGCTCACCAGTTGGCGCCACTGGGGCGCAAGGTCTTTTAGCAGCTGTTAGAAGACGCAATTACGTGCACGGAAGCAAAGTTTTAATTAAAATTATTTTTAATAACGTGAGAGTGTGATTAAATATTATAACGTCAATAGACCCGCAGCTATGCGAAGTCTTGGGCACGCCACAATTGCGGCGGTAAGGCCCCTCTTTGAGGAGTGGCTGGAGAGGCGCCACGGCGTCCTCACCTTCCGCCTGACGCAGGTACTTACCGGACACGGCTGTTTCGGGAGGTACCTGTTTCGGATTAAGCGGGAGGACACGCCCGGGTGTCAGCACTGTGAGGATCGCCCGGAGGACACGGTGGAGCATACGGTGGAGGTCTGCCCTGCTTGGGCTGAGCACCGCCGTGTCCTCGTCGAGGCGATCGGCGGCGGCAACCTCTCGCGTCCGGCCCTGGTTGAATCCATGGTCCGGAGCGAGGAGGCTTGGGAAGCGGTCACCTCCTTCTGCGAAGCAGTAATGCTAGCGAAGGAGGAGGCGGACCGCGCGAGGGAAAGGCAAGGCCTTCGTCCCAACCGCCGCAACAGGAGAAGACGCCCCGGGCGTCGGGAGTCGCAGGGCGATCCCCGGCCACCGTAGGCGCGGGCCTGCGGACGGCGAGCGTTGGGTGGTTCGCTGTCCGATCACCACCAGGCCCGGGTCGATGGCGCGTTGTGTTTCACGCGCGCCTCAAAGAGATGTCAGCAAAGAGGACGGGGCCCGCTAGGGCCAGAGCCTGCCAGGGTTGCGGAATTTGTTCGAAAGAGTCACCGCGGCCCTGGAAAGCAAAGGGCTTTAGAAGGAACACGGATGGGTTTTAGTCAGTAAGAGTCTGACACGCCCTTCCGCTCCACTCAGAGCGGAAGAAGTCATTTGATGATTTTCCATCCTTATAAAAAAAAAATTAAAAAAAAATTAAAAAAAAAATCTATGCGAAGTCTCGTTTTGTACGAAAAATAAAGAAGGATAGATCTTAATATCTTAGCAGTTGTCGGAAGAACTATATCTTAATTTGTCATAATTTATCAATTCAAAAAGATCATTAAACATTTGTCAATAAACTCGCGTCAAAAGCCCACAAACTATGAAATTTGACACTTCGAAGACCTCACGCTACAGTAGCGCTTCTAGCGGCGAACCCAAACGCGATAGCCTCATTGCATCGAAACTACCTAAACCTACTACCTACCGTCTCGTCTTTAAAACTGCACAAAACTAAACATACATAGCGTCGCGCGTCGGTGATACTACAATACAGTGAAACTACACTTTGCTGTACTGTAAGTGTTATTTTGGAACGAAGTTCCTTATCGCGCGTTGTGAAAGGGGGCTAGACGGAAAAATTCATACGAAAAGTTGTAACGACACTTTTTTGATTGTCTTTTGTTTCTTTTATGTTTGAATTTCGAAGAAGAATTGGTTTTAATTTCGAAATAATGCGCCAAAATATAAGATACAAATATTTTGATAAAAGTAATTGATTACACACTTTTTCCCGCGGCTCAGCTCCTTTTATTCTATCCTAGAAGATTTTATTGGAATATGATGAACTTTCGAAGACAAAAAACAGCCTCTTCATGAATGAGTTTTCTTAATCGGATCTGTATCCACAGTAGAACGGAACAAAGAATTTTATCGTTTATAATAAAAATTAGTATTGACTATTTTGAAAAAAGGAGTCTCGTAACTTATATGTCATGGTAAGTAGGTACCCAAAAACTTCTCAGGTACACACAATCCAGAATAGAAAGTTGGTATTAATTTCAAATACTACAAACGAAACATTCGAAACAAAAAAAAAATTGTGCATGACATCTGCTCTATTTTACAGTTTTAAAACTATGAAACGTATCAGTTATTTAGCGTAATAGACTTAATTGGCGATCCTTCGAACGCAACAAATTGAAGCTGAAAACAATACATATATTTTAAATCATTTATATTTTTTTAGTTGTGAAATACTTTTTTTATTTGATTAAATACTAGCTATTTCATGCGGTTTCACTTCTCTATCAAGAAACAGAACAGGGATGGTGTTTTTTTTCAAGGATAACAAGTAGGCTACGAGAATGAGTGCTATGAGTTATGACACAGCGATACTGAAGCTTTCAATCCGCAGAAGAGTTGGTAATCCGATGAGTAGTTTAGATATTAAATGAGAAATGATATTTATTTGGAACTTCGTTCCATCCTACCCGGATGACCCGGATCCCTTGACACCTCTCAAGTTTTTTTAAATGTTATTTTATTCAAAGTTAAGCCTTGTAGCAAACTGCAGTTTTGCGGTATTGCAGTATCGGAAATAAGACTCTATAGCAAAGTGAAGTGTCACGGTATTGCAGTATCACTCCAAATGCAGTCCGTCAGTTTGGACGCTTACTGGAGGGATATTCTCATGATTTAATGTGCTGTTGTGACTGCCATGGGCATGTCTGATATCAGGATAACAGCTAAGGACAGAAGTTGCAACGTTAGTTGAAGGATACTCGAGTCGAAGAAATTCTAGCCTCCCGGTCAAAGAACATGGCCTAAATGGTGTTTAAATACATTTTAGTCGTTGCAAAGCTTTGCATTACAATGCAAGGTCGAGTGCGCAACCAATTTAGTCGGAACTTTCCATTCATAAATAGCTCGTGGTTGGAAATTAATATAGCCGGCTGATATTAACAGATTTTATTTTAAAACAATCTTAGGTAAGTGTATCTAGGTTTACTTGAAAGCCAGTCTTAACAAGGGTAAATTCTAATGCTATTTTACACAACGATATTATAAAGGAAGGATACCAAGCGGCGTTCAGATATCGTTGCGTTGTTATTACAAATAACAATACACTTATGTAAAGTAATTTTCAACTAGGACTGCGATAGATAATACGGAACGTATGAGACAGACAGATAGCTATCTGTAGTGTGTTGCGCTTGAAGACGCGACGGACACGTTTTGTTTCGCTCGCTGCTATTAGCCGACTAAATCAAATCACAACAATTGTCTGAATTTGTTTGCAACAATTTGCGCGCGCTGGTACGCTATCCACAGACGTATCCCTCTACTCACAGTTTATCAGTAATTTCGTTAAATCATCACACAACATGGTGTCAAACATTATTAAAAACTTTTTTACAAAAAAATACAATCTACTTCCAAATAAAGAGAAATTAAAGTTATTTTATACTTTGTAGTGTTTTTCTTCACAACAACACCACTGACAAGTACCGGCAAGTTACAGGAAAGACACGCAATTACGTTTACTTGGATGATATATTTTCTATTTTTATTTTTTTTATTTAAAAACCAACTTCTGAACTGATTTTGATGAAATTTCTATGGGACTAATCGGATATCCTTTCACGTGAAAAAATATTTTTTCAAACCGGTACATAAATGACGGAGTTATGAGGTAACAAACATTTAAAAAAATACATGTGAATTGAGAACCTCCTCCTTTTTTTGAAGAGTCGGTTTAAAATACTAGCGATCTGTTTCAGTTTCGCATGGGTGTAAACTATACACAAACCTTCCTCCTTTATCACTCTTTCTATTAGATAGCCGTGTGGGAAACACACAAGGGCAGACACCGACTTTATTTTATATCATTTAGAGATTAAGAGATAGACCGGAGATATTCTAGCCTATTTCCTTCTCTAGTTCAGTCATCTGCAAACAAAAATACAGGACACAATAATGGCCGCGTTTCGTCCTCATTTCGTTCATTAGGTCAGTAGTCACGCATTAGTGTTCAGCTCAGGACTATTATATCGAGAGCAGTACTGTACACTCAACTGCACGTCCACGGTAATAGTTGGCTTCGACAGCGACTTCACTACGTAGCAATAAGGGCGGCTTTTGCGGTTCTTGTGTACTGTTTAGCGTCCTTTCAGCGCTGGTCGAAGAAAGCGCGCGGCGATAAATATAGAGCGCGTGGAAAGTGACCACGTGATGCCATGTTTACTGATTTCCGTGATTTGTGAAGTATACTGTCGCCACTGTCGGCAATGTAAAAGTTCGGCTTTGCAGAGCTTCCTTTCTAACAATATTTTCCTGAAATAATCTAATTACTCCATCAGTTAGAGCACCAAAAAATATTGACCAGTCACGTATTTTGTTTTATTTTTATCTTTTTTCACGTAAACGTAAAAGTAAGACAACTCTGAGCGTTGTAAACTTGCGTGACGTCATGCTTGGTGCACTTTTTGCCAACAAGTGAAGTGAACTTTAAAGCGCCTTATCATTAAAAAACTTTTATCGATTTGAAAAGGCAAAAAAAATACGAGTAATTTTTGAAAATGTTCTATTTAAATAGAACTATTATTATTATTATTACATCTAGGAAAATACTCTATTGTATATTGTGCGGAAGTCTCTTCCTCAAAAAAAAGTCAAAACGTTTATTTCAATTAGGCCATTAAACGGCACTTTTGAACGTCATCGTTTACAGTTCAGTAAAAATAATAGAATTACATTAATAAAATGACTCTACTGTCCATTCGGAAAGGTAGATTCTTATGGAGAAGAACGGACAAGAAACTCCATAGTTACTCTTTTCAAATAATGATTTACAAAATTTGGTATACAAAAATTAATTTAATATTATGTGAGGACGATGCACCCAGAGTATGCTACTTATAAGAACAAAGTATCACCAGTAGAGGTAAACTTATTCATTTTCTAAAGAAATTTAGGTAAATGGTACTCACATATTTACAAACATTGGAACCATTAATTAAACAGTGTGTGAGTCAACAGAAAAATAGAAACACAAAAAAAGGAACAGTATATCTATAAAGTTAATACATAGATCAACCAGTTGGATTTTGTCTACACCCTTGATTGTCCTATGGAGCAGGACCAGCATGTTTCCTTCTTCCTACATCTATATGTCATTTATATTTCGCTATTCTGGTTATTTCTGCTTTATATTTTGTAGATTTATGATTCAAACTTAGCAGAATGCATTGCCGTGCCTTTGCTAACAGTTTCAGCATCCAACATTTCTTAGAAAATAATCGAAGGCCAGTCGATGTGGCGACGCCTAGGAACTGTTGATGTCTTAGGGCTAAAATGATGATAAATAAAAAATGATTATGATGAATCGCAGCTTATTTATTTTCATCGAGAATGTAGATATCAGTTTCAAATACAAAAACAAAAAAAAAACTTATTATAGGTTCAACATTTTCACCCTTACAAAACAAACCAACATTCAACTTACAATAAAACACACAAAACACTGGACATCGACTACTGAACCACTTCCATACTATATTGTAAGGCAGCAGGTACCAGGCATTCATGACACGGTGTGTATGGTAATGTCTGCTTGTTCTGGCCAGCTTTCCCGTTTGTTCTGTGTGGACGCGGGAACTGAACGGGTGAATATGCTCTGTTGTGGAATATGGAAATTGACGACAAACATTAAACTGTTGTTGTTTAGACGGACTCAGTATTTGAATAATTTTAGGAGGGCAACTTACCGACCATAGTAGGTAAGTTGCTGTCTATAACTAATTCATTAAAATTAAATTCCAATTAAAATTAATCTAGGTATATGTAAATTACCGAAAAAGCTCATTGTACTCATCAAGTCATCATTCATCATTGTACTTCTACGATGGCCAACATTGAAATATCAAAATAAAATCAGCTGTTCAGTACATTTTCTCGAGTTATGGAAACATAAACGTGTTGATTTATTTGCACCTTTTAGAGATTGAGGTCAGGAGCAGGCGAGGAGGTCCATGACGATTAAAAAATAAAAGGCTTTAGCTCAGCGGAACAAGACCGAAACCTTTCAGGAGAGGACTTCTCCTCTCTGGTTTTCTTTCTGTCAGAAAGAAATTTCTGACAGAAAGAAAATCCCAATCAAAACCGTTAAATAATTGTCATCATTATTTTCTGAATATGCTTCGACTTTTCTTATGTTTTGTTATACCTATGGCAAATATGGCACGCTTCCGACACAGTTTAACATCATCGTATTGAATGACACCATAAATAACATTCGGCACTGAAGTACTCGAGATCGTCCAGATTGATAGACGTCACAGATAACGATCGCTCCCGGGCGGCCAGCGGTAACAACCGGCGGTAAAACACGCGGTAACGAACGTCAGGGAATTTACAATATTGCACACCTGGACAAGTCCGGGCGAACGCACATGCATGGACAAATACTTCTTGGTTGCAATAGGAAATGTGTAATCGTGGCAATTGGTTTTGTAAGTTTTTATATTATTTATTAAACTTAGTCATCATCATCAGCCCAAAGAGACCGGTCCTGTGCCTCTCGCATCCAGTGGATTCCCGCAGTGGTCTACCTTGCAGGAGGCCTTCTCTGGTACGCTATGGCCACTCCAGAACCTTCGACCCCATCTGCGAAAAATGTCTTATTGAACTTCTATATTGTTGTATATGCCTTGTTCTATGCCCACATACAATACATCTTCATTATGCTCTAATTTGGATGCCGCTCTGCTTGTATTATTCTTCTTCCAAAGACCTTAGCCGTTATATAAATATTTACTCCCTGCGTTCCCTATTCATCGATGCTCCTCCTCTTATACGAGTTAATGTCAACACACTGCAGACTGCCCAACCCTACTGATAGACTGACAGTCATCAGTACTATATCTCTCACATATTCCACTAACGAGTGACACATCGCACGGGCAGCGGCTGTAAGTCAACAAGGCAGTATAAATTGATCGCCTACTACACACCGTTACCGAGAACTACACTAATACACTGTAGATACATACAGATACTATAACACAGCTACCGGCACTGTACCTTCAGTGTGGGCTCGCGGTTGATGACTAAATTATAGTGGAACTGGTAATTGAGATAACAAACGAATGCTAAGCTAATAATGACAATACCACCTCGTATATCTAAATTAGATTCTGCGTCGTAGGTTGAAGTTGCTCGAAACTATGATTTTGGTGTATGTATTTTTAAATCAATACACAAATTTCTGCATCGCAGATGGAAGTTGCTCGTAACTTTGATTTTGGTATGTATTTTGAAAACAATTCTAATTGTAAGTTACTTATTCCATGCCTTTTAATTGCTTTATCTTGACGAATCTAATTAATGTAAGTAAACTATATAGTCCCGCTGCTGTTTAAAACTCTCCATTGCTCTTTTCCACACACATCTTTCTTCTACTAGTGCGATACAGTCCTTCCAGTAGGGGTCGGGTTCGTCTCCGCGATCTAGTATAGCGTTGAATGAGACCCGCTCGGTGGTTCTTCTTGCCCATTTTTCATCTTAAAGGGTAGACAGTAAGAGTGATAACAATAGTTCGTAAAATAAAACGCGAGCGTATTATATCATCATAATCACAAGATCTGATTCCTCACTGGGACCACTGCCCTGAGAACAGCTCCAAACACGGAGGCAGCAGTATCTGTAAAGCTACCAAGGACAGGACAAGCATGACCTTCACCAATGAAGAACACGAAAAAAAAATAATTAATGTCACCTGCGCCCTATAGCCCTCTTTTGTCATGTCATTAAAAGGAAATAGACTTGATGTCCACTTTACATAATCCTACCGATGCAAGTTCATTCCAATGGCAGCTGTAATCTACATCATTCTCCACAACAAGTAAAAAGCCACAGATATCGCGTAAGGCACAAATATTGACTCGTATAGTCACGTGGTCCCGCCTCACTCCTTGCTAAGTTATAGTAAACAGCTGATTCGACAAGCTCACTTTGTCACCGTTCAGCCGAACGTGAGGAATTCGATCGAGTTCAATAGTCTACAGTGATAACAATGGAATTGTGAAACTAGATTTTGTCAATGGCTTTTCTTTCATTGGCATTATGAGTTTTCTTTTATTTCTTAAAGTTTTTATTATTTCATAAATAGTGTCACAACTTTAAGATTTGACAATGATCAGAATATTCACGCAGTGGCATCCTGTATATGTGGCCGGTTAATGGCAATGGGCTTACATTGTATTGTTTTAGACAACATGCACACAGACAAGAACCCACACAAATTATCATAAGGGGATGGTTTGAATCAAATCAAATAATTTATTTACTTAATACGGGTAAATAATGGCGACCATCTTACTACTAGGTATTATAAATGCAAAAATTCGAATGTATGTTTGTTTCTCAATCACGCCAGAACTGCTGAACAGATCTGGATGAAATTTAACGCAGATATAAATAATAGTCTGGATAGCAAATGGGCTAGGCGTTATACTTTTTATCTCGAGAGTATATTCTCTTGGTACAATTTCCGACATCCACGCGGCGAAGCTTATTTTTATATTACTTTTAACAACGTTAATGTAACAAACTAACACACAGTTTGTGGCATCTGTACTAAGCAGAAAGTTCCGAGGAACTATTGAAGCACTATTAGTTCACAGAGAGGTCAACGTGCGACGGCGATGAGTCAGCGATACCGATCGGAAACTAATTCGCTTCGGTTACGAACATTATGTCACCGATTGGCGTCCGTAGACATCCGACTATTGTTACGTCTTTACGAGTTGCTTCACTCTAATTCAATCGTTTTTACTGGGCAACTCGGTTTGTCCTAGCAGTGAACGTCCCTTTGTGCCTATTTATTGGACTAAGTCTGTTCTGTCCATCAATTCCTTCCAAACCAAGCTCCTGCTTGATGTGGAAGGAATGGAATTGATGGATTTTTAAACTCCTTTTCTAATGAAATTCGTTGGGCATTTACAACATTTACAAGACACTAAAGCTCAAAGAGTCCAAGTCTCTTGATCTCTTCCTTCAAACTTCATTGTCTGGGCGCTTTTCTAGAAAGCGTGCTGCAAGTCTGCAAAGAACTCTCCTTGAATGACTGAGACTCAAATGACTTGTTTATGTTTGCTAAATATCCAATAAACAAGTCAAGTGATAACAAAACAGGCCCTACGATAAGTATATCAATCGCCCTTTTGAAAAGTTATTAAGACACTCGGCGCGCAGAGGTGTAAAGGAGCCCATTATTGTGCGCGTTAGCCAAAGACCAGAAAAATACAGTCCAAATGTATCCTACGTGTGTCTTTAAGGAATTCGCCCACTTGACACGGCCGGTATCGCGCAGACAATCTATCATCCATTCATCAGCCGAATGGCGCAGACGGAAGAAGTCTTTAATTGGTGGAAGCGAGCGCCCGCGCCAATGATAGCGCCATTCGCCAATGTTGCCAGTTAAGGCCACAATTGAGCCGCGGATAATCCGCTAAGTGGTTAATCTCCTTGAGCGAGACGCGCCGCAATTGTTCACAAGATGGACTATCCAAAAGACCACTGTTAAGACCTTTGCACATGATGCGACGTTTTTGTGAGAGTCGATACGCGTTTTCGGTGTGGCGCAACATGAGTCTTATTGAGTCTTAATTCTTAATATTTACTGATATATTAATAAAGTGAATTTGTATATTTATACGTATGTTTGTGAAGGATAATCTTTGGAAGTTCTTATCCAATTGTGAATATTATTTCACTGATAGAACGCTACACTATCGCGAGTGTGATAGACTACTTTTCTACCGGATAGGCCATGAGAGCAAAGCCGCGGGGAAAAAAATAAATTTATTATTTTAGTATTCAAAAGTGTGTTAGTGTGCATGTAGGTCTTCATTGCAAAAAAAAACAGTCGAAACACGGAGACAATTTCTTTAATTGCCTCCGTGAAATCTTCCAATGCCCTTGAGGAAACGCAGGTCTCTTCTTACACGAAAACTGAATAGCGTAAATTGTGCAGTTGTGCGCGGACCCTTAACATGTGTCGTTTGAGCCATCATCGTCAGTGGTGTCATGCGTGGATTAAGATGTTATGAATGAATGAGTAACAGCGGCATGATTCAGACGTTTATATTCCATATTTAGATCTAGAATGCACAACAATTAAGCCTGGCTCACAGCTGTAACTGTGGATATGTAAGATACGTTCAACACCCCTGTTTGGCTTTTGAAAACTATTTTATTTATTTCTGGTTTACAAAACGCAGAATATCAAATCCATTTAATGATGATCATTAAACCTTTATGTACCTACATCATTGTCACCTTCATGTTATGCAAATATTTCAACAAATCGCTTTCACTACAAATATTTGCAAAGGGCGTTCTGTATCTTATATTCTTCATACTTGCGTTGTACAGAATAGTAATAAATATACCTTTTTCCAAAATGTTGTGCTTAGCAGCTGGCAATCTTTTGCCTTTTTATGTAGTCGCTTGAAAATAGACCCTACTTAGTCAACCGATAACAACCAAAATAACAATAACCTTAAGACACTTCTATCAATAAATTACGGCTCAACCGACACAAATAAACGTAGTAATTCATTGGAAGGGAAAGCACGCAGCTAATCTGAACATAATGAGTCGTAAAGAGCAATCAGACACAACGACAGACAAACAGACAATCGTCCGCAGTGTTGTGAGTGCGGATCACGCGGAGCACAGAGACGCGAGGAGGGTCATTATCATTACACACGAGTCTGTAGGGCTGGCGCTCACATAGTCCATCTATCCTCAGTATACTAGGACCATAATTAGCGATATAAGCTTATAGCTTAATTAAGGTTAAGGATCGCATTTAGATTTTGCTGAATCAAGTTAGCGTAGCATACAAATATTTAATAAGGTTCATAAAGCTCTCTTTTCTAAGTCTAGTAGCATCTCTCATCATCTCTCTCTGCCAAGATATATTCATCTAATTCTGGTTTAAGTTCGCCTTTCTACATAAGCTGTCCCGCTATGTTTGTAACAACTCAAACTGTTTTGAATCAAACTAATGCTAGCCTTTGTGTGTGCAGAAATAATAGGAATAGATTTTGTTACAACCATTCTTGTATAATTGACATACTTACTCCGAAACACTCTAGGTCCGTGAATGTTACATCTGAATTACCTAGAATCATTTAATAAATTCCATTTTAACATTTTCCTAGAGAAAAACTAATAAGTTCACCAGCCCTGCGCATCGTCTCAGGCGCAGCCGATCGGAACGAGTCGTCCAAACAAATATTATTGTATGTAACGTGAGCACTGACCGCTGGGAGAGCATTCACTGATCACCTGCGACTATGAGAACTATGTGACGCGGATAATTAGAGAGCTTGCTTGTTTGTGTTTGAACTATTTTGTAGTAAGCAAGCTTTAATTAATAAGACGTTTTGGTGGGATGTTGTTTAAAGTCCGTTTTTGTTTATGATTATATTTGAAGCACGCCGTACATGTAATGCAAGAAAAAAAGTTCAGTGAAATGTTGGTATTATACGTATATAATAAAATATTAGCAAAGTATAAGCTTATTAACATGTGGGTTGCACATACAGGATGGCAGTAGGAAGGGTAGAACTCATTGGGCATCGATAATATCGTCCGCATTGCCTCAATATCGTATCGAGAGATAGTTCGGACCCCGGAGACGGTTTTAGGCTACTACGAAAATAAAACGGGTACACGAGCGACAGCCGCGGCAAGAGCTAGTGAAAATAAATTGTTCACTTACACCAATAGTTTCGAGCTCCACCAAATAACTTAGCATTCATAGTTAGTACATTCAACAGTGGGCTGACATAAACTAGACCAGGAGCAAGCACTTAATACCGCGCTCAGCTCAATATACTACGCTCAGTGCCACGTCGAGCTGGAGTTACGACTGATTGTGACGTCTGTACCCGGGTACAGACGTCACAGGCCAGGTGGTGTCGGGGCCTGCACCGTCACACGACACCACCTGCTTTACTTTCACTTGCGCGTAAGGGTGACACTTGCGCACGTAAACCCCTGGCAGCCATCACACTAAACCGCTGTCAATCTCTAAATATGTACAACTAGCTTTTGCCCGCGGCTTTTCCCGCGTTAAAGTAGCCTATAACCGCCTCCAGGGCAGTCCAGGGTTCCGTCTATCTTTGTACCAAATTCATAAAAATTGGTTCGGAGATTTACACTTAAAAGTGTTACAAACTCACTGTAGCATTTACAATATTAGTTAGGATTGAAATGCAGTTGATTATACCCAATCCATCTCCGACTTCATTCAGATTTGGACGCAATAATCTGTTGCATATCACGCAAGAACGTGACAATGCTTGAGTGAAAGTAAAAAGGACACTGAGCGAAATCACCATATCTATATTTTTTGTAGAGGATCAATTAGTACTTGTAAGTACAGTTTTAGCTAGTCTCCTTGTAATTACAGTGTTTTGTTTACTTTTTGTGCTTATTTGTTTAATTTGAATGTTGACGTAAACTAACTTTGCCTTAAGTTACTTCACTTGTAGATATGAATTCCCGCGGTTGTCGGACTATGTCATATTTTGTTAGTCGCTGCCCGCGCTCCGCCCACCGCCACTCGAAATATAATCATCTTACTGACAGTTATGTACCAACTACATATTAATCATAATGCAATTAATTTAAGATCTGAGGGCCAATTCTACTAATTTTTAAGCAACGTTCGCATCGTCCAATCCAGATGTTGCATACAGTCATGTACCGCTGGGCTAGGTGGAGGTGTCCAATCTCACCTGATGGAAAACAACGACGTGCTCGACGATGGAGCATGGTTGCCTAGTAGTTACTTCTTCACTTTAGTCTTGACTTAATGACCCTCAGGTGGTATGTATTACGAAACACAGACTCCCGCAGAAAAATCCAGTCCTTAGCTGTAGTACACAATACACACAGTGGAAGTATTCCCAGAACGATTAATTGTGCGTATGACGGTGAGCTTGCACCAATATTTCGCCAGTTATGGTTATATGTTTACGACCCATATAATAAGGCGATTATAAATATGTGCTTTCATTATAAATTAAATTATTAAATTGGCTATTGGTTTTATTATTTAGTTGGCTGTCGAACAGAAATATTTGGAATAAAAAATATTGTTAATATACTACGGCATCTATCTTCGGTACCAGGGTACCATCAGTTTACGGGTCTCGTGGTACCCATAAACACCTCATTTGTTTCACCATCGATTTAATTCCAACGTTACCGACGAGGCGACATTCTCGTAGTTTTAACTACATATCGAGTAGTTATCGACTATAAAGTAACGCGGCCCGCGGCGTTGTCCGTCGTTTAATAATTAAACATCGCTTGATTCATGATTATGGCCTGCAGTGGAATATGTTCGAGAATGTTAAGGTATGTTTGTTAATTTTTCTGAAATAACTTTTGGTCGAAACTATTTTTTATTTGACATCGAATCGTTTAGTTGCCGAAGGCTGTAGAAGATTTTAGGGCAAATCAAGATAATGAGCGTTTTAGAACGTATTGAAGACGTTGTTATTTCGAAATCAATATGATTTAGTTTTCATATGTAAATAATAAATTATAAAATGGATAAGAGATATAAAAGACAATACATTAAAATGAACGATTTACTCTTTCTTTCTTTTCTTTTTTTAATAACGTTGCCCCACAATAGGAATTTCTCCTTTATCGTGGGTACGTTTACAAACATATAAAACTCACATACACAAACAGCCAGACCCGTAACAACAACCTGTAGGCCATACAAATATTTGTTCCGTGCGGGAATTGAACCCGCGACACGCAGCGCAGCAGCTAATCGCTCAACCACCGCGCCAACCGTGCCGAACTTTACGTACTTTACGTTACTTTCCGAACAGTAACATTAATTCTAAAGCATTACATTTATTTCAGAATGAGAACACCTAACACGGTCTATCCTGTCATAAAATCATTCTCATGCCAAGTACATCTTAAATTGTAAAATAACTGTTTACCATCCAAAGCTATTTCAAGCATCATAACTTGACGATGAAAGTAATACAATCTGATTGATGTCTGATTACAGAGTGGGCAAAGCGCTCATAATCCTCAAACAGATGGCCCATCACTTAATAACGATGCTAATCAAGCCTCTATCTTCAACTTACTGGCCAATGGCCATATCTCAAGAGGTCAGCCTCCCTGATAATCTTCACTCACACCTCTTTCCGATTAAATTATATGGCAAGGTCTTTATAAGTAAATGAAGTACCAAATTGAATAAGTTGTTAATATAGGTACGTGACAGCTTGCGGTTGTGTTGTGTTGGGTGGTGGGTGACATAAGTGTCGATAGTTTTGTGGTGTTGATGATTTGAGATAACTCGATGGGAATTATCTTGATTCATTGTTACATTTTCACTGAGTAATAGTAATTAAGTTGAGTAATTGCCAAGTACTTTTGAACAAACGCCAAATACGTACGTTTAATAATATTCCGTGGATAATATCACAACTTTTCTCTCGCTATTGAAGCTGATGAATCATGAAATTCTTTGTACTATAACATTTTGGTTATAAGAAGAAGTTATCATCATCATCATTTCAGCCGAACAACGTCTACAGCTGGACATACGCCTCCCCCAAGAGTCACCACCGCATGCACCGGATTTCCGGGGCCTTCACAGGTCATCGGTCCAGCTTGTAGGAAGTCAAGAAGTTATACACTAACGACAATTTCATTGACATCAAAACTATCGATAGGGTCACATCACTACTTTAGTACGAAGTAGGTAGCGGAGAGGTTTGAAAGTGCAGTAAATATAAACGTAGTGGTTAATTGAAATCTCTCTGTCGGACGGATCCGCAGATATACGACGCAGCTCTTAACGCAATATTGTTAACGTGCGGATAACGCGTATTTATTGCACCAGGGCTTCCGAGATGCGAAGGACGGTACGGGTCGCATTGATTTTTATTTTATTACTATGATATTAATAAAGCAGAAACTTTAAAGTTTGAGTCATGATATGATAAAAATGTGAATGACGAGGCTAGAGATATCAGGGAATGGAGTAGGAGAAGACATCAGACCCAACCAAAATCTATTATATGAGGGCAAGACGATGCGTCACGTTTAGTGGTGCGCCTGTTCAGAACATGCAGTACCCAAATTCCTATACAACTGTAGTTTAGGGTACCTTTTAATGTCTGCAACCGATGCTAAAATTAACGTAGCCACCTACTTTTTTATGGAAAATCGTTCTGGGCGGAGCGCAAGGGATTTCAGTCTTAGTGACTTAAACCCCACCCGTGTTCCTCCAAATGCCCTTTGCGTTCCAGAGTCGCGATAATATTTTCGAACAATTCCGTAACAACGTAACCATCGACTGTGCCTAAACTATCTAAGGAGGCAATTGGTATAAACAGGGGACAGAACCTTCTAGTGCAACTTCTGTGACTGGATTTAAGTTGAGTTTGAAACTATACTTTGTTTGTCTCTGACTTACCGGTCAGGTTTTATACGTTATATCCACAAATATATGGTATACCTGTATGCTGGCAGGCTCATTTCATAGAGCATAATCGTGTAGTTTACGAACACTGAGGCTGTTGGCGATCAAATTATGCGACAGTAACGGATATTAAATTCTGCGCTTGAACAAATACTATATTTTTCAATAAACTTATCTATAAGTATATAGTACAGTGTGTGTCCATTTGATGGGTTCTGCTGATGGAAGGAGCTCTGTAAACATATTCAGAAGTTTACTAGTCAATAGTGAGTGCATCGATGGTTAACAATTAGTGGTATTGGTTGACATTGGTCAACCAGACTAATGCTCCAACTATTGAGTTGGAGCATTGTTAATCAAGAGTTATAAAATGTTTACTCAAATGTTACAGTCTGTCAAAAGTAACAGCCAAGATTGATGTGCATTGACAATCAAAAAGAAGAGCATAGTCAGCTTCAAGCTCTAGAGAAAGTGATATCTACCGATTACACTAAGACTTCCCGAAAAATTAAATGAAAGATTCATCACATTAACATTTCAGTAAAGCTTGTTGTTGTTCATTTAGAACTTGTGGACCATCGCTGTCGCTGATAGAATGTCTGTTCGGCTAGAGCTCTTGCTGCTTGAGTTGGTGTGAAATAAAGTTTATTATTTGTTATTTATACATTGTCAAAGTCAGAGCTCAACTCCACCAAGTAAGGTTAACATTTCGTGTTGATAATGCTCTTTTTATTAAACACGAGAGTAGTATTTCGTGTGCAAATAATTAATGTTTATGTCATTCTGTCGTTAACCATACATTCCGTACACGTGGAGTATGGCGGCTGGGACTGCTGGGAGGTGTCCGATGGGCTTGTTATCTGTAAGTGCGGCGTTACCGTCTCTCTCGACAACTACGAGACGCTAAACGACTCGTTATTCCTTTATTTTGGTTCACTACAAGTCGTATTGGGGATCCGTATGAGCTAGTCAGCTAGCGGAAATAAGGTGGGTGGATTACAAAGAACAAAATACCGTTAAACTTAGCTTTTGGAAGGTATTTTTTTTTAATGCAAGCGGAGATATAAATGTTGTCTGTGTTGGAGGGACTGAAGAATAAGGCGAACAGCTAATAGGCCGAAATTAAAGAGAAAAAATTGTTACGCCAACCAAAAGCGACATAGGACAATGCAGAAGAAGCTCCCGGATTTTTTTCTATCAAAACAAATGACAATGACAGCCATAACACTTCTGATGATTAAAGAAAAGAAAGAAAGAAAATACGTTTATTTTGCCCGAATTAACGCACAAAAAATATGAAAATAATAGAATACAACATATGAACATACCCAATTATAAAAAAGTAAGCTTCATCGACATCAAGACGTAGGTAATACTCGCAATACTAAACATTTGAAAACAGGTTAAAAGCCTAGTGAACATAATTTAGAGACCACACACGGCTCCCAGACGATGCTCAGAGATTCAACAAGCAATGATATCCCTCACTATGAGCGACCACCGGCCCTGCCTCATAACGCGACTGCTCCCGCCTGCTCTGCGCCCCTGGTACCTGGTACTGCAGCATTCGTTATTACTCATTACCAGCGCCCGACATGAGAATGCTATTAAGAAAGTCGAGTTTATGTCAACCGTGTGTATATATAGTACAGTATGTAAATTGTATGTGGGATATGCGTAAAGTTTGTCTGCTGCACTTTTATGAGAGCCTGGTATCATTGTCTGTATGTGAAGTTGTTGTAATAATACCTCTGTTGTAATTGAACAACTTATTTTTATGTACCTACTTACAAAGCAAATAAAAAACTATTTGATTCTATTCTAATAAGTCACTTAACAGAGCTATTATATAGTTGATGTATTTATTTAGTCATTATTGCGAATGTGTGAAACTTGTAAAAAGTTCGAAGTTACATTTATAATACTAAGCTAGAAGCAACTTTTAAAATAGCGGTCGAAGCGAACCCACGGTGATCCTTAAACATGTTGTGTCCAGTAGGCGACGTTCATAGCGGCCTCAATGATATCCATGAGGTCCTCAGAGTGTTTAAAACAAAAGCTGTTACAGTAGGAAGGATACGAAGTCCGCAGTCGATCGTTTAAAGGTGTTACCAGAAGTAAGTGTTATACAATGATTGGACGTTGATGAAGATTGTACGTGAGATGTGCGTAAGTTTGATATACTTTTATGAAAGCCTGGTATCGTTATCTGTCTGTGAAGTTGTTGTAATAATACTTTTGTTGTGGAAGGTCACTTAAAACGACATTATATCTCAGTTTAATTAGTTATTGGGTTATCGGATTTGTATCTGTGTTTATATTTATAGAAAAAAATCTGCCAAATCAGTATATTCTATAAACTTCGCACCGTGAAAACTTAGTGAGCTTAATGTGAACCATCTAATACTAGAATCCCGAACGCAGTGATCAAGCTATCCCTGAGGATTACACTCTACTTTTCACACGAAGATGTTATAAAGCTTCAAAGTTGACAACTAGAAAGAGAAGTCTGATACAGACTGACTTCAAATACTATGACGCTTTTACAGCTGCTATAGAAAACGGCGTTTTTGCGTGAAGGATAAATATATAGAAAATAATAGAATAGGTATTCTTTATTATGTAGGTACTTTTCTATAGCTTATATGGTGTACCATATAAGCTATAGAAAAGATAGATAAAAAAACATTACATAGGGAAGATATATTTGTTCAAAATAGTTATACCTATATCGTTTTTTTTCGTATAATTTTGATTCTATTTTCACTGTTCGTATTATATTTTTGGATATTTCTAGATATTTTTTGAAATGTATATTCCATATTCAAAGCAAGCCAAATGATGGCTGGCATCCACGAGTTCACTGCTCGGCCCCCGCAGCTAGGTTTAGATCGCCTGGGAAAAGTTTTCATACGAATGTGTAGTTGAGGTTCCAAATTAAAATCTCACGCAACCGGTCAACAGTATCGTACTGAATTTCGATTGTTATGCCGCCGGGCAATAATGACTTTAGTCTTTACATCTTGAATGCATGGATTGATAACACACTTCACGAACATTTTCACGGTGAGTTATTTACAGAACAGCACTTCACGATGCTTAGCTTGAAGCTACGTTTTAATGTTACTAGTACGAAGTCTGCTGATCGTATAATGGTGTAACAAGAAGTTAGTGATTTACAACGATTGGACGTTGATGAAGTCTTCCCCATAAAAGTTTATCGTTAATTTAATGTTCGCGCTGTAATCGAACAAGTTTTACTTTTAATTGCCGAGTGAAAACTCGTCGTTTACGAGTACCAGTCGAATGATTGCGGAAGTGTCAGCCATCGGGTGTCCATCGGTAATGAAGTGACACGCTGGCGCTGGTATCTCGTAGCCTCGTAGGTGCTGTAGTTGCAAGTACGTCTGTGTATTGGTTTTGGTATATATAATAGTAGACATAAACCCGTCAAAGCCCGAAAGGCAAACGTAGACAAAGAAGACCACAAGAAAAATTAGCAGCCAGTTTGCTTAGTAACAGATCGAGAAACTTGGCACAAACTGGAGGAGCCCTTTACCCAAAGAGGGGACCTTAATTGAGCATGTTTAATTTGTGAAACGTACTTACATTAAATTACTTTCAGTGTATTTTTAATTAAGGAATAAAGAGATTTTTTATTCTATTTTTTATAGATATCAACGACGGTACCACAAACCGTTTACAATTCCGTCTTTAAATAGGTAAGGTTACTGACCAGAATTCTAAGAAATGACGTAATTCATATTAATTCACAACTATTGGTTTTTCTTTTCTACAATATGCATCGTGGTATTTCCTATGATATACGTACGCTTCTCGAAGTCACGATGTTTCTGTGTATCTCGATAAATCTCGCTCCACACGCTAAGCTAAGCCGCGCTATAACTTAGCTTTATCTCGCACTAAAGAGGCTACTTTATGCGCGCCATCTCGCGTCACTCATGTCGAACTCGTGTCGTTTGGCAGTGTCGGATTATCGAATATCGTGAAATAAACACTTATTAATGAGGAATTATGGCAAATTAATGAGCTGAGGCTTCGCACACGCAATACGAAAATTAAATCTACAAAGATTTTATATTTACTTACTTATAATTTTCAAATCATATATAAATTATTCATAATTATATATCCTGCATGATTGATGCAGCGTGTCCTCAGTATATTGCAACACTGCTACTGTTTTACATAAATATTATATGTCAAATGAGGTAATTACATCTAATATTAATGATACAGCAGAACTTGTGAACAAATTGTAATTTAATCTGCTTGACACGACACCTGCAGAACAAAACGAAACCCTATTCGATCGACATAAGATTGAGTTTGATATAGTAACGAATTGGCACAATAACAAATGTCTTATAGTAATGTAATGAGAGAATGATTGATCGCCGAGAGATCGCATCGACTTGTCATCGCACCATTTGTTACACACTAATATTAGCGTGTAACAAATGGTGTTTTGTCAATAGGACCGCTTCGTGTAGTAGACAATCATAAGCTCACGATAGGAAAGACAAGACTAATCAAGTAAACCCTAATATTTCTGTAACCTAACCCGAAACCTTGAAGCTTGCAAAAGCAAAATATAAGCAAACAACTAAACACGACTACGAAATTGATAAACTGAAAATATAAAAGTCAAAAATCATAGACTTTGTGGCTGTATGCAGAAGTCAGTTCAAAACTGACTCCTGCAGTATTTTATTTTTTCACACTGCAGGGCAAAGGCCTCCCTTTCTTCCTTCCATTCCTCCCGGCTTTGGGCAAGTCTGGACCAATCTGGCCGATAGGCGTCAAGCTGGGACGAGCTTGACGCCATCTTCGCCTGGGTCTCCCGCGATGTCGTCGGGCATTTTCTGGGACCCACATTGCTTTAGCCCATGAACCTTTCGACATGCGGCAGACGTGGTCGGCCCAGTCCCACTTTAGTTTGGCTGCTTTTTGTGTGACGTCGACGATTTTTGTTTTGGAACGCAGCACTGTGTTCTTAACGTGGTCCATTAATCGGACTCCCAGAATGCTGCGCTCCATTGCTCGCTGACAAACCTCAAGCTTGAACCTCTGCTGAACTGTCAAAGACCAGGTTTGAGCACCGTATGTAAGGATAGGGAGAATGCACATGTCCATCAATTTGCGCTTATGACAAATTGGAAGGCCTCCTTTCATGAGAGCCTTCATCGACCAATAATAGCTCTTCCAGTCGTTGTCGGTGCGGCGAGCAACTTCTTTTTCTTGTCTCGCCTGGAATGAGACTATTTGGCCGACGTATATGTATTCTGGTACATACGCAATCTCCACGCTCTCTAAATACAGTTTTTGTTGGGCGCTGTTAGTCATGAGTTTGGTCTTTGACATGTTCATCCAAAGTCCAATCTCGAGGTTTGCCTTATTTAAGTCACTCAGCATTCACCTAGTTCAGCTGCCGAAGATGAAAACAGAACAATATCGTCGGCGAAACGCAGGTTGGTCAACCTTTTTTCGCCGACGACAATGCCTTTATCGGACCAGGTTAACTTTTTAAAAACCTGCAGTATGTTTTAAAGATATACTTAGCACTGTTGGACGCTGCTAATTTATTATATTAAAAAAAAACATATACTGTATTATACTTTTAAAATAAAAACAAAAAGGGGGAACTAAAACTTAAAACAGATACAATGGGCGACCTCATTACAATCCTCGATCTCTTCCAGATAACCTGGAATGAAGAGAGATTGCCTCAACATGAAATAGGGCTGTCATTGGTAATTGATGGCAAAGTTGAAAACCAAAGTCATTGCGTTAAATCAGTTACCAGCTATGGTCAATTATTCTGAAACACACCTACTCAATCTACATACTGCAATAATTAATTCCATATCACAATTTATTGTACACAGGCAACACAAGTATTGTCAGACTTAAGTAAAGCGGAGTAAATTACACATTAACAAAGTGCGAACATTGTGTGGAGTAGGTGATATTAATTATTGTGATTTATGTTCAGGACAAGTGATAACGTAGCGGTAATGTATGTATCTGTAGTATTACCATGTGCCCTTGGCCAGGCGTGTGGGTGGCAGGTGGTGATGGAAAACGTTACGATTTGTTTATTAAGAGAAAACTTTAGACTTGTCCTTATTGCTTCTTTGTTTCTATCGACTCTTCAGTTTCTGTACGCCACATATTAGGGTAGGAATACCTCTGACTGCAATATCTGATAGTTTGTCACCACTTTCCACTATTAAATTTTTGACAGACCTATCAAAACGTAGGAGGTACATACCACACATCATCATACCTTGATTAGTTACAAAATAAGTTACATTTGATGTCGAAAGGCTGAATATACGATGTTTATTTCCTATAATATAATAGGAAAAGCGGAAATCATGCTAAGTTAAACTGAGTTTCTCTCCTGAGTCAGTGTTCTTTGATAGCTATGAACGACTATACAATCTTCCATTTTCGAGTGAAAATGAAGGTTTTTTTGAGGCAACCTTGCTTCATCGTCCACTGCATTTTCTCTTTCCATTTGACTTATGACAACTATCGAATTTCCTTGCCTAGCAATGGAATGTTCCAAAATAACAATTACATCCACATAAATAGTAATCGCTTCTAAAATCTATTCTCCAGAACGTCCTAAAAGCATTCAATTCCGTGAAGCATCTGGTTCGCATGTCTGCGTCTAAGTCGCATGTGACATACGACGCGCCGGTCAGTGTAGTCGCAGTCGGAAGTATCGCGCTACTGGACGCTAACGTGGCGAGTCGTAAACTGACGCGACGCTCCCTAGCTAGACTGACACACTGCCTGGCTGACTGGGTAGCGATTAGAAAAACGATAGATGAAAAGATTATGTGAAGAGACTAATTGATCGTAGAGTTTTCGGAATGGATTAATAATGATAAATTGACGACAAATAAATTGGTATAAGGCCAAAGAGATCATAAAGTTTTCGAAAGAAGTCAAAATCAAAAAGTATACATAAATGAATCCAAAGTTTCTAAGAAACACACATTTTAAACCACTCCAAGAAATTCAGCACATAGTGGTGGTGGTTTGGTCCACACTTGCCCAAAGCCAAAAGGAAAGAAAAAAAGGAAGCCTTTACCCTGCAGTGAAACAGAACAGGCTGAAAATAAACAAATAAGAAGTCAAGCACAGAAATCAGCATTCAGCATGATGAAACGCTATAATGGCATCGAGACATTCTTCTCAATTCCAATATATGGTGACACGGTACATGAATACTCCAGAGCGAATTAACGCGTTCAGCGACGCTCCACATACTCCACAATATGCGAATATCGTCGTAAGTCTCGTAGCGCTCAATGTAGCCGCTGTTAACAGCTGAACGACACTATAGAGAAGATATCCAGTAAGACCTCTCTGAACAAAGGAATACAACGATGACTTCAGATGATATTAGAAGGATACTGATCAAGAGAAAGACACTGGCGACCAAGATTATCTATAAAAAATTGTTGCCATGGCAATGGCTTCAAGAAAAATATTTTAAGAAGGATTTGAGTTAGAACGGGCCAGTGAAACGATTTTGGAGTTTAGAAAAGGGACATGACTGATATCATTCATAATAAAGAAGACTATATGGAAGCAGAAAGCGTGCTGCACCGACTTCAAATAAATTGGGAAGGCTATGGCACTGGATGATGATAAAGATGATAACATTGTTTTATTTGCAGACCTTCTTTCTCCTTTGCGCTGCACATCGTGGCACGCGACTTAACGCAGAACGCATAACATGATTTATTTAAATACCGACTGCATAACATCGATGCATCGACGTGACGTATTAACTTCTCGTGTGTCAGCAGCTACAATAAAACGACTAACCTATATTATTTACATGCAGGGCGGTCATCGGCCCATATACCAATTATTGTTAAAGCGGTTATGCGGAAATCTCGAAACGGAAATTATTGTTGATTCAAAGCATTTTCTGCAGCTATATTGTTACGTATCGTAAACATCAGATTTTACAGCAACGAGTCTTCCTAAATGAAAAGCTTCGTATTTTCCGGGCAAGCAGTATTGTTTTAACGAACAAACTGTGTTGGTGCTAATATAACAACAAGACGTCATTCAAGAATTCTTTAATGACAATGCCGTTTATGTGGCGGAATTTTGGTTCAATAAGATGTATTATCAACACAAATAATAAGTTCTAAGATTAATCTTAACTTGGATCTCTCACCATAGCATCATGGATTATATTATTACTGCTTCTGGCGAACATAGGCTCAGCTTTTTGATCATGATCACTTCCGCGACGCCTATATTATTACCATCATCTACATCGTCTACATCATTGATCGTGTTCGACGCAACGTGACTTCTTCCACACACCTCTCATACGTCATCCCAGTAACCTTTCTACCCATATAATCATCATACATCACACAATCCAGCCATTGTATCTCTGACACCTGTTGGGACTTCATATAGTTAGTTCGTCTGAAACAGTCGATTGAGTGAAATCAGCGACAACTGAAATTGCGCAAGCGCCGGCGCCGCGCTAAGTGATGTGCAAACGACGCACTGGCACGATACACTCACGACTTACCTACTAACTAGTACTAACTCTATACAGCTGGACCAATGACATTGAACAGTAGGTTAATATGTAGTGTTTACGAGAGGAATAGGAATGTGACAAGATGGAGAGGGAGAGGGAACCCCAAGGAAAGGTGATTGTGTATGGAGTGATATGGAAGAAAAGGAAGTCAGTGATAGCATTACGGTTGACAGGACAGAATGGAGGAAGAGCACTTGTTGCACCGACTACAAGTAACATGGGATAAGGGCAAGAAGAATTTTGCGATATCGTCTACAAGAGGATAACTTCTGCAGAAACATGCAAAAAAAGAATACAAAAATGCAATTAACAAAGTTGGTAGCAAAACTACATAATCATTTCTTATAGATCTAGATCCTGCTTCAAAGATTTCAAGTTAGGCTTTAAACTAAATTGCAAAACTTACTTGTACATTTTTCTTTATTTTCGTCAAGATGTAATTTTAGAAGCCCACAAATTTTGTCTTGCTGGGATATGCTGATTATAACATACAATCCAGCTTTGTTCGCGTTAAGTTTTAGTATCGCGATGATTTAACCGTCTCCAGGGTCCCATCTATCTCGGTACAAAAATTCATCGAAGTTGGTTCAGCGATTTAGACATAAGAGATGAGAGAAAACAAATAACAGAAGAAACAAATAACAAAAAAAAACTCACGCATTTGTAAAATTAAAGTTAGGATAGCATTTTAATACAAATTTCTGTCCAGATCTTCTAGTTGTAGCTTGCCTATGAAGGTCACTGTATCATCATTAGGAGAACAACATACCGCGACAAAGCCTTCTCTAAATCCGGATATCTTCCGGGGCTTCACAAGATACAGACGCTCGTAAGAAAGCCGTCACCCACAGCACCAGTGTGACCTAACCTTACGTTCGTGGTAGCTGTGTATCGGCGGACATCTAAGCTGCTTGTTATGCAAGACACGTCGCTCATATTTCAGCTATGTAGGGAAACGACCATCTAATGATACTAGGTACCTACTTTACAATATGACCTGTGACGAAATATGGAATTCGTGTTTGTTGAGGTACAATGACTCTAAAAACAATTAATACAAAACAGTGTTGCAGAAAATACCAGAAACATGACATGTATCTTCTTATTAATTAACATAATATACGAATAAGAACTAAGGCCTCCCCTGCCAAACCTCTCAGTTTTGAGCGATCTCTGACTTTCATCCTAAACCATTGTAACGAGCTTGGGATTCGTGACAGTAAAAACAGCCGATTAAATAACCAAAATGACTTTAATTTAACAACACTAATTATTACAACTTTAAACTCACTAATAAGTATTTTATACAACTTCACTACTGATCGATCACTTTAATCCACTTGAAGTTCGCTTCCGAAGTATTCGCTTGTATCGCAAATCCAATAATGACTCGGTCTCGAGCTATGCGGTCCTTATAAAGGTCAGTTAATTCCAGAACCTTCTATTGTCGAAACAACTAGAAAGTTGGCCTAAATACCGGTCCCGACTAACCAGATGTCGAGAACCCTAGAATGTTCTAGCGCAGAAAATATTAAAAGATACTTGACTCGTCTACTTCTGCTACTCGATACTAGATGGCACTAGTAGTAACTAATGTCGTTATTTACTCGCCATTAATTCTGGCGCGTAACACTATGTATATTTATAAGATGAGACAAAACGTTTGACCCCATTTCAATAAGAAATCAAATGGTTTGTTATATACACCTTCATTACATAACACTTTCTTCTTTTTTCCAGATAAAATTACGAAACCGGACGCCGACTGCAAATTGCGCAAAAATACAAATCAAAACAATGTAGACTCTCAACGAAATCACTCGGAACAACAATGTGTCATTAAGTGTGGAGCCCACTGGTGCTAAACTACGGGCGTCTGGACAAAAATAGTGCGAGTGAGAATGTGTTGGAAGAGATAAAATGGCGCCGGGAGTTAGGATGTGAAACATGGTGCGATGGGGGCACGGCGCGGGCTCGGACACGCGCGCGCCGCCCGCTGCGGGACACCACTTGCTCACTCCACATACTGCCAAGCAGTTCATTTTGTTGATCGGGTTGCTGCATTGTGCGAGGTAAGATTAGAGTCAATTGATATTTAGTAGCTTAACAGATGTTCTTACTATTTCTATCTAATTTTATACATTGTTGAATCGATTAATTATGATACTACATAGCAAACACTACTTACGTAGCGGAGAGAGCTATTATTACAGAAAACTATAAAATCAAAATAAAATTTCAAATTAAGCTTAGTGTCAGCACTTTTTGAATGTCAAAGTTTACACAAAGACAGTCCCCCAAAACTCCTGCCCGAAACTTCTTTATATTATTAGTGTTATAGTATGTAAACACCGTTCTGGGAGACTGTCTTTTGTAATTTATGACGTTCAAACTAAATAAATGATTTTGATACATTTATATTTTCACGTAGTTAGGTGTTTAAATGTTTAATGCCGCAGTGCACTTATAAAAATAAACACACATGTTGGTTATATCGAATATGATTTAATTGAAAACTATTTTCTAATAACTCTGGGAAATATTTAGGCGCTGCACTTATTGCAGCAAGGAGGAAATGCCCGGCATGCCGTCTGACGCTCGTTAAAGGCACTCTATATTTCTAGCTCCAGTGTTTACTACTAAACTGAACTGCCGAACGCATTTAGTACTGTCGTAGAATTACACAAATGCACTCTCCCAGATGTTTTCTTTCACAGGCGCATATGCGCGTGGAAACAATAAACATATTCAGACAAATGTGCAAAAAGAGACAAAAATAATCTGTCATGGTTGGAAGTCAACTAAAGGGCAATTTGCTCTCCATGATATGGACGGACTTTCCTCGCGTGAACGGAACAGGAATATCTACAGAGATCCACAGGAGAACCAAGGTTACCGCCGACAAATATATTTTTTTAAATTTTATAGGCTCTAGAAGTCTAGATTATGTTGACGGTGATGATGAGAAAATTTGTGTCGAATAAAGAAAACTTTCTAAGAACCAAAACGATGATTGTCATCATCAACATGGTGTTGATGATGACAATGATCAAAATTAATTAATCTATGGTCTCCCTTGAAAATCATATAACCAATTCACAGGAATTATACAAATAATGGCACACGTTTAATTGCAGATTATGTCCTTAACTTTAACCAGTGAAACCGGTTCAAAAACAAATATCTTTCGATGTCATCCGTGGAACGGGTCCTTCAATAAAACTGCGTTTATCGCGATCTTGTGCATTTGTTCGTAAGTTATGAGTTGACACTCGGACACTTACTGAGAATGTTATTAGCACCTTCATGCGCTAAAAGGTTTAACGGTGAGTTTTATGAAACGTTGACTTTGTTCGAATAAAAATTATTGGCACGCCCATTTTTGTGGAAATGAAGATAAATGACAGAAGTTTAATTTTGTTATTTTTAACAAAGACTAACCTTGTTCCCTTCTTATTTATTTTTTGATGCCACATACATTTTTTGAAGAGCTCGCTTGCTGAGGTCGGTCCGTGGATAGAGTGTGCTAGCTTACAAGTAGCGAATTATTAAGTTTTATGTTTTTACGTGTTACCTTTGTTGTATTGTTTTCTTTGTAAGAATACTGACTACTTACATATCTTTGTATAAGTGATAGTTCTTATAACTCAACAGACAGATGTGTTGCTGGGGAGTTTGTTGCGCCACTTCTTCTTCCCAGCTAAAACACTAGGAAGTGGTGACGGGCGGGCGTTTTGGGGGACTGTCTTTATGTAGAACTTTGACGTTCAAAAAGTGCTGGCACTCAGCCTAATTTGAATAAATGACTTTTGAATTTGAATTTGAATTTGAATTTTTTTGATGACAGTCAGAAGCCAGACAATCTGACAGCAGTGTTATTATCGGGATGTTACCCAGTTCGGAGGTCAGATAGGCAGTTGATCCATGTAAAATACTGATACTCAGTTGAATCCGGGTGGACCGGAATCCGAACAGCCAACCCCTGTATGTAAGGCTAGGCAGATTGATTTTTTAAAGAAGGGAAACTTTGCTCCCTTCTCATTAAATTCGATCATTTTTGATCAATTTAAAAATCACATTTTTATCTTACCTGTATTTTAAAAGCATTAGGAGTATAAACTGTTAACCACCGCAATTGAACCAAATCAAATTATCAAAATAAACATATTCATCATTCAAATCGTATGCTAATGTATTCGGGCACTTATCAAAGTTATCAAAACAGTAGTTACGGCAAATTGCCTTTAATCTACAGTAACTACCTAACGACGGGGAACACGCTACCGAATAATATCGGAATTCTGGCCTTAAAAAACCCTAAAATTATTTGAGCCATACTTACATCAAGTTTTAATAAGCGATCGACAACAGATTGATCGAAAAAAGCACAAAAGGACCAAACACAAAAGGTAGTACTAACAATACACCGAACCCCGTCATTACAGATAATAAATCCGCAAATTGTGGATCGAACCAATTTCATGTTCACAAAAAACAAACATCGTCAAATCTTTGTGAACATCAAACCTATAAAGCATGTACCTTGACGTGAATAGTTATGTATTTGTCAAAATACTGTTTTTTGGACTAAATTAACGTGAACGTGTGCGTTGGCCCGAATTGTGGGTTGAAGACTTGAGTCGAGAGCCGGGAGCGGCCAATTATGATGTTTTTGTTGTCTGTAATGGGTGCTTGTTAAAAGTTTTTCGTGTGTATACCTGATGGCAGGGCTTCACTGCAATATTGTGTGTTTGATTCACAACGATTCTCATCTAATTTCCATATTTTAATGTTAACTACCCTTTGGAAATTATTATCTTTGCCTACGTCCTCCTCATCGTATACTTAGATATAAATCTTTAATATATGCGTGTTTGCAAGATTGCAGCACATACCAGTTCGCCCAACAGTTATGTCTAAAAGCTATCGATCAGACACTGACGTTTTATGAGCCATTACAAGACACTTGTCCAATTTGTTCCCAGAGTTCTCAATTCACAGAGAATGCGCGGAGAACTTTAACAACTCGACAAAAGATCATTCTAGTGATGTAACTCGACGCTGACGACAACCCATCATTACTGCCAATCCTTTTAACTAAACCACATAAGGGCAGTACGAAATCACCTTTAACTTCCGCAAGTAAATAAAACTATACTCTAGTCCTTCGAATTACAATTTAAAATTAATTGTGGCTAGACGTGATTATGACAGTCGATCATTTCCGATTTAGATTTTAACAGCCCCGCCCATTCGCCCACGAGTCTGTATACGCCTTTTAGTTTAACGGTCGAGTTAACGTTCGGTTATGTAGGCTTTAGTTGGAGCATGCTAACGCAAACAAAATAAATATTTATCATAAAAGGTCAAAACAATAAAATTATGACAAGTAAATGCCATAGTAAATGTTATTGTTTTAGATTTCATTATTACAAATGGCTCTTCTGAATAATTTTATTGTGTGGTCACACAGTGGGCCGACACTAGCCGGTGTCTATGTATAGTATTGCGTGGTCGAAAAAACCAACAGAGGTGTGTTACGCAACCTTGTTAGCGAGTATCATTACAATACATTCACTATAATAGACTTTTTTATAGCAACGGTAAATTATCTGTATCAAGTTTAAATTAGAAGATGGCGCCGAACGATTAGCTGCATTCCAATTCGAATACTTCTGAGTAGTATTTAAGCGAACAAATATTTTCCTCTATAATTTGTCTGGATCGTGGTTTGGATCATCATTAGCTGTTATTTGCTATGATTCTGAGAAATATGCTCATAGAGACGAGGAAAGATCGAGTTCTATAGAAATCTAGAAATTAAAAATTATTCACATTGTGTTTTTTTACGACTTCCTCATAGTCAATACCTATAGGCACCTAATTCCGCAATACTAAAAAGCTCATGCTATTTTTTTACAAATTTTCCGTTCCATTTAAAGATAAATTTGTAAAGAGTATTTCAAAATCTCCAGAATTTGTTCTGGAGATTTTGGAATATAGTTAGTTACAGAATAAAAATAAAAAAAATAATCCAGCAAATTTCTATGAACAACAAAAACTGCGTCGACCGGGGTCGGATCAAGTCGCGGGGCATAACGATTCTATTAGCGGACAGTAGACGACTATAGATCTGTGCCCTTCTGAGAACACGGCGCTCAATCTAACAGCCTTCCATTTTAACAAATTGCAAAGCGAACATAATTTTTTATTTATCAAAATATAATTTTGTCTACAATCTTATTAACGTGTACCACTGTGCAGTTATTTAAGTTTATGCAAATTGTTTTTGGTGTGGTATTTGTATTTACGTCGAAAGTTAAATAACTGAATTCTTCTTTGTCTACAAATTAATATATATTTACCATTGTTCAGTATGTAATTTTATGGGGAATGTTTTTTGCTTTTAACGATAAATATCGTAGCAATCAAAATGAGGATGCAATAAAAACGCATTGCATCCGTGTGCCACTCCTTTGTGCACGATTTGACCACCGTGCGAAATGTTCCGATGGTATCACAAGCACCACCGGAACATTGGCTTGTTAGCTCGTTACACGGAGTTTATTATTATAAATATAATAAATGAAATATTTTTTACCCATTGGAATCGAGTGCAAAAGGCTTGTTAACGACAGCTGATATAAAGACAAAACATTAGTAATGACCTGTTTTTTCTTGGTTGATAAAACATTTTAATGTAATAAGCGTATAGCAATCGACAATCAAACAATCTGCCCAGCCTTTTTTTCCTACTATATTAGGGTATTTTACATGGAACTGCTACCTACCTATCTGACCAACACAACCCAGTAACTGGGTATAACGACACCCCTTGGCAAGAGTGCTGTCAGATTTTCGGGCTTTTGATTATTCGTAAAGACAACCAAAGATCTTCAAATTACTGTTGGCGGAGCAACTGCTTAATGTGCTTTCCGAGACACGGAGGAGTCTTAGTATTTAATCACCCATCCATCGACCTCGACAATCGCCGCTTAACTTCGCAAATCGAACCATTTTCTTTTTCGGATGGGTCGTGATAAAGTGCTAAAACCCATCCGGGTTCCTACTAATGCCTTTTGCGTTCCAAGGCCGCGATGACTCTTTCGAACAAAGAACAATGGTCACTTTGGACTAGGAAAAAACAGAAATTCGTACCGAGATGAAACTGTCATCATTATGTAGTGCATTGTTAATGTAATTATTGGATTTCTTGGTTTATTTTTTAAAGCTGAGAATATATAGTTAATCTTAAAAAAAAAATCTGCTTGATTTATCAAAACTCAGTAGAAAATATCTAATTCCGAATGCATCCTTAATTACTTACGTTACTAGAGAAGTCCATCCTTTTTCTAAAGTCTATGATGATTTTATTTCTTTATCGAATGAAATCCCAGGCAATTTGAACCGTATAAACCCACGTTAATTATTGTAATAAACTTAGCCACTAATATAATTTGATGTTACTTCGTGGTAAATTGTTGTAAAGCCATGAATTAAATGAAAAATATAATGATTATACATCTAAAAATCGACACTATCATAAATCGATCGATTACGTCCCTCCCTATTTTTATTTTGTTCTTTTGCAACCCTGGCAGGAAATCTAATCATGCGGCTGTTATTATTTAGCCACGAGCAATCGAGCCAAGAGGACACACGACAGAAACCTGACAATCACATGGGAAACGCATCCTCACTGTGTTAGTTGACATTCTCAGAGACAATGAGTTGCACCAACCCCAAGTAAACGTGGATAATAAAAATGGTGGTAATGTTGATGAAACCCATTCCATTTTATAGTTATTAGAGATACTAAACGACACTGATTACCATTTCAATTCGGCTGCTTAAGGACCAACACCATTGAACAGGATCAGGCCACAGTTCTTATTATTCGGCATGAAACACGTGGTCGGTTGTCGGCTGCACATCTTAAGTTTACGAGTTACGACTCGTCGCCGGTTACAACCGAATTAACTGCCTTTAATAGTCCACGAGCCTTTCAGCTTAGGGCGACACTACACTTGAAGCTAAGGCATACTGTGAGTATAGCTTGAACACCTATTTACTAAATATTTTATCACTAGTTTTTGCCTGTGTCTCCGCGTATAGACACATTTAGTTTTTCACAAAAACGTAACTTAGATTCGCCTCCAGGGTCCCATCTATCTCTACTAAAATTTATCACAATCGGATCAGCGATTTAGGCGTGGAGGCGTGACATCATCAGCATCATATTTATTTGATAGATATTGAAGACAATGATCAAAGTAGGTTCTGAAAGAATCTACTGACATTTAACAAAGACGTAAAATATTTCCTCGACGAAACTATTTATACCCTTTGATGTTTCATAACATTTTCTGACGTTGCTAACTTTGTTAAATTAGTAGCTAACGTTTCAAATAGAAATGTCAAGTTATAAACAACATTATGGAACTACCACTGTGGAACTTTTACGTGTGCTCCGTTACATTTGGAGTCTAGCGATGACATATAGCCTCCGGACTTTTTGCTGGGTACTTTACTTTGTAAGTACTTTAATTATGTAGTGCATTATTTTTATGTATCATCAATAGTTTTCGAAGCGCATGCCATGAAAGACATTTTATGTCAATTATTTTTACACCTGGGTTACATTATTCAAGTTTCAGTAGGGATCCTTAATTATTTATGGAATTAAATATAGCCTGTGTTACACTGATAATGTAGCTATCCATTGCTGAAAAAAAAAATCAAATGCAGTAGTTTTTAAGTTTATTCGTTACATACAAAAATACAAATCTTTCCTCTTTATAAATTTAGTATAGAGTATAGATTATTATTAAATAAATTAAATTAAACATACATTATATTATATAAAATTATAACATTATAGTTTATATTACTTCAGATTAATATTATAAATGCGAAAGTAACTCTGTCTGTCTGTGTGTTACGCAATCACCCCTAAACTACTGAACCGATTTAAATGAAATTTGGTACAGACTTTGGTACAGTTGGCTACTTTTTAATGTCTTTACATTAAAAAGTAGCCAACTGTACCAAAGTCTGTACCAAATTTCATCATGCTGCAAAGGGTTGAAATAGGGGATGAATAATCGCAAAACCGATATGGATGAAATTTGGTATGGAGATAGTTTGACTCCCGGGAAAGGAAATAAAGATAGTTTCATCTCAGAAATCATCCTTTAAGGGGGTGAATGTTTGTATGGGAAATCAATAATCGCTTAATAGATTAGACCTTGGAGAATATAGGCTACCTTTTGTTGCGAGAAAAGGGCTTGAAGGGATTGAAATAGTGGATGAAAGTTTGTATGGAAGTACGTCATTATTGAAGATAAAACAAACAAAAAACAACAAAATACAAAGGTTCATCCTTTTTGTATTTTGGCACTTAAATAAAAAAATATAAACATAAGGTTCAAGCGTATTTGAAAAATTTGTATCTTAAAAATAAATACATATAGATATCATTGGTGCCTAGCTATAAAATTTCACTTAATCCTTTGTTCATGGGCCTGAGCTTGTCAAGACACTAAAATTTATTTGTAGAAAGCGTTTTATGTGCAGCCAGGAGTCAGACCTCTCGAAAATTCGGCCAGTCTGCTAACAATAACCTTTCTGAACTTCCACTAATAAGTGCTAACAAACAAAAACAGGTGTAAATCTTACAGAATGTTTGTCTTGACGTCTTGCTTGAAGTGAAGATAAATCATCCAGGAACCTATTGCCTTATTGCAGGTTAGAATTTCACCTGCTTTATCTACTAATTTGATATATAAGTACCTAGAATTGTTGTCTGAAGTATTTTATTTTATACTTCATAAACATGAAACATAAACAAACAAGCAATAATTGTATCGAGCACATCCTCACTATAGAACATCGTAGTTCTCTTGTCGCTTCGCGTGCACTGTCACGAAGTCCCAAAGCGGTGTTAAGTGTTGCCGCAGCGACGCGGAGCTTGTAACTCGCACCGCTTGTACGGTACGCGTGTAATGTACTCATTTATTAAAGTTTATCGTGTATAATGTAATAGTGTTATAATGTTGGTAATAACGTTCTTAGTGGCGGTAATAGAGCCGACATAACTCACTGCGCCATATTAGTGTTAGTGGACCGTCTCGTGGCGGTGATGAATGGGCGAGATCGGATGGGAGTATATGTATGTCTAGGCCCCGATTTCTGAACTAGGAATTTGATGATGAGTATTTGTCAAACTATACTTTAGCCCGAAAACCTCTCGAACTTTGGCATGCATGTAGGGTTTGACTCATTCTCAACTCCAAATAGTCAATTCAGAAACCGGCCCCTACATGGAGGTTCTCAAACGTCATTTTACTGACCCAACAAACAATTTACTAAAGTAACGTGTTTGATCGGCCGCGGCGAGTGCAGCGAGTCACATGTCAGCCATCAGTAACATTTTTTTTGTCAACCATTTATTACTATATTTATAGTTGGTCGACTTCTTGTCCCCTGACTTCTAACCAATCGCCTTCATCCACTACTCTCATTGTTTGCGGTTAGTTGGTCGAAATAGTCTATAAATAGTCTGTTACAACTAGATTAGAGTTGAGATGGGATTTCACGAAGAGAGTTGATGAGACACAGCTGAACAAAAGTGAACCAAATAAAAGCCTTAACTTGATGCACTCAAGTCGTTTACCAGTGGAACTTCACTTGCTCTTACAAGTACTAAAATAAGTAAATTTAGTTAACTAACTTTTGCCCGCAGCATCGCTGAAAAGTAGCCTTTAACAGTCTCCAGAGCCCTCTGACAGAGCCAACATTCAAAATCGGTTCAGCGATTTAGGGATGAACGCATACCATTTAACAATAAAAAAAAAACAATTTCGCATTTATAATATTAGTTAGGTTTATCAAGTACATACAACGATGAGTTAACAAACTAAACCAATTCTAATGGTAGCGTACCTACTTACGTAAATACCTTACATCGATGTGAACCTAGACTATAGTTGTACAGTGTACATACAACCCACGCTGTACTACGTATAATGGCTCCTCAAAGCTACTTATTACACTAATGGCGCACTTATCAAATTGATAGTTTGCTCGGTGTCTGTTACAGGCTGTAGTTGCGATAACACTCGCTGTAACGAGTGCGACGATACGGAAGCGATGTAGGAGCGATATGAAGCGATACACGATACGGAAGCGATATCGTCGCGTTGATGCGATAGGCGAGACCATCGCACTGTCTCACGTTACGTTACGTGGGCGGATGGTGTAAGGAATAGTGGGCACTGTGGTGTAACAAGCTACGTAATGTTTTTTAACTTTTACCGTCGATGGATTTAGAAAGGTAATTAACATCGAAGGCCTCGAAAATAGAGTGATAGAAAAACAGACTCTTGATTAAACAATTTTCTCTTCTCGCTATTGGTTTTTGGCCTAAAATTGACAACTATACTCGTATGTACATATATCTATCTCTACGCGAGTCATTTGGAACAGAATTCATGGTTGTCTCAATTGTCTCAAAAAAAAAGTAGACTATAACCGCCTGACCGGTCCCATCTATCTTTGTCCCAAAAATCATTAAAATCACCGATGTAGGCGCGAAGCGAAGGATAGATATCACTGTAGTTAGGATAGCTGAAATACACACAGACGTTTAAACTTCGTTGTTTCGCCGCAGTGTACAGCTACGCTAACACTTATCCAATGAGAGCGTGTGGAGGTGCGGCTTCAAGACAGCGTGGAGTGTATGAAGACATTCATTACGAGATTATAACGCGTTACTCATCATTAGGGCTGCCCACTGCCGATGCCGGGCGCAGGCAATTTTATGGGTTTTTTGTTACCCTGTAATTTCTATGACCATATAATAACATTAAGAAGTTGGTATTAAAGTGTAAGTAGGTAATAAAGATTTTCCTTTGTCGGCTCATGCTTTACCAATATTCCTAGCCATTTTCCAACTATGCAGCTGAATACCAGTATTTTACAAGGAGCGATTGCCTATCTGAACTCCACAAACCAGAAACTGGGTAACACGATACCTCTTGGCAAGACTGCTGTCAGATTTTCTGGCTTCTGACTACAGATATACTAAAGATGTTCAAATGACCAGTGGCTTAACGAGGAACGGAATATATCCCGTATGTAATAGATGGTCACCCATCCACTGACAGACCTCGGCAAACGCAGCTTAACCTCGAAGTTCGACCCGTGCGGTTGTCATTATTCAGCCCCGCGAGTCGTGGTTTACCAATATCTAATCATGTTTTCTCTCCGCAAGAACATTCTTTCCTGGTGGTAGTGAACCGCACGCTCTACGTAACATTGGTTTTGGTTTTCTTTGTTTGTTGTTCACAATCTCATCTGAAGGTAAACGATACTGTGGTCGACGATGGAGCAAGCTTGCCTAGAAATACCATATTCACTCTTGACTTAAAGACTAGGCAGACATGTTACGCCACACACTAAATTGTGATAAGACAGAAATCTGATTTGATAACCACGCTCGACCCATCGCAGCCCACCGGCTATTTGACACCAGAAATAAGGATACCATCTTGCCATCTGTTGATCTCAGATACATCGTTTAACGACGGGTCAAGGGATGCCAAAGTCACCAGCAATATCTCATGCCGATTTCTGTACTGGGCGATGTGCTAAGCGACAAAGCCCTTTAATCGAATTGAAAAAATATCTCATGTCAGCCCTAATTATCGCAATATTGATAGTCCACTTAGCAGAATGAAGTGTACACTGTGTGCCAAACGTAGTGGCGCGGCGACAGGTGCCATTCTGACGTATGTGGTACACTGTCGAGAGCGCAGTCGTTGATATTACACTGGCGAGCAATTCATTTGTTGTGTTCGGTGACTCGGCTGCTTCCGAGTGGCCTGAATCCGTGGGATGCATGGCGCCTACGAATAGGATGGCTACATACTGACAATATCTTTTCCTCAAACTAAATTTCGATCAATTTAATTTCTCGAAGGGCTAAGAGTGCAGAGGTGTCAATAGGTAGGTACTCCTTTCGTCAGTTATGTTAACGTCCTATAATCCCTTGTTTACTCTTGAACTCGTGGCTAAATGATAACAGCCCCACGAGTCGATCTTAAAGGTTAAGCAACACTTGCCGAAGTCAGTCCAAGGATGGGTAACCATTTTAACTTAACCCCAGCTGTCATTTCTAGATCTTTGGCAGTCGTTACGGTTAGTCAGAAACCAAGAAATCTGACAGCAGTCTTTCCAAGGGGTATCGTGTTTCACAGTTACTGGGTTGTGAAGGTCAGAGAGGCGCCTCGTGTATACTGATGCTTAGTTGCATTCGGTCAGACTGAAAGCTGAGCCCAACACACATGGGAGAAGGCAGGGCAGATTGAGTCCCATGTACCTAATATGGATGAATACTTTGAAGCCTATTGTCATAAACCGATCAAATAATCTTGGTATGCACTTCTGCGATATTTGGAGATTCGGAGATGGAAGCCAAGACAAGCCTCATAAGTACATTGAAGAGTCACCAAATAGCCTGGCCATCTTCTGTGTTGCTCTTCAATTAAATTATCTTTAAGCTCATCATTGGCGAGTCTTGAGCTGACTTTTCTCCCTGTCTACTTGTGTGGTCACATGAAGTCATCGCTTAGCTGATATAACATACAACCAATTTTGATTACTTACCAAATTGCATTTCATTACGCTTCAAAGATATTAAAGAGCTGTATATACGTACTAAGCTCGCCATGGATTGCAAATAGGAATCGTTTGCTAAAGGCTGGGTTCAGACCTCGCGCAAAATATTTAGATTTTGAGTAAGTTAAAGTTAAGTTAAGTTATCAAATTAGCTACCAACAGTAGATGAAACGTAACGTTTGAAAGACAAACATGACATGACGTTTCAGCTACTATTGGTAGCTAATTTGACAGTTGGTCAAAGGTAGATACGTAATTGAGACCGGCCGTAAGTAAATAGTTACATAGGTACTGTCAGTCCTTAGCCTTCGACTCGTTATGTAAAGCCACGCCATACAATAAGGTAGAAATAATAGCGGTGGCTTCGTAAAACTGTCATCATCACTACGTGTTTACTGTTTAATGCGATTATTGCATTAGCGCGGACTATTGGCGGGGAGCGGACACACGGCGGCAGACAGCGGGAGCGGGAATCAACAAAGAAACATTAGGAATAACTTTCAGGTGTTCATGAACGTCACATCGACATAAGAAAGAATTTACCCTACGACCGTGAGGTCTTGGGTCACTGGATTCATCCATTACGAATTTCGCAATAGCAGCCCGGAGTTTGAAAGTTGGTGGTACGGCCTCGGGGCGCACGAGATATTGTTGGTCCAGCGCCTGCTCTCTCCGCGCCCGTGTCGGATGTCGTCCCTGAGGACTATGAGAGTAAAGGAACAGAGAGTGCACCTGAGTTTGCGCGATATCTCCGCCGTATTTGACTAATATCTATTGAGATTGGCCACCGTGACCGAAATTCAATCGAGAGGATTATAAGAACGAATCAGTCTGGAAAAAAGGAACTGAAGTGACATGGGAGAGATGCTCTACAAGATAATTTCGATTCGTCCGATCTTAGCTAAGAGAAACGCTAACTCTCACCACTAAGTCCTCTTCCGACAGCGCAGTGTCACATTATAAACCCACTTTACATCTCCGACATTGATTTGCCATAACTTAACTAAGCTGAGCCATCAGCTCGCATTAATATCGCCATCACTTATAAAGACATGGAACCTCTTTGATAATAAGTGTTATTGTGCGATTATATTATTATAACGACAGTCGCGCGCATGTCGCGATAATGGACGATGTAAATAATAGTATTTATTGTAGATTCGTTCTCTATGAATATTTACGATCTGCTGATTCACAGGGTGTCACGTTAGAGCTGGTCGGAAGGTGTCTGTACCATGCTGGGTTATGTGCATTTTATTGGACAGTTTATTGCATTCATTGTTTGTGTGCTCTTTCTCTACGATTGGCGGTAGATGCTGATCCTTTTGATAGAAGCCCTTAGAAAGACTTTTTGCAATTACCTTTTCAATGTCTTAGATTTTGTCCTTGTAGGACCAGCTCAGGTTGCAGTTGCCAATATCGGCCCTTTATTTGGAAGAGGATGATAAAGCTAAATTACAAATATGTCACATTTGTAATTTAGCTGTATCATTCTGTTCCAGGTCTTGTGCCATGTTCCTTGGGTTAGGCTAAAAAACACATTTACTTCTTCCATTTCCTCCTATAATTTAAGCTCACGTTAGACAGAAACTCTGAGAAGTTTTAATCGCGATTAGGACTTGTAGTGTATTTGGGGTTTTCGAGTAGGTATTTAAAATTCAAACGAATAGCTAAAGATGCTTTATTGTCATTTGTTGCACCTTTGGCACTTTCAACCTTGCTGACATGTTGATGTGAAAACTCCAACATATGCATGTTTACCTACACTGTATGTACAAATTTCCTATTGGTGTCGAACTGAAACAAGAGAAAATGAACAATACTAATCTAACGAAATGACATTAATTCCGAGCTAATAGCTTCATACAATGATAATATGAATCTACGGTCAGCGCTCGGGTGCGGTTCCATTGACGTGCAAGTGTCATGACATCCATGACAGTAATGACATTAGGGCGCGCACTGGCGAGCGACCGGTGGCACGGTGGATGAGCGCGCTCAATGTTAGAGGTGCGTCCCATTAATAAGACTATTGTCTTCTCCGCAAATTGACTTGATTGAATTGTAAGTGCATTATGAATGCGAGATGTCAATGTGACCTCAATGGTTATGGCTAAATCATATTCTAAATGACAGTCGATTAGCATAATGCATCGGAAATCGTCTCTGGAAACATGGCTTTGTCGCTGTGCCTAGTGGCTTGGAAATGAGATTCATATCTCGTCGAGTTATGTCAATTTTGAAATCAATTTTGCAGTTACTCACAAAACATATTAAATTTTATTACTGTGATAGATATTAATGATAGATATTATTGGTTGTATTATGGTAAACAATACGAAAATATTTCGGAAAATTGACATTTCAACTGACTGAATCAATTGTCGCATTAGTGAGAGAGATCCTTTACATATTGATTACCTACTATACTTACAAATCATTGTAACTTGTGTCTTAAGTTACAATATCTTTTTGTCTGACTAATGTTACTGTTTGGTAGACGAACTTGTATCTTTGTCCTAAATACCAAAGTTTTTGGAAAGTATTTAAGGCTAGAGTAGACACTCCAATGCGTTCGCATTCGCAAACTGACAAAAAAGCCTCAATTTCCCTACATTTTTGACACTGTTGTATAAAAATGAGTAGAATTGGCCCTCTGATGACAGTCGGCATTCGTCGGGTCTGTCCGTGAATCACAAAGTTCATTCATCGTATTGACAGCGGGTCGCGGTCTGCGGGACATCGTTACTTTATTCAGTTGTCTGACGTATCTCATTACGATATTCTGATCAATCATGAATATTTCAGGGTTAATTTACAGATAAATACAGATATTAAATGACATAATCCTAACTTTTTATTGCTATAATTGCTAAAGTGAGCTTGTTGGTTTATTACAATTTCATGTTTAAATAGTGATTTTGATGAATTTTGGGAGCCTCAAGACGGTTATAGGCTAAGCTAAGCTTGCGAAGCGACTGATTCTTTACAGGTCTGCAGGTTCTCGATTTAGGAAATATCTTAAAGTCGTGGCCAGTCATTAGTTCTAAACCAATAAATAATTCCGTTTACGTCATTTAAACCGTAATCCTACAACTTACAAGTAACCGGCGAGAGAAAGTTCTAATGAAACCATTCATTACACTAAACCTAAATGATTGTGAGTAAGAGTGAACTAAAGTATTGCTCGTTAATAATACTTTGCTGGTTGCTCGGTGGTTACTCAACAAAGCCTGGTTACGCGGACACGACAGGGCCGTCTTTTACCTATTAGGCCCTGAGCACAAGATAGTGGAGCCTTCAAAATAGTTTTTTTTTTAATATATAACCAATATTCTAGAATTATTCGACTATTGTGTTAATATCGTAGTCACATGAAATAATGACAAGATAATTGTAATATTATCAAGAACATAAACTGTTTTAGCATTAGCAAAAACACAAATTATAAGTTTGTGCTAAAAAACTATTTTTGAAATTAACATTTTCATTCACAATTTGATTTTCTTAAAAAATATATTAATATTTTTTAGTCATCAGTAAGTGATCTGGCAGAAACTAACGGGTCCTCACCGACCGCGGGGCCCTGGACAATTGCCCTGAGTGCCCAGTGGAAACGACGTGGCCATGTCTCACTGACCACAGATTACAGAGCAACAGTCGTAATGCCAACATAATGGTGCGACGGCGGTTGTTTCTAACTTACATGATGTAATTTTACATGTTTGGCGCAGTAGTTAAGTGATTGACTGCTGCGCCGCGTGTCACGGGTTCGATTCCCTCACGGAACAAATATTTGTATGGCCTACAGATAATTGTTCCGGGTCTGGCTGTTTGTGTATGTGAATTTGTATGTCTGTAAACGCACCCACGATACAGAAGAAATTCTTAGTGTGGGGTAACGTTTTATAAAAAAAAAATAGATTTGCATTAGATTTGCATTAGAAGTCAATAATGCTGGAACATTGAAATACTGAGCGAGGACCAAATTTGTAAACGCGCGTCATTTGATTCATTGGTGAAGCATTTGTCGTGACGATTCGTATTCTTGATAGTCTAGTAAGAAAATATTTCTTTTTTCAATAAAAAAATCATGAAGAGTCAAGCCCAAAGTTTGTCTCGTACATAATGCCTTGTTGAAATAAATATATAAACATTGGAAGGCGTAACACTAGCAGGCCTCAAATAATTTGTAACTGATAACCTCCGCTGAATACATGAAGCACTGGACCGGTGCGGTAGCTTAGCCGACGAGAGCGGCGTGCTTTATGCCTCTCAGCTAAAACAAAACTATGCTGCCATTATAAAATCCAACGCCACCGCAGGCGAGTTGCGTTTTAAAAGTGATAGTGACAACCCATTACATCACAAACAAACCATTAATTTTGATAAAGAATCCTCATAAATCTTCTCGTACAGACACAGGGCTATCCCGGTATCTCCAAGACGGGTGGATACGGCACGAGACGCATCCGACACGACACATGACGCGAGTAAATCACGGCCGGCACGCTAATGAGCAGATATTGTTAATATATCGACCTAATGATAATATATCGAGCGACCGCCCGTACATCACTAGGAGAGGACCTTACGTAACGATTTAATAAGAATTTTCGGAATAGGGTTGTACGATTGTGACCGCTCGTCTTTTACTGATTCTTAGGGATGCTGAATGACATTTAGTAAAACTATTTATGTACTTGAAACGTGTACTGAGTCCACGACCTTAACTAACGATAGATGAGGAGTTGCTATGACGCGGTCCGAATGTGAACTGACTTGATGTAAAATGAGTGTAATTATGAAATGGTACAAGGTTAGTGTAAAGCCGAATTCTCGATGATTTTAAAAGAGTTTGAATGATTTTGGCGGCAAAACAAAAATACATATGGCGTTGATAAACATGTGTCTGAAAGATCGGGCTTTTAGATTGTAGGTACACTTTCAATACAAACATAATACAAATTTAAAAGAATTAGCATAGCCCTTTGTCTTCTAACCAACCCTAAACTTTACAGAATCAATAAAAATGACTTTGTGTTTAGGTAAAAAACAAACTTTGATACAAGTGATCATAAGAAATAACGGAAACACAGCGGCTCCAGACTAAGTGTGGATCTCCATTCTGTTAGCGAATCTGATTGTCGAATTGCCAAAATATAAGGTGAGCACTAGCCTCTGCAAGCGGCGTCGACCGCGTGAATGTCGGAAATTATCCCAAGGGAACATACTGCCTGGATGAAAAAACTCTATGCCTTTCATCCAGATCCGTTCAGCCGTTCGGGCGTTCTTAAATGACAAACATCCATCCATCAAAAACTTCGCATTTGTAAGAATTGAGCACAACAAGCTGACAAATACATATAATCTACCAGACTCCGTCATATTCTACCAGATCACTGGTGTGCAAATATTTAATGTAGGCAATTACTAAAATATAGGTATACGGTATACCTAACACAAAGACCAGCTTTATACGGTAGTAGAAAGATAAGATTGACGTGACATTTCGACAGCGTTTGTCAATCCCATACATTTTGACGTTCTGGCAATTCCCTTCGTCACGCTACCGCTGCCAGAATGTCACTTGTCTCTCTAGACAAGTGACAGTCTGCCCCCCGACCCCAGTCTCTACTCGGGTCGGGCACGTAACAGAACTTTTCCTCACTCTGCCGTGCATCTGTCCCGTACAGGAATTGTCCAGATTCCACGATAGGCTGTTTGGGATGGGACAGCGAGCTTAACATTCCAATAACTCGTACATTACAGGATGACATCATTATTACATCGATGGACTCATAACTATGATCGAGATTATGTTATCGACCGCTTTTGAATAAAAATAGAAGTCAGTACTCGCATGAGGACGAGAATTTTTTAAATTTATTTTATTGGATGGCAATAACGATGATTGGTGGCAAATGAGTCACCATCCATGGAAATATGCAATACCAACAGCTTTGCAAATTCGTGTCCAGCGCAGAGACAATACTGGAATGTGTCATGTGTGACTATAGTTAATTACACTGGCAGTTGGCACTTATTCGAGCACCCTTCAAGCTAGAATATAGCTATGCTGCTTGGTGGCAGGAATTGGTATGATAGAACGTCCCCAGATGAGCTCCGTCACAAAGAACTAGGTACTAATAATACTCGTAGAATACCCACCCTGCTTGATATGCACTTTAAATTTGATTATGTAAGTACAAGTAAGTCTGCCGCGGTACCAGGGCCACAGAGTCGTGCAGTGGTAGCACAATAACGAGTTAGAACGTAATATCTAATGTAACGCGATCTCCGAATCTGTGTTACGCGCTACTGTTCCACTGCGACGTGATTATCTGTGGCTGCGGTCAGGTGTTCAGTTACTAGGCTGACATGCTCTAGTTGGAGCGAAGGGAGACTATGAGGTTACACTTACAATATGACAAAAATAGTTTCAGCTAGGATTACTTCTGATTTGGTGTCGACTAGACTAGAAAACTGTGTAATGGGCTTATTGATCGCGTGTGTTTCTGTTTAGCTTGGAACCTTAGTTCGAAGTTAAGTCAACTGTCAACTAGTATTAGGTACTTCAATACCTGTCCTGAAGTTCGAAAGATGCTGCCTGAAGTCAAGGTTTGTGCCCAGTTGAGACCGCTTCAACTATGTACCTATGTATGAGTACCGATGTATGTAGGTAAGTATGTCCATTTGATTACTTCCGATATTTACTACTATCCTACTGGCATTCTATCAGTCTGTTGCGTATATTTTAATAATAACTCATACATTTATGATAGGCGTATTTATTCATACGACCGGTGTGGTCTTATGTCTTCTCAAAGATTGCCCTGGGTGACTTGTAGCTTTGTAAACAAGATGAATTGGGTAGCCAAAAACATTAAACGAAAAAAAAAATACAACCGACTTTTAAAAAAAAGCACCACTTACAAAGTATAAAATTTCTTTAATATCAGAAGTCGCTGTCAAAAAACGAAGAAACAACCAAAAACACCGACTTCCGAAATTAAAGTTTTTTTATTTTTCACTTTTTAGTGGTGATAATATTCCCATGATGAGTGGTTGCGCTATTTCCGGTTATGGAGCTACTTTGTGTGCCTTCGTAGTCCAAGTCTGGACCAGTCATAGTTACCTAAAAATCTACTTTGCTTTGGGATTGACATAAACCTTACAATATCTCACTTAACTAGATTTTAAGTTGTCTATCTTTGAAGTTCACCATCCAATACAAATTCATATAAATATAACTAAACTCTACGCAAAAATAATATTCGAATAAATAACCCCAAAAACAGGGTTGACTTGTACACAGCGTACCGGCATGATGTTATGTTATAAAGTGGTGTAAACAATAAACAGACATGCGATTTCAGCCTTCCCCAAAGATTTGCTATCATTATTGAAGAGTTCTGTTGCCTATCTCCGAAGTTCTTCATCAGATATTCACCAAATTGGAATGGGACCAGTATGGAAAAATAGTCTTCCAAACTAAAACAGAATCATCCAAATCGGTTGACAATTGGCGAAAATATCGCTGAAAAAACAAAAAAAAATTCAGTCGTATTGAGAAGTGTTAAAAAAATCTCAATTTTTATAGCTATATTGAGGACGGCTTCCAGTGTAACGCGGTGCAGCTGGGACCAGGAACTTACATGAAGCGACTGCTTCTTAACCCTCGCAACCTAATAGCTGGGTACCACAATACGTGTTGCCAGGACTGGTTAGCAGACTTTCAGGCTTCAGCTGATTTGTAACGGCTATCAAAGATCTTTAAATGACGGCTTAATGTGCTCTCCAATGCCTGGGGGCCTCGGTATGTACTAGATGGTCAATGATCCAGGAACAAACTACCTACGACAAGGGTCGCTTGACCTTGAAGTTCGACAAGTATGGCTCTTATTAGGGCTCTTTAACATCAAATATACGGGTTTCCAAAGCATACCTATCGTAGCTAAAAGCGTATCAGAGTACTTAAGTAACCACTGTATTGTTTTGTCTCAAACAAAATATTGATTTATTGTTAAACTATAACCTTCTTCATCTTCAAACGGCTATAACGAAAGTCTATCTCAATAATAAGGTAATAACTGCTACAATAACTCACATTCACCATTTCGTTTTACTACGCGAGCCTTCATCGAATTATGTAAATGTGATAACATCATTACATGCTCACGGAAACTGCCGACGACAGCCGAACTCACCCGAAGCGACATTCTCCTTCCACCGCGGAACTAATCACACGGCAATGTTAACGTTTTTATGGGGAACAAATTATTGGATAAACATTAGAAGATATTAACGTTCGAGTTCAGAAGGACAACTGGAAAAATGATAGCACCGAATCGAAAAACTGTGCAGAGAAAGATACCTACTGTTTATTCAAGGTCCTCGGCTTGTTTTGACCTAAATGATTCAGCTGGTTGTAAAAGAAGAGGCCGAATTAATTTAAACATGTTAGTTCTATCCGCCATGTTCATCAAGAGGTGTTACCAAAAGTCTGACAAGCAGTCTTCGTAAAGAACTCCTTCCTCAGGTACTTACTTACGGCTCCTGACGCTCAGCAGCTTAACGTCATGAAGGTCAGACAGGCAGTCGCGTGTACAATGCTACTACCAGCAGCAGCCGGTTAGACTGGAAGACGATGTCACCATGAGTACATCGGTGGCAAAGCTAAGCTAGTCAGATGATGACGTGTGCCTTCTGTACACGTTGCGTGGTGGCGATGGGAGTCGCAGTGACATGCATGCCGCCGCTTTATATACGACACACTTATAGCGCTTAGAGCGGTTGCGCACTACGTCCGATCCGAATCCGATCCAAATCCGTCAATATACTGTCCGAGAAAACTCGGACCGAACTCGGATATTGCTTACGCACTACCTCCGGTCCAAATCCGTGATTCAGGCGTCATTTTACGCGGAGTCGCTACAGAGCGTTCCCGTCACTATATTATATTACTCTTTGGATCACGTCGTTGATCATGAGCCTTTTCAATCGGCGTCAACTTCAGGCAATGCTATTGTACCTATGGAAACGCAAAAGAAGTAAAAAATTAACTCGCCCGCCGCGCGCGGGCCGAGTCACGTCGCCCCCCCCCTCCTGCCTCTTTTCTCGGACGCAGCTCGGATTCGGTTCGGACGTAGGACGCAGCTCGGATTCGGTTCGGACGTAGTACGCAACTGTTCATACAAATAATACTATGGCCACTTCGGTCTGTCAATAATCTTATCCGAAATGGAGATTCTCGGATGACGGAGAGAAATCGCATGACGAAAATCGGGTGTAGTGCGTAAGCTACCATACAAATTGTTCTACGACTACGCCGGACCGTCTTTTCACGGATACTGATCGTGTTCGGATACTGACGTAGTGCGTTAACTCTCTTACTTGGGGACACACTGGTGCACTGGACAGATAGCTGGTTCCTCCTGCTAAGTTTCAAGTAACTTGCACTGGGAAGTTGACTAACAAGCGATGTTCATAAAACTTAATGTTTGGAACTGTATAGCAGTTCACAACTAGACGTTACACAAATCCTACATCGCATCATCGAAGTCCTCCGCGCGATTTGATCACACACAACAACGCCAACAACAACGGGCAGTAGTCCACCGGACCGGGACTTTAAACCGCTACCAGATACTCTGCAAAAGACATCGCTCATTGCTTCACCGAATCTGAAAGCGTTGAATATTTAATAGAAACAAGCTTATTCCAGTGGCTTTGCTCGTGTGGCCTGTTCCATACAAGCCCATTCATTGCATTTTTGTAATTGGATTACCTCATAGGAGTTGTTAGCTAAAGTGTTCGGCCGTATGTCATGGGCGGCACTCTCCAAACTGTCGGATTTACAGCAAATTAACAAATATCTCCCGATAGCGACACAACAGGTCCCCTACACCTGTCCATTATATACACGTGTACCTACAAGAACAGCTGTTGTAACGCATGTTTCTTGCTACCTTTCCTTGGACACAAATGACACTGCGCCGGGTTATGAATTAAGAATTCGAAGTTGAGGACCTGACAAACTTGAGCCTGACAAGTTGAGGACCTGACAAACTTGAGCCTGACAAGTTGAGGACCTGACAAACTTGAGCCTGACAAGTTTTTAGCTTCAAAGTCTTATTTCGAAAACAAGATATTTTTTTAATGTACAAACAGACTTTTTTTTATCTTTGTAACTGATATAATCATAAATTTGAAATAATCTTCATTACCACAAGGATGCAATAAATAAAAAATAAAAAAATACTTTAATTCAGACCTTGATCCATATTATGTTAGTATTAAACAAACTTATAAGCTATGTTAGTACAAAAATATTAAGTTTTAATAAAAAAAAATCATGAAACAGTCCCATCTTTCCCGGGTCCACGTGTTAGATCACAGCTCTTTCACAGAGAAGTGTTACCCAGCCGGCAGCGGCAGTGCGAGCTTATTGAGCTGAACATGCTATGCTCATACGTTTTAGCATATTCCCGCGGTGGCGGTGTCAGCATAAACTAAGCGTAGGTCGCTACGTCTTACGATCTAGCACTTTTCAGTCAATATTTTATAAGAACCGGACAAGTGCGAGTCAGACTCGCGCACCGAGGGTTCTAATCGCGTCGATTTTATCCGAGTATACATTACCTACGGAAGTTTATAAATTATGAAAGCAAACACAAACTTAACTTTGTTGGGGAAAAAATGTTCTCCCATACATCAATTTACGTCACGGTCAATTCTTCAGTTGAAAATATAAGTTTGTAATCGTAAAAAATGTTTTTTACGATAAAACTATAAATTACCGATTTTCAGACTTCTTTCTGTACTTGTACTCTAAGATCTATCATTTTGCAAAATTTCATGAATCCAGGTCAACGGGAAGTACCCTATAAAGTTTGATTCCTTTGAGAGTCTCAAAATATATGTTTTTTGCGTCATAAACCGTATCATTGTTTAACGTTAACTTAGAAGTTTTATATTTTCACAGCTTCACGGGACTGTGTATATGGTAATTCCAACTCGATACCACCACTAGAAAGTGACAGGAAAGCAAAACACGCAATTTCGTTAACTTGGATGATATATTTTCTATTTCTTCCAGCTATTTTGATTTAAAACCAAAATACTGAACCGATTTTGATAAAATTTATATATCTATGGAACCAATCGGAACGTATAGCCTTTCATATGAAACAAGAATTTTTCAAATCGGTTCATAAATGACAGATTTATGAGGTAACAAACATACAAAAATACACCCAAATTGAGAACCTCCTCATTTTTTTTAAAAACATTTGGTTAAAACTAAGCCAGCCCACAATCCATCGCTATCTCCAGCTCGGTGGCGCTGCCTCGCAGGCGCTGTAAACAACCGCGCTACAACTGGTACCGTTGTCGCACTTGTCGAACAGCGCTGCGAGACAAACGAGGCACGACTGTGAGCTATGCTGGCTCACCCACTGGCCCGAAGCCGGCGCAGGAGAGTACGTGGGAACTGGATTATGAGGCGACAGCCGTTGTTTGTAAGGAAGTAGGAATTTGGTGGCCACCTGCACTGAAATGATTTCAGTATCTGTAACTGTGTGCCAATGTGTGTCAAGAAAAGCAAGCATGGTGATTAATGTTCGTGACTACTTTATATACCTAAGGAGAGGTTTATATAAAATCTAATTAGTCCGTCAGATAGATTTCCAAAAACTTTTGGACACGTATTTTGTCTTTTGTCACGTAAACAAACAATTAAGGCGATACAGTGCGTTAAAAACTTGTGTGACGTCACTTACCAGTACACTTTATAACCCCCGACGACGCAATAACGACGGTGTGTTATAAGTTTGACGTGTCTGTGTGTGTGTGTCTGTGGCATCGTAGCTCTCGAACGGATGAGCCGATTTTCGGTCCGAGGACCGCTACTATACTATGTATGTAATTACTAAAACTTGTGGTCTCCCGAGAGGCGAAGACGCTTGGCTCAAAGAATCGTACCTAAATTAAACTAAAAGGATCAATACATTTATTTTTTTACTTTTTAAAGAGTTTTAGTCGGGGGTTTTTTAATTTTTATTTTATTTTTTTACTGGAAAGTGACGTTACAAGCCCCCACCCTTATCTTTGATGCGTTTTATCTTCGTATTTTTTTATTGATTTGATAAAAATAAAAAATACGTCTTCAATATTTTCCGATAGTCTAACTGACGGACTAAATAGAATCCCATTTTTTTAACCCAGGAAACATTTGTAAGTCACTGGTTCAATAAATACTTTTTACAAAAAAATACAACTAACTTCCACATTAAAAAAACACTACAAAGTATAAAATAAATTTAATTTCGGAAGTCGGTGTTTTTGGTTGTTTCTTCGTTTTTTAACACCGACTTCCGAAATTAAAGTAGTTTTTCACTTTTTACTGGTATTCCACACCGAACAACACCACTGAAAAGTATTTTGATCAATCGGGAAGTATAACCTTTTCACATAAAAAATATTTTTTCAAATCAGTTCATATATTACGGAGTTATGAGATAAAAAAAAACAAACAAAATAAAAAAAACAAACAACCGAATTGAGAACCTTTTTTTGAAGTCGGTTAACACAGACAGACACGATGCTGAGCATGCATCGTGTCATCTTCCTTCTAAAGCTACATGTGTCATACAAACAGCCCGCCTCGTGGTGCCGGTACCTGTGCTAAACATTCGCAGCGCGCCAAAAGAGTAGGCTCTTCTCTTCCTTCGTACGAAATGGACGTTGACATAATAAAAATACCTTGTGGGGCCAATTGAAAGAATTGGCTCTCTGATGATAACAGTATGCACAGAAAAGCATTGCTACTGTTCCTGCAACAATTAACAATAAGTACCAATATTTCTTTGTTGTCAACGCTCTCTCTATCAATACTCATAAACTATCAGCTGTAGTTTTTCCCCTTGTTCATAGAAAACGCAATTATTTACGAGCTGTCCACGTCATGTCCGGGCAGTTGGCGGGTGATTATAAAGTGAAAACTAACAAAGGCGCGCACTAACGAGGGCCGTGTAATACACAGTCCACAGGTACACAACACACAGGTACGCAGAGTACACAAGCACGCAGGCACTCGATAATTGGCGAGTTTATGAACCGGTGGACAATGATAGGCCGAGAGCCCGAGACTAACATTTGAACATTATGTTGTATCAGAACGAATCGTCTTCTAAGGCGTTCAGGCTGAGCGGTGATGTCCCAGTGGATGTCAGTGACCAAGGATCGAAAAATATTTATGTTAAAATAGCTTTTCCCAGGTAGTAGTAGTACCTTTCTACATATTAGAAATATATTTTATAAATCAGAAACATTCTTTCAGATATTACCTCCTACAAACGAATTGTACCTCTTTATAATATCAGTTTATATGGAGAAAATAAGATAGGACAATATACTGCCTTGTGAAACACCAGTCATCATCAGTTTCCCAAGTTGGTTGTTAAAAATAACACAGTATTTGCAAGCTCCTGCACTAAATGGTCTCTAGCGCGCCACGGCGCCGCACATCGTGGTGCGGGTGTGAATGGGACGGATAAAGCAACAATTAATTGGTCTACCGTGCGTGGGACGAATGATACTGTTTCTATAGACGTTAGTAATTCATCAAATAAAAGGTGCACATATATGTTGAGAAGTTGGGTAAAACTTTCGAGTTAATTGCCATATACGTGTCCAGCCATTGATTTGGAACTTAAACTATGAAACTGATTTGAGCATACATCTAGATCTGCGTGGTGATATGGTATTGTTACGTCATTTACTTTGCTTTGCTCATAAATTAACTTGAGGTTGGCGAAGAATCTCTTGTATTTTCTAAAGCAAATGTTAGCGACTATCATTTCTTTTTCACCATCATTACTTTCTCTCCTGATCATTCGTGATGGATTCATTTTTAATTTGAAACAAATAACAAACTACGTGCGATTGACCGCACGCCGGTAGCAACACTTGAACCTGAAGCTTGCCTGGGATACTCCGTGTATCGAAAATATACGTGTCCAGATAGCCACTGACGTCCTGCCAGGGTTGCGGAATTTGTTCGAAAGAGTCACCGCGGCCTTGGAACGCAAAGGGCTTTAGAAGGAACACGGATGGATTTTAGTCAGTAAGAGTCTGACACGCCCTTCCGCTCCACCCAGAGCGGAAGAAGTCATTTGATGATTTCCAATTCTTAAAAAAAAAATGCTGGCCACTGACGTGCGCCGTGCATCGCAATTGAATTTGACAGAACTTCAGTTCAGCTAGCTTTGTAGATCGTTGCTTTATTTATCGTGAGCCTCGATTGCTTTCATACCGCTTTGTAGACTGTCTCATGTAATTTGACGTTCCAAAAGTACCTACTTAATATCAATAAATGGATCTTAATTTCGCAATACTAAACCAGACCATTCATAACAGTAATATGACTACCGACCGACTGCCTGACTCCCCTAGTTCAGGTTCGACGCCGGCTCGTTGTCAATTTATGCCCAACATTGGAGCTAGGCCATCAATTAGTACGGGGCCGCTAATTACGAAGCTCGTAGATAACTGTTATCAGTGCGTGGGAGAACTGCAACTGTTCTGAAATCGGAACACATTCCTGAGACAGTCCTCAGGGGATGCAGAAGAATCAGAGACAATGGGTGAAAAGGATCTACCAAGTTGGACAGACGAAGGGTAAAGGTACACAATTCATCTATAAGAGTACCTAATACTGGCATTCAATTGCAACCGGTTAGACTGAAAACCGACTCCAACGTAGCTGAGAAAAAGCTACAGATTATAATGACATAATGAGCCGACAGCGCTCTCACTTGTGAGACTTAGATCCTCTCCGTGAGGAAGCAAAGCAAAACACCACGCGGCTAAGTTGATGGATGTCAAAATTTGTATGAATTGAACTATAACATCACGGTTAAGAGCAATGATATTGAAACAAATCACATATCATTTCAAACCTTGTACCCGACAAGCGCGCAACCAGCAACTTGTTGAGGCTATACCAATTAGAGGTTTTAAAATAACAGACTAGAATAATAAATGGTCAGCATTTCAGTCTACACAAAGACTAGAAAATCTTTGTGTAGACTGATCTTTCTGTACCACATCTGCCACGTAGCACGTTCAACGTCAGGCTCGACAGTCGCAGGCGCCTACCGCAACGTCAGAGCCGCTTATTTACCGCGTTACAACAGCCAGCGGTATTACCATACAACTAGAAACCATGGAGTTATGAGCGTGAGTGACAGCGCGTGATGTATTGTGAGTAGGCCTCCTGGCCCACGATTGCTCACTAGTGTGAGCAATCGTGGTACAGTCAATACATGTGGAGGTGTTGGCAGCGCGATGCGCCTCATAGTAATGCGTCATAACACCTATGTACCACAGCGGAAAGTTTAGAGCACACACATATCACTTATAGCTGCAATCAAGGAATCTTTCAGTCAAGAGAGAATAGGTTACTTCTAGGCAAGCGTGCTCCATCGTCGACCACATCATCGCTTACCATCAGGTGAGATTATGGTCATCAAGGCGAGGGGATCAAGGAAAAAAATGGGTCGTTATGTAATACTTGGTTAGCCTAATACCATAAACCGGGATCAAAGTCTAAGGCTGCTCTGAACGATTCGTCGAACCCAGGACTATGCTCGGCTATCCCGCTTACCACTACACCATAAGGATACTTATGACACTCATCAATCATGATGTCATTCACTGTTTACTGAAAAATGCTTGTCACAGAGATATATTTTCTGTCACTTCATCCTATAACTATGTTTTGTCTTTCTCTCTATTGACATAAAGACATTCTATACTTTTTTCATCGATCTTATTATGATGCCTAAAATCCAAGCGACAGGTTAGACGCGTCGCGACGATGCGTGGGTAACACCGGTGTCGCGATCAATCGCGCGATTGCGCGAGTTACGTCTCCTGTCTGTTACTCCAGTGATTTTTGAGTCGATATCGAACTTGCGAGCTGCAGCTACAAGTCTACAACTGTTGTCGTTTATCTTCATATCAATATGTCCGACGCTGACAAATGTAGTTACAAGGACTGTCGCGTTCGGAAACCAGAACATTATGAAACACTGAATTTACAACAGCTGAGCTGTGTGATGTAAAGGATCATAAATATGAGAATTGAAAACCATTATCTCGACATCACATCAGCAATTAGTTAGATTCGTATTAGTTGAACGTTAATCTATTAGGTTTGACAGCCTTATTAATGTAGATATCGTTACCCTACAGTTTTTGATTCGATAACATTCTCAATTTGAGAGTCTGGTCTCTTCAGAAGGATAGTCAAATGATGATGATGATTTGGAAACATTCTTGTTAAAATAATGTCTTGAAAATGTGTTGTTCATTGCTGCTTAGCGTTCACAAAGAAAGAAGAAAAAAAATATATTTTGATATCATAGGGAAGACGTGCATACCGATGCTTGTCTTTAGTGCTACAAGTGTGAGCAGCGTAGATGTTAACATAAAACAACAACAACATAAAAGAGAAAAAAGTAGGCATATGCACGTGTTGTCTGTAGCAAGAACGATATCCACTCAGCAATATGCAGTTCCATGAGCGAGTCCACTGCACGCTGCTACTTTACAGTGGTTCACTAAATAATACAAGGTATATGATGAATGATGAGTGCTGACCTACACCAAAACCATTTAAATGCGCACTATCAGGAACCGACAACTACAGACAGACATTTTATTTCCGCTATACTGATAATTTCCCATCAAAGAAACCTAATAAAGCTTAGTTCTATCTGATATCGAACAGAGAGTTCTAACAAGGGAAGTGTCGGCGGTGCACACTGGACTAAGCACTTTATCGTATATTAATGTGGCCGATAAATAACATAATCCGCTTGAAGCAGGAATGAGTTTAGAAAGTATCTGTAAGTACCGGTGTCGATATAATTATGATATACGCGGATCAGACGCCGAGTAAACAAAACATGACTCACTGGTAGGGCTGGACCTTACCTAGTCTTACAAGAAAAAATCTGAAAGTGCCATCCTTCGATCGAGTCTTCATCGAAGGTGACACCGGTCTCTGAAAACTTGTGAGGAAATGGACAGAGTGCTTACAATACAGAATCCAGTCAATCAGAAATAATTTATTCAAATTAGGCTGAGAGTCAACAGTTTTTGAACGTCAAAGTTTACAAAAAGACAGTCTCCCAAAACGCCCGCCCGTCATTACTTCCTAGCAGAGGCTTAAGTACGATTGTGTATGGCTAGAAGATTAGGAGAAGAAGAATGGCATGGATAGAAAGGGAGTGACTCAATGACATGGTAACTAATAGAGGAGCGTGGAAGAAGAAGGCATGTTGCGCCGACTTTCAATAAAGTGGGATAAATGAAAGAGAATTATTGTGAGAGCTGTTTCTGACTTCTGCGGTGTTTAAAGTTAGGGTTGTGCCAGATAGTCATGCTCGAGTCTGACTTCATTGGCATTTGTTATTTAAGTCAGACCATTCAGTTTGTCAAGCTCCTGTGATAAGGGCAGAATATGATGATGTAACTTGAATTTTAATTATTTCAGCTGATTAGTTACTCGTAATGTTGCTATACAAATTCTTAAAGACATAAAATAAATTGTTAATTTGACGTCGTTGTCCAATATAATAGTGTGTAAAATGTCCACAAGGGCAGTTACTATTTTCAAACACGTGTATTGTTAATTTCACAATTTATGATACTGAAAATCGCTTTTTACAGTCAACAGTTACTTACTACTTTTAACAGTTATATTCAAGAGTCACAATAAATTACTGACCACGACCATTACGTTAATTACATAGACACGATCACTTACAATAACATGTTCATGGAGCATGAAGACCTCCCTTATAAAGTGAGAAGACAAAACGTGAACAAGGCATTAATATTGTAATGCGTACCAGCCCTAATCATAGAGCGTAGTGCACCTCCCACTACTTGTGTCTACGTAGCGCACGACGCAGGCGCTTGGCTCGGCGTGTACACCGCTCATTAAACGACTTCAATCTGAGATGTTAATGAGTGGCTCGAATTCATATGCTAATGAAACGGTTCGTAATTTTTACTTTATTGATGTAAAAGTCAATAAAATTCTGATGAAGTATGTTACTAATGAGGGAACGGATAATAATTTAACATTCGATTAATGAATGCGAGTCGAATGTGGCTTTCATTTGTCGATACATTCCGAGAGGATGTTTACTGTTATCGACGGGGTTGTCTGCTTTGTGTACTTTGTAATAATACCGTAGACTAACGTGATATTGTAAAGGGGAATTATTTACAAACGGTGTTAGACACGTTTCGTCTTGCGATGGCTTCACAAGGTGGACCGATGCCCTCGTGCAGGCATCGGGAAGATACACAAGACCGCTCAATGTGGCGATTTTGGGGAGGCCTATGTCCAGCAATGGACTTTTTTCGGCTGAAATGATGATGATGATGTTCAAAAATAATGAAGAACACGACTCAGTTTCCGTAAATGACAGCCACATTCATCAAAACGATTCATAAAGGTACTGTGCTCAATCTGTGCGCGCTAATTATTTTTTTTCCTCCAGAGATAAGTTCTAATTAGACCTAATAAGGAAAGCTAACCACATTCAGTCAGACTAAGTCATTATATCGGACACGTGGACAACCGCATGACCACAGACTTACTACTGGCAGTAGTTCATTGCCTTCGTTTGAAGATTTGGTGGGGGAAGTGGAACTAAAATTAAAGATGAAATGAAAGTGCCGTTGGCAAAAAAACTTTAATGTTGGTTAATACTGCTACAGGTAAACAATAATACAAGCATCTTCTATCTATAATTTAATGTTGGTTAATACTGCTACAGGTAAACAATAATACAAGCATCTTCTATCTATAATTTAATGTTGGTTAATACTGCTACAGGTAAACAATAATACAAGCATCTTCTATCTATAATTTAATGTTGGTTAATACTGCTACAGGTAAACAATAATACAAGCATCTTCTATCTATAATTTAATGTTGGTTAATACTGCTACAGGTAAACAATAATACAAGCATCTTCTATCTATAATTTAATGTTGGTTAATACTGCTACAGGTAAACAATAATACAAGCATCTTCTATCTATAATTTAATGTTGGTTAATACTGCTACAGGTAAACAATAATACAAGCATCTTCTATCTATAATTTAATGTTGGTTAATACTGCTACAGGTAAACAATAATACAAGCATCTTCTATCTATAATTTAATGTTGGTTAATACTGCTACAGGTAAACAATAATACAAGCATCTTCTATCTATAATTTAATGTTGGTTAATACTGCTACAGGTAAACAATAATACAAGCATCTTCTATCTATAATTTAATGTTGGTTAATACTGCTACAGGTAAACAATAATACAAGCATCTTCTATCTATAATTTTCTGTTATATTGAAACGACAATATTAAAAAATTGTGTTGTAGCTATAATTTTAATTTCAAATCATTGATCTGTAGATTGTTTTTTGTTCGGCCCGAGGACTCGGTGGAGGTCTGCCCTGCTGGGCGGAGCACCGCCCGCCGTGTCCTCATCGAGTCGATCGGCGGCGGCGACCTCTCGCGTCCGGACCTGGTTCAATTCATAGTCCGGAGCGAGGAGGCATCGGAAGCGGTCACCTTTTGCAAAGCTGTAATGCTAGTGAAAGAGGAGGCGGACCGCGTGAGGGACAGAAAAACCTCACGTCCCAGCCTCTGTAGGCGCGGGCCTGCGGTGGCTTGCTGTCCGATCACAACCAGGCCCGGGTCGACAGCGCATTGTATTCGAAGCGCGCCTCAAAGAGATGTCAGCATAGAGGTCAGAGCCTGCCAGGATTGCGGAATTTGCCCTGGAACGCAAAAGACTTTAAGAGGAACGCGGTTAGGTTTCGGTTAGAAAGAATCTGACACGACCTTCCGCTCCACCCAGAAGGGTCATTTTATGATTTTCCATCCTTAAAAAAAAATTGTTTTGTGTCAATTTTTTTAAACATATTATAAAACATTTTGTACCTAAATTTCTTTCTATATAGTATCTGTTTAAACAAAACATTTAAATTCACTTTATTTTATATTTTTAACTATCTTACGAAACTATTCTACTACCACCTGAGCCCCGCGGTTTCACCTGCATAAGTCCCGATCCCGTGGGAATATCAGGACAAAAATTTGTATGTTATTCCAGGTCTCCAGCTACATACCAAGTTTCATCGCAATCGCTTCAGTAGTTTTTACGTGAAGGTTTAACCAACATACATACAAGCAAACAAACATACATACTTCTAATAAAACTTTCGCATTTATAATGTTAGTAGGATTTTAACTACCTATTGTACTGAAAATGTAATGCAACATTGGAGGAATGGGATATAGCCATTATTTGAATACATACATCCATGCAAATTCTTTTCACTTAAATAGATCTTAACTTAATGTTAAACTAACGCTTTCGTTTTTCATTAGCTCCTCCATTTCTTCGTCAAATCGTCAGCAACCCGCCCACGCTGGTCAACTGCACAGAGTTAGGCTGTGGCAGCTCGACGTTTCATTAGCAATCATTTATTTATTCTCGATTTCACTTACTGTCTGCCAATCAGCGTTACTTTCCCACAGAGACGCGACGTCTCTCAGCTGCAGTCGTACAGCACCCCACATTGCTGATACACTAATGAACTGCACACCCACACTAATAGAACCTATATTTTTATGCAACGAGCTCAGGCAACGAGGCTTGCACGCAAAGCTCTGGGGAGCTGGCGCCACCAGCTACTACAATAAACAAAGATAATGTTACTATTGCCGTCAATGGTTGCATTTGTTAGAAAAATGTATTAAGTAGATCACAAACAAAAACATAATATATGTGTTACTCAACTTAAAAGGAAAATGGAGAGTCTCTGAAAGGAAAGAAAAATACGTTTTGCAAAGTTCTTATTGACTTTATTTATTTACTTCGGATATCAACGATCCATATGTTTGTTAGTAAAACTTTAACACTATGTTAGAAACTAAACTTATAAAATAGAAAGTCGCGCATAACCTACCTACAAACAAAGGCACTCGTATGAATTTGTTTCAGATTGCTGCTCTACGATGATATTAATAATTTTGTTAGATAACGTTTCGTATTTTCCATGGCGTAAAATGATAAATAATAGCAGCTATAGTTTTATTTACTGAGGATGCTAGTGGCGCCTCATTTTCGCCACTTTTTGTTCCCATGTTTTGTTATTTCAATCATCTAATGACTCCTCCCGCTCTGGGCACATTGGGAGCGAGTGTCAGCCCACCCGTGTTCCTTCAAGTGCCCTTTGCGTTCTAGGGCCACGGTAACTGTTTCAAACAATCCGCCACCCTGGCATTTTTTGCTCCCATAGAGATGCATTTCCCGTGTGTCGTGTCTCATTAAGACGTCGTCGGTAATGCGTGGCAACAGTTAACGCTCGGTGCGACTCAGGTGCTAACTCGCGCGGCGCCCACGCGGTCTGCGACTCCGTGCGCGCCGCGCCGCGACTCGCGAACAATGCCTTATTAATCACGCACTCAAACACACCGTGATAATTTGTGATGGCAACACACAACTTTGTTGGAAAACTTGTTAATTCGTGTGATTGCTTTGAAAGTGAAATGTTCCGAACGAGGACGGAATTAACGTCGAGCCGCTGTATTAATTATAATGATTAACGGTGACATGTGAATATTAGTCGCAGTGTATGCTATATGTGTATGGCGCTAATTTGCACCGCTGTTTTGGGCTTAGGACATATTTAGAGCCCGGATATGTAGGTAATGATAGTAGTCGATTAAAAAACAGCAAATGCAGCATCTGTTAAACACCTTTCAGTAACAAAGCAGCTGTTTCAAACATCGCCACTTCGACCGTTCGTAGGTATGCATCCCAAATTCGGCGGATATTCGCGATTTTCCCTCGACCATCCGTCTAAAATGTCCTTTTCATTGCCATAGAGCTAAATATTAACAAGCTTGTTGTTTTAAATATTCCAACCATACTGTACCTACTACTTAGCACAATTTAACTTTTAAATCCACCCCTAAAACGAACCACTTAATAACGCCTGGATTTCTGCTACTCAAATTCGAATTAAGAATCTGCTAATCATTAGTTAAACTAAGCATATGGTTATTTTTTATGAATAAGGCTGTAAATGTTTGAGTACATACACATTACATAGAATCCGTTATGAACGCTCCATCATCAACCTAGCTATACACTAGTCATCACGTCCAGCTAATGTCATGTTCACAATAACATTCCGCACCGGACAGGAAGCGCGCTCGTTTGTCTACAATGCGAGTGATTGCGTCTGTGCGGAAGCACGCTCCGTCGCGCGGCACTGTGTGTGCGGCCTAATGACATTGTGTGAACAATGTGCGGCTTGTTTAGCGACGCTGATGTGCTCCGACCTGCTGCGACCTGCTGCGACCTGCGCATTACTGGGGACAGCCATGAGTGACGTGACAGCCCTGTGCTTTAGCATATTGTAAAGTAACATTGCGCAGAATCAGTGATACATAATGGGTTGAATCAATGGTAGATTATACTTGATTAGAATACAATCAAATAGAATAGAAAACATTGAATCGACACAACACAACAGCAACAAACATATAAGTAGTATAAAAAAGAACATATTGCACCGTTCGTTGCAAGTCACAATTGCCGACTTAAAAGAACATATTGCACCGTTCGTTGCAAGTCACAATTGCCGACTTAAAAGAACATATTGCACCGTTCGTTGCAAGTCACAATTGCCGACTTAAAAGAACATATTGCACCGTTCGTTGCAAGTCACAATTGCCGACTTAAAAGAACATATTGCACCGTTCGTTGCAAGTCACAATTGCCGACTTAAAAGAACATATTGCACCGTTCGTTGCAAGTCACAATTGCCGACTTAAAAGAACATATTGCACCGTTCGTTGCAAGTCACAATTGCCGACTTAAAAGAACATATTGCACCGTTCGTTGCAAGTCACAATTGCCGACTTAAAAGAACATATTGCACCGTTCGTTGCAAGTCACAATTGCCGACTTAAAAGAACATATTGCACCGTTCGTTGCAAGTCACAATTGCCGACTTAAAAGAACATATTGCACCGTTCGTTGCAAGTCACAATTGCCGACTTAAAAGAACATATTGCACCGTTCGTTGCAAGTCACAATTGCCGACTTAAAAGAACATATTGCACCGTTCGTTGCAAGTCACAATTGCCGACTTAAAAGAACATATTGCACCGTTCGTTGCAAGTCACAATTGCCGACTTAAAAGAACATATTGCACCGTTCGTTGCAAGTCACAATTGCCGACTTAAAAGAACATATTGCACCGTTCGTTGCAAGTCACAATTGCCGACTTAAAAGAACATATTGCACCGTTCGTTGCAAGTCACAATTGCCGACTTAAATGGTACTTTTTGTTTGATTCTATGGATATATTAATTGAGTTTACGTTTGAATGACTAAAAGCGTCTAAAAACGGGCCCACATAGGATGATGGTAACTGAACAGGAATTTGTACGAAATTATCCTTCTCCAAGTACAATTTATAGGTTGGTCGACTATTACTCGTTAACATGTAAAGCCTACCGAGCTGTGATAGTTTTCCTTTTAAAGTTTTACAAAAAAATACAACTGACTTCCAAAAACACTACAAAGTATAACATAACCATCATTTTTTTTTTCACTTTTTACTGGTACTCCACACCTAACAAAACCACTGGAAAGTCACAGGAAAGCAAAATACGAAATTTCGTTTACTTGGATAACATATTTTTTCCTGATATTTTGATTTAAAAACCAAACTACTGAACCGATTTTCATAAATTCTATTCTATTCTATTGTCATAATATTCTACACATAAAAAAATATCCAATCGGTTCAAAAATGAAGGATTTATGAGGTAACACACATAAAAAAAAGAATTACAACCGAATTCAGAACCTCCTTTTTTTTGAAGTCGGTTATAAAATGGTTTTAGCGCACCCTCAACATTTTTAAACCACCTATCCAACTACACCCCACACCATGGAATAGACGATGTAAAAAAAAATCGCATCTGGTAAAATAAAATCTTGAAAAAAAAAACACATTTTTTTCGTATATATGTATACCGGGAACCAAATTCCAACTTTCTAGTGCTAAGCGTCTCTGAGCTAAACCGCGAACCGTCAGGCAAATAGACGGAGACGGCGAAACTATACGGGTTCCTTGTTGACTACGGAACCCTAAACATCGTTAGACAACTATTTTACATCAATTTCTATGAGTGGTATTTATGATACTGCATATGATTTCCATTTACAAATAAAAATTGGCAGCTTTTTTAGGTCATTCATTTTAAGCCCACTCATACGGAAAAGATTGTGTGGGAAAACTCTTATGACACTTAGCCAGACCAGGACGCGTAGCATGACCGCTTACTGTGCTCGCACTTACTGTATGTGTGTCGTGGCCTTATCATAGAATTAGCCATTTCATGATGTGGCCGAAAATATCATGAAGTGTTTCTATTTCATGAAACGGCCAGCGCAAACTGACAATATCGTTTAAACGTCAACGTGTAATGGTATTTCAATCCACGTTTGGCCGTATCATGAAATGGGTTACATATTATAGTATCTAAAGGTATTCTTAGGTACTATTTTCGAGATAACTACGGTCAAAAATAACTAAAGATCGTTTCACATATTTTTGTAATAACTAATGAATGAAATCCATAAAGGAGAATTCACCTATGGTTTATTCAACTACAATGAATTAACTTAAGGTTGATTGAAGTTACGGACGATCCACCGACTGTTGATTTATCTGTGGTCAATATTTTGTAGCCATCGACATCGAAATATCGAAGTACTGAGTATTATCCTTTAATTAAATAATAAACTTTTCATTCGGGCCCGGTCGACGAACAATCATTTTGTCTTCCATTCCTTACACCTGTTTGAGAGTCACAAGTAGTGCTGTCAATCCTAGCATTAGTACCAGAAGGAATGACAGCTCAGTTCACGATAGTTTGCAGATAGACCGGCTGCTCAGCAGTCGCGCTTACGACCACTAACCGCGATGTAACCTACCGCCGTCTGTTGCAGACTAGCGGTGTGCGGCGGGTCGCTGGGCGCGGCGCTGGTGTGCGCGCGCGCGCCCGGCCTCACGGAGCGCCAGCGCGCCATGTGCCGCCAGTCGCCCGCTGCCGTCGCCGCCATCGGGGACGGACTCAGGTAACCAGACACCCACATTATCATTCAGGATACTACATTCCACACGAATCAGTAGTAAAATAAAAAAGCTATGAAGTTTTACAACTTTCCTAGTAGGTATTTTGAGCGAGAAATTATCTAGACGGATTTGGCCGCGAGCACGCCAACGGACCATCCGGATCTCGCTGCTTTGCGAATAAGTTGGAAATAATCAGCAGGATATGACGTGCTCCCTACGCAGCAAGTCCATGTTTTATATCAATTGCATTTGTGGCCTTTCAAAGGCCTTTGATGCCGTTGATTACAATATTCTGAATATTAAAAACTTGTGTAGACCAAGACAAACGAATTAAATATTTGCGCGAGCTTAGTATTTAAACAATCGTAATTTTCACAAGACTTCAATATAAAGTAAAGTCGTGTTGCATACTTTTTTGAGAACCTTTGTTTAACTATGGGTTTACCTAAGGGCTCAGACTTTGAACCCTGATTGTTCATTAATAATAACTCGTGTATATTAGGGATTGTTTTATATTTTCACACGAGATAAATATCGTATCTTTGAAAGTTTGTCCAAAAACATAATAGGAAGAGAATATTGCCACCCTGAAGCAAAATCAATTCAAGCTAAGACAAGTTGAAATAAGCCCCACTAATAACCGCAGCGTGGCGTAAAGATTGCACCCATCGATAAACCGATTAGCGATTTATTGCCCACTTACTCTATTAATCGGAATTAATTTACGACCAGTAAATATTCGCCATAAAATACCCTCTAAGACACCTTAGAGGGTATTTTTCGAATTGATGATAGTTACACAACTATCATCAATTCGACGACTATCATCAGAAGATATGGATCCTATTCTGTTTTAGAACTTTGCTTTGATTTTTATAATTATAAAACTGGCCCTACAAACCATAATTGGATTTATCAAACCATAGTAATCTACATTTATAAGTAATTGTCTATTTACCTAACGAGGGCTAGACGCTTTACCAATGTTTTGCCGTGACTTCGTACGCGCATATCCCGTTTTTCCCGTTCCCGTGGGAATTTCCCGTATAGCTTATAGCCTTCCTCATGAATGTGGCTATCATATACAAAATTAATTTTCCAAATCCGACTCGTACTTTCAAAGACTAGAGCGTTCAAACTTACAAACAGACTCTTCAGCTTTATTATATCAGTATAAACTAGCTTAGAGCGTTCACACTTACAAACAGACTCTTCAGCTTTATTATATCAGTGTAAACTAGCTTAGAGCGTTCACACTTACAAACAGACTCTTCAGCTTTATTATATCAGTGTAAACTAGCTTAGAGCGTTCACACTTACAAACAGACTCTTCAGCTTTATTATATCAGTGTAAACTAGCTTAGAGCGTTCACACTTACAAACAGACTCTTCAGCTTTATTATATCAGTGTAAACTAGCTTAGAGCGTTCACACTTACAAACAGACTCTTCAGCTTTATTATATCAGTGTAAACTAGCTTAGAGCGTTCACACTTACAAACAGACTCTTCAGCTTTATTATATCAGTGTAAACTAGCTTAGAGCGTTCACACTTACAAACAGACTCTTCAGCTTTATTATATCAGTGTAAACTAGCTTAGAGCGTTCACACTTACAAACAGACTCTTCAGCTTTATTATATCAGTGTAAACTAGCTTAGAGCGTTCACACTTACAAACAGACTCTTCAGCTTTATTATATCAGTGTAAACTAGCTTAGAGCGTTCACACTTACAAACAGACTCTTCAGCTTTATTATATCAGTGTAAACTAGCTTAGAGCGTTCACACTTACAAACAGACTCTTCAGCTTTATTATATCAGTGTAAACTAGCTTAGAGCGTTCACACTTACAAACAGACTCTTCAGCTTTATTATATCAGTGTAAACTAGCTTAGAGCGTTCACACTTACAAACAGACTCTTCAGCTTTATTATATCAGTGTAAACTAGCTTAGAGCGTTCACACTTACAAACAGACTCTTCAGCTTTATTATATCAGTGTAAACTAGCTTAGAGCGTTCACACTTACAAACAGACTCTTCAGCTTTATTATATCAGTGTAAACTAGCTTAGAGCGTTCACACTTACAAACAGACTCTTCAGCTTTATTATATCAGTGTAAACTAGCTTAGAGCGTTCACACTTACAAACAGACTCTTCAGCTTTATTATATCAGTGTAAACTAGCTTAGAGCGTTCACACTTACAAACAGACTCTTCAGCTTTATTATATCAGTGTAAACTAGCTTAGAGCGTTCACACTTACAAACAGACTCTTCAGCTTTATTATATCAGTGTAAACTAGCTTAGAGCGTTCACACTTACAAACAGACTCTTCAGCTTTATTATATCAGTGTAAACTAGCTTAGAGCGTTCACACTTACAAACAGACTCTTCAGCTTTATTATATCAGTGTAAACTAGCTTAGAGCGTTCACACTTACAAACAGACTCTTCAGCTTTATTATATCAGTGTAAACTAGCTTAGAGCGTTCACACTTACAAACAGACTCTTCAGCTTTATTATATCAGTGTAAACTAGCTTAGAGCGTTCACACTTACAAACAGACTCTTCAGCTTTATTATATCAGTGTAAACTAGCTTAGAGCGTTCACACTTACAAACAGACTCTTCAGCTTTATTATATCAGTGTAAACTAGCTTAGAGCGTTCACACTTACAAACAGACTCTTCAGCTTTATTATATCAGTGTAAACTAGCTTAGAGCGTTCACACTTACAAACAGACTCTTCAGCTTTATTATATCAGTGTAAACTAGCTTAGAGCGTTCACACTTACAAACAGACTCTTCAGCTTTATTATATCAGTGTAAACTAGCTTAGAGCGTTCACACTTACAAACAGACTCTTCAGCTTTATTATATCAGTGTAAACTAGCTTAGAGCGTTCACACTTACAAACAGACTCTTCAGCTTTATTATATCAGTGTAAACTAGCTTAGAGCGTTCACACTTACAAACAGACTCTTCAGCTTTATTATATCAGTGTAAACTAGCTTAGAGCGTTCACACTTACAAACAGACTCTTCAGCTTTATTATATCAGTGTAAACTAGCTTAGAGCGTTCACACTTACAAACAGACTCTTCAGCTTTATTATATCAGTGTAAACTAGCTTAGAGCGTTCACACTTACAAACAGACTCTTCAGCTTTATTATATCAGTGTAAACTAGCTTAGAGCGTTCACACTTACAAACAGACTCTTCAGCTTTATTATATCAGTGTAAACTAGCTTAGAGCGTTCACACTTACAAACAGACTCTTCAGCTTTATTATATCAGTGTAAACTAGCTTAGAGCGTTCACACTTACAAACAGACTCTTCAGCTTTATTATATCAGTGTAAACTAGCTTAGAGCGTTCACACTTACAAACAGACTCTTCAGCTTTATTATATCAGTGTAAACTAGCTTAGAGCGTTCACACTTACAAACAGACTCTTCAGCTTTATTATATCAGTGTAAACTAGCTTAGAGCGTTCACACTTACAAACAGACTCTTCAGCTTTATTATATCAGTGTAAACTAGCTTAGAGCGTTCACACTTACAAACAGACTCTTCAGCTTTATTATATCAGTGTAAACTAGCTTAGAGCGTTCACACTTACAAACAGACTCTTCAGCTTTATTATATCAGTGTAAACTAGCTTAGAGCGTTCACACTTACAAACAGACTCTTCAGCTTTATTATATCAGTGTAAACTAGCTTAGAGCGTTCACACTTACAAACAGACTCTTCAGCTTTATTATATCAGTGTAAACTAGCTTAGAGCGTTCACACTTACAAACAGACTCTTCAGCTTTATTATATCAGTGTAAACTAGCTTAGAGCGTTCACACTTACAAACAGACTCTTCAGCTTTATTATATCAGTGTAAACTAGCTTAGAGCGTTCACACTTACAAACAGACTCTTCAGCTTTATTATATCAGTGTAAACTAGCTTAGAGCGTTCACACTTACAAACAGACTCTTCAGCTTTATTATATCAGTGTAAACTAGCTTAGAGCGTTCACACTTACAAACAGACTCTTCAGCTTTATTATATCAGTGTAAACTAGCTTAGAGCGTTCACACTTACAAACAGACTCTTCAGCTTTATTATATCAGTGTAAACTAGCTTAGAGCGTTCACACTTACAAACAGACTCTTCAGCTTTATTATATCAGTGTAAACTAGCTTAGAGCGTTCACACTTACAAACAGACTCTTCAGCTTTATTATATCAGTGTAAACTAGCTTAGAGCGTTCACACTTACAAACAGACTCTTCAGCTTTATTATATCAGTGTAAACTAGCTTAGAGCGTTCACACTTACAAACAGACTCTTCAGCTTTATTATATCAGTGTAAACTAGCTTAGAGCGTTCACACTTACAAACAGACTCTTCAGCTTTATTATATCAGTATAAACTAGACTAGAGCGTTCAAACTTACAAACAGACTCTTCAGCTTTATTATATCAGTTTAACTTACTTCGTACGCGGATATCCCGTTTTTCCCGTTACCGTATAGCTTATAGCATTCCTCATGAATGTGGCTATCACATACAAAAATATATTTTTCAAATCCGACTGATAAGTTCGCGTTCAAACAAACTCTTCAGCTTTATTATTAGTATAGTATTATATAATACTTTGTGAATGTCCTTCTACTTCTTTGCGAGTCGATGGTTCAATCTTAGATTGTTTCGACCCAGTATTGTAAATCGTTAATATGAATACATTATCCCTGGACCATCACCAATCCAACTCAAGCAACGTGTACTTATTGGTAATGCGTTTCTCTCTACCTCGGATGGAGCCCCGTTGATAGAGCCTCAACAGGTAGTCATCAATTATCGAGTGGTAACTGCACATCGTGTCGTCACTGGCATCCTTAAGATTAGGCCATGCTACAGTGAAAAGAAGGCAAAACAATCGTCTTGAAACAGATTGTAAACAGCGAAGTAGCAATCGCATGAATGGTTGTTTGCGAAATGATATTTTTTAATCCATTACACGTTTTGTAAAGAGGATAACAGTCGTACTGTCCTAACTTCGAGTTTAAGCTACACTTGCTGAGGTCGGTCCGCGGATGGGTGACCATCTATTACATAACGAGTTTCCTCAGTGCCTCGTTAAGCACGTTAACCCGTTGGTGCTGGCTATCATTTGAACATCTTTAACAGTCGTGACGGGTAGTCAGTATCTAGAACATCGTTCGCCGCTCCCCAGGGGGTGTTGCATCACCCAGTTACTGGGCTGTGGTGGTCTGACAAGCAAACGCTCCGTGTTACAAACCGGTACTCCGCTGCATCCGGTTAGGCTGGAAGCCGATCCCAATATAGTTTAAAAAAGGCTCGGCATAATAAGAATCAAGTTTTGTCACTTGATTAACAGCTCGTTCCGCATTCGCGTCGCCTTCGTCTCGCTGTCTGTGTACACTCAGCACTTTGACAATAACTTCACAAATCCATGACAATAGAGTGTCTAACATTTATACAAACATGTACATTACTTATTTGAGGTGAAATTTTGCATTACAAGCTGGGAAACCCATCGCTTTGTAGGTTACGATCAACACGTAAACAGTCGGAGCTGACGCTTAGCAACCGTAGGTAAGTTTACTGTAACATTGATTGTTATCCTGTGATGTTGATCAAGTAAACGATAACTCATCTTATTACTTTCCGAAAGCTTTGGCACAGGACAAGTTAACAATAAAACTACTTATCGCCATTTATGAGTCAGGCCCCCTAAAGCCCTTCGCTATCAACCTGGAACAAATCCAGACTTAAGCGTAGCTATCCAGCTTCAACAAATTTTGATCTTACTCGCCTTATGTCAATAATATTTAATGTGAGAAAAATGCTATGGAAATAAACGGGCTCTGATTAATTAAAAAATCGGATTTCGGACAACTACTGCAAAGTTCTTGATGTACTCTATCCCATATACCTATGTACGTAGTGTACTCTTTGTTATCTATAATGTTTGTAATCTCAGGATGGCGTACGCGGAGTGTCGGCTGCAGCTGGCGGGGAGGCGCTGGAACTGCTCCGGCGTCGGCGACGGACACCACTTCGGACACGTCATGCCCATCGGTAAGATCATCGTTATCGCAACACACCCAACTATTGCCAAAAAGATTAAACACTCCGCAAGAGGCCATTTGCATGTCGTATAAATTTGTAGAATTAAATTACTAATGAGGTCAACAGCGTAAAATATCTAAAAAAGGGATAGGTACAAAAATGTCAGGATGTAAACATCATAAGGATTTGTATCTATAAACTGATTAACAACATGAGACCACCCAAACACTTCCGTAAGATCGGAAGGTTTTCGTTTATTTGAGAGCAGACAATAAACCAACGATCGAATCTAGGACAAACCAGTTCTGTTTATAGTTATAATTAAATCGAACAGAAACAAAAGCTCACGTGATGTCATCGTGGCTGTTCATCTCATCTGGAAGCATCCTACTCCTTAAACAAAGCCGATTAACCTCGGAGCTTAGCGCAACTAAGTCTTATTAAAGATCGTATACGTTGATGATTTTTCAACAATTCATAAAATATCAATAACCTACATAGAGGATGTACGAACTATATTAATCACATTAAAATTCTAAACTCAATAAGTAGTTTATATAGCATCTAGTCGATAAACAATATTGACCACAATAGTTTACGACAAAATGGGATTTGTAGACAAGTTTCGTCATCAACATAGATATTTAATATAGAATTACAAAATCATAGACAAAATTTATCGTCAACATCTTACAAATCTGTGGGCACCAGAGACAATAGATAACTTTAATCTTTGACCTATCGCGAGTATCTGTTGTGTCTGCTATAACATTGTTAGTGTCGTGCTGTATCGTGTAGCTTGTGGCGAGACAAATTAATGATCTGTTGGCCACGGTAATACTATTAAACTATTAGATTAATGACCGCCGATCGACGCACGATTACATATTATTATACAAGCGTTATTATCCTATAATCTCAACGAGGACTTATTAGCTACAACTTGATTAATAGTATCCTGTGGACTCGCATACATAAATAAAGCTTCTTCTGCCTTCTATTCGTCTCTTCTATTCAAAACTTACCCGAAATCGGGATACCACAACACTTACTGCAATTAGTAGTTTTTTAGGAAAGAAAGTAATTAACTCGTTAACGTTCGCATCTGCTAATGCGCTCGACAGTAAACTAAGCGACACTTGTAGTCTCCATCTGTCTGCGACTGAACCCCTACAATTTTTTTATTCGCAAAATTATATAATATTTATTAAGGCGACAAAATTGTAAAATATCCCATACTTACATGTAAAAGGGGGATGATTTTTGTTTATTTTTCTATTTCATCATAAGGTAAAGATAAATAAATAATAGGGGTTAGTTTAAACTTGTTTTCTATTCAAAGATCCATTTCGGAAAAATTAAGCTTTAAAGTGTTTTTTTTTTGTTAGAGTCATGTGTCCCTTCCCTACCAACCAAACCGTTGTCCTTGGGTATGTGAAACTATTCAAGATGTTAGTATTTAACGAACTTAAAAGGAAACGCTCACCGCTTACTATAAAATGTAATGTTACTGGTTAAGTTAAAAATCCTAAAAAAATCATAGAATATAACCTAAGTGCATTTGTAACTGTGTTATCGTATTTGGCATAGCTTATAAGACGGGTACCTAACTACGGAACCCTACAATGCGCGTGGCCTGACACGCACTTGCCCGATTTTATTTTTAGCGTTTGACCTTTATCTCACCTGATGGAAAGCGATGATGTGCTCGACGATGGAGCACGTTTACGCTTATCTTTGCTTTATTTTGATCATCTCCATTTCCTATCTTTATTAAAATAACTCAGTTGCTTATTACCCAAAGGTCCCCAAGGGTCATAGCAAATTAATTAGTTAGAAAAACCAGCATACATTAACTCCAGCGTCGTGGCATCGTGCGGACCGCCGCGTCCACCTCCAGCGCATCCTACCGCAATGATTGATTGGCATCTGTTCGCGACTCTGCATTCCACTGATGTAACATGCTTACACGATAATGTGCTAACCTTCTTCTATCATTTCGCGAAGACCAACCTATCCTTCTTTTTAATTTTCAATAATCTTGTTATCGGTTCTTTCAGTCTTGCTCATCGCTGACTTTTAGTTATGTTCATTCGTTACACAACCATCAACATTAAACTGAATGTTGATGGTGATGATTGATTGATGTCGATTTGATGTTCTGCTTCTGTTCTGTTCTTAGAGTCGGGGTGAAATAGTTTCCTCTTCGTTTTTTTCCTTGTCAGCCATAACGTTTCATTCATTTCAATATCACCCAATGTTTATAGTTTCTCTGATTTGCGTTCGCCTGCCCGCAGAATGGTCAAGCCCTATAATAGTAAATTGTATTAAGTATGTATTACGTGTCTGTCATCCTAGTGTTTTTTCTATGTATCCTACAGCTTATCAATGAACAGCGTTGTGGCCTACAACATTGTTATATGTTTTGTGTATCTTTGTTTTCTATGTTTTATATTGTAGCTGTTTGTTGTTTCTTTCAAATAAAATGAAATAAAGGTTGGGCTAGCTGGATTTGCCCATGCAAATGCAGCTAGACCAACCTTTATTATGAGGCGACAATAATATATGGCTAATGCCATCGTTAGCCATATATTATTTTCACCTCATAATGTAATATTTGAGTGAACGCAAAGGTTCACAATCAGTAAATTCATTACAAAATCAAGAGCTCATGAGCAATGCGAACCAAACTACTTTTTGTCATTTACAAATCGTACCTGTATATTGTGATGGCTAGGTTTTTGTCTGCGCCTCGTCTGCGCCGGCCGAGCGTCGCGCGTCGGCTCGCAGTCGAGGGTAATGGCCGCCACCATCATGAATATTAATGCAGTAATTGGCCGCCACCAAACAATCATATCTATATCGAAAACTCGCGATCGATATCTTGAAATATTGCCATTTAAGTGTCCAAACGTGAGATAAGCAATGAATAGATTTAGAACGGACTATGCTAATGTCGAGACTATGGCCGGAAAATTAATTGATTTTATTATTTTACAATGTGAGGATTGTAAACTTTGACTACCGAAACATTTAAAATAAACAGACAGACGTATCATTCATATTTTATTGCGATAACAAGGATTAATTTGTTATACTCGTTATAGAAATTTCAATACGTTAATTGGATATAATAAATTAGTTTGAAACGTAAACGCATAAACATTGATGATAGTCTTGAGTGGTTTACGACAGACGCACCCAAATAATTGTATATTAATAACACATTTATATTAAAATATTAATAAAATGCGAATGTTTCACTAATCAATCAGTCGAGGACAAGACTAGAATAAACTCGACATCGTCGCCTTTCACTGCTGATTCAGAACATATTTAACTTTGGATGAATGAAAATAAAATAAAAATACTGTTCAGACAGAATTATACTTTTAGAAACCTTCCATAATCTGATCAGCCGGATTAGATTTTAGAAAATTTCTAAAGTGTCGACATCGTTGTTATTATAAAAAAGAATTGGAGTTTATAATAGAAAAGCATACAGAAGAATAGGTAAAGCTGAAAATTAAAATAATTTAGAATAAGCTTGGGAAAACTAACGTCTCCAAAGACAATGAATGAAGCAGACATGAAGGCATTAATTCACAGGAAGACGACGAAAATTTTGTTAATAAATTAAAAGTCTCTGTAGAGACTTGAACGTGTAATGATATAGTCGGGAGACTAGAGCGGATATGGCAGTATTTATAAGATGAGTCAGCCATTGCCAATTTATTAACTAGCTTAGCTTTTGTCCGCGGCTTCATTTGTGTTATATGAATCGCAAAAAGTACACCGTGTCATCTTTCTCTTTGCCAAAAGTTATCAAAATCGGTTCAGCGATGTAGGCCTAAAAAAAACTTTCTTTCGCGTTTATAATATTAGTTATGACATGAGAAGGCTTGCTTGCTGCAATTTTATATTCTCTGCTGCTAGACCAATCAGAAAGCAGTAATAGTACAACGAAATTAACGAAAGTCAAATAAAAGTGTCAATTGTGGCGGGATCACACCCACTGCAAGATTTATACCACGCGCGTAATTGAGCGACGTCGACGCGCGACGACGTGGTACTCGGGGCTTACGAGAGTCCGCTCACACCCCACGGTACACACATGGAATACAGCGGAATATCCTTCTAAAGTAAAATAAAATGTAATAAATATTCAATTACAATAAATATTCAAATGATCGCTATCACTGAGTGACATTTAGATATCCCAGAAAATACACGGTTACTGCAAGATGGGGTGGGGACGGGGGGACGGGGGGACGGGTGCGAAGACTCGGGAAAAAGCTAGTTATAAGTAGATATTCGTGTGAATGAAGTACATATTCGTGTGAATGATGCTCACACATTCATGAACAGGTCCAAGATCAAGCAAGAAACGTCAAAACTGTTCCCTTCGCCTTTACGTTGTAGAGTGTGTTATTCTTATTAGCTTCTACTTTTGAGCTGAATGACTTTTTGAAAATTCCAAAAAATTGCAAAAGCTATGTACTTTTTGTAAAATACACTCTGTCGTATGTGAATGTGAAAATACTGGTCACAGTGTCAGTCTCGAGCACCCGCGTGGGAGTTGTTTTATTGTTCTCCAGTCGGCGCCAATTAGGAAGTCCCGAACAGCGCCGTCATTTGTGACTCGTTCAGCTAAATTGGTGAGGTTGATAGTGACAATACGCTTCCAGAATTACCGTAGCGTCATAAACTTGGAATCTAGGATCGTTGCAAATGAAAGCAGAATTATTATTGGTGATGTTCTAAGAATTTATTGTGTTTCTATTTCCCATGGGGTTTCCTGAATTTATAGGATTATCATATAAGGCAATAAATGTTTCATGATGTTGCCTATTCCCATCATTGGAGTAACCATTAGACTTTAGCGACTGAGGTCTTACATGCTCCGATAAATCTTATTGACTTGCTCTATGTATGAAACGCAACCATTACCTACTATTCTCTACTTATGTGTTTATAAGTAATATGTATTGTTTGGATCCAGTATGTGGCTACGTTTAATATGGCGTTAGTAGCATTTTTAAACGTCAAGTGTGTGTAAATGGATTTGGGATACTCAAACAAATGGGACATTGTCTGGTCAGCGGTACTGCACCTGCACTTGGTTTTTAATGGATCGACATTACCTTTTCTGTTAGGAACCAATCAGATCGTATCGTGAAGTGTAACCGTCAGTATTGACCGCCACAGCGCGATAAATCTTGTCTTGTTGCTCAATGCTCCGTCGTACGTCGTCTGTCGAAGCGTCAATTACTCGCACTTGTTTACTTTTTGTATCGCACGTTAACACTGTGCTGAGCTTTATGACAAGCTACCTATGGGCTGTAGGGCAATCTGTGAGAAATAAAAGATCCACAAATATTAGTTGTAATAGATTACATTAATTGAGGCGAGCTAAATTAGGCTGAGTGCTAGTACTTTTTGAACGTCAACGTTAACAAAAAGACAGTCCCCCAAAACGGCCGCCCATCACCACTTCCTAGTGTCATATTGCTGAGCGAGTGCCGTCAGCTAGGACCAGGGCCGTCTTAAGTCTATTCTACGCCGGGGTGCAGGACTCAGCTTGCGCCCCCGTTTTTTTTTTTACACTGCAGCGTGGCACGCGACCGACGACACACTGCAGTATGAAAGGGCCAAAGGGGGGTATGGGGAGGCTAGTCAACCAAGAAAACACAATACACGTAATTTTGATAATTTATTTATTTATTGCATGTACAACAAACAAACAACAAACAAGAACATTAAACAAACTCAATTTTTCTTGCTTTTGAGTTGGCAAAGATTTTAATTAAATCATTTATTTTTAAATCAATTTTGGATTCTATACTTATAATGGCTAAGTTTGTCAGTCTGTCTTGGGTCATGGTTGAACGAAGATAATTTTTTATTAATTTTAATTTTGAAAAGGATCTTTCACCTTCTGCTACTGTAACAGGCAGTGTTAAATATATACGCAAAGCTGTTGAGGTATTGGGAAATGAGGAAATTAAATTATTAGAATATATATAGTTTAAAATATCAGTGGGAGTACTTGTTGATGCATTGGGAAAAACTATTGGCAACAATTCTAATTCATTATATAAATCTTCCCCATCAATATCAAATCTATTTTTAAATGTTAGTTTTTCTTGGAGCCGACAACACTGAGATTTTTTTTCGTGCATCTCTAATTTATTCCAGCATTCAATGTTTTGGAAGAGTGAAAAAAGTGAATTGTGTTCCGTCAGCAAATCGAATCTCTCATTTAATTTCGAGATAGCAGTGTCCAGTAGAAAAAAATAAAAACATACTTTAAATTTGTTGGTTGGGTCTAAAATGGGCTCATCTGCAGCTTCATAATCAAAATGTCTTTTTCGGGGACGTGGACGAGCAGTTTCATTAAATTCTGTTTCGCATTCTAATTCTTCAGCAATTAATTTCGCATCAGATAACAACTGCTCAAACGCACTATCGGTGCGGTATTTCTCCAAATCTTTTTTAACCAAATTAATCATTTTGGTAGCTTCTGAAATAATTACGTCCGATTTTTGCAAATTTTTGCTTACAATATTAATCTTTAGTAAAATATTGTACCATATAACTACTGAACATATAAATCTATAAGACTTTAACTTGGCTATTAATGAACTCGCTATGTTTTTTGTGTCGCTGTCATACTTGTTATTTGTAAAAATATAGTATAATGCATCGTAAATTTTATCCATGTTAAAACGGAGTGCTCTAAGAGCATCAAATCTACTTTCCCAACGCGTATTTGAAAGAGGTTTTAATGTCAAAGTAGGTATCTGTTTCATAATTACATCCCAGCGTGATGTGGATGCTGAAAAAAATACATAGATTTCTTGGACAATACAGAAAAAGTTTGTAATTTCCAATGAGCTTTTAGCGGCGTCATTTACTACTAAATTTAGGGAGTGAGCAGCACACGGTACGTAAAAAGCACGAGGATTCATGTCCAATATTTTTTTTTGGAGGCCTATATTTTTCCCCCTCATATTGGCCCCATTATCATATCCTTGGCCTCGCAAATCATCTAATTCAATATCGCATGATTTTAAGAAATCTAACAAATATGTCGCCAACCCTTGTCCGGTAGTGTCAGTTACAGGTAAAAAACCTAAAAAATGTTCTCGTACCTCAGCGCGTTTTGTCGATGGATTTANAGGCAAAAATGTCCTTCTCGTGTCCAGCATGCACGATGATGCCCAGATCAATGAAGATACCGGTAAACCGGAAATAATAATGGACTACAATAGAACCAAAGGTGGAGTTGATACCGTGGACAAAATGTGTGAGACTTACAACGTTGCACGTGGGACAAATAGATGGCCAATGGTGATATTTTACAGTTTGATGAATGTAGCGGGTATAAATACGTTCATACTATACCTGCACAATAACCCTACCAAGAAAACCAGACGTAGATTCTTTCTTGAAGCCTTAGCATACGATCTGCTCAATCCGCAACTCAGACGACGGGCTCTCATCACATCCTTGCCAAGAACCATAAGGCTCAGGCTCGCCGAAATATGTAAATTAGATGGACCCGAGTCTTCAGTAACATCTAACAATAATAATATTGGTCGTTGTGGATATTGTTCATCAAAAAAAAACCGTAAGACACATTACAACTGTGCCACCTGCAAAAAATACTTTTGCTTGGAACATGCTGTAACCGTATGCCCTGATTGCTATGGTGAGGCTCAAAACTAAGCCAAATATAGATAATGTTGTCGTTTGATATGTTTATTATTATTATTTAGAAGTTTATTTTGTTTTTAATAAGAAGTTCAGATTTTAATTTAGTTTTCCTAGTACTTAAGAAAAATATCTCAAATTCGAAGACTGATTTGTGATAGACTCTAAGTCAGTAACATAATAAATAAATTAAGTATTATTAATTATATTTTGTTTTATTACATCCTAAACTTTAAAATAATAGTAATAGTTTTTGGACTTGTTAGTAAAAAAAATATGTTGTAGGGGCGCAAACTATCGGTCTGTGAAACCGTGGGCGAGTATAGGTGTTACAAAATTTGGCGCGAGTATAGGAAGGTTAACAACTTTGTTTAAGTGTATGTATGTATCTATGTATTTATAATTTTATTTTATTTTACTTCTCTCTATTTTTAGTTATTTATTTTTTATTTTTTTAGTTTAAGTTGCACCTGCCATGTTGTCTCTGCACCACCCTAAGGTCGACTGGTAGAAAATGCCTAAGGCATTAAGTCCGCCTTTGTACAGTGTTTTTACTTGTGCGTAAAGTTTTAATAAATAAATAAATATTGCTTTACTACTGGAATTGTGCTCAGAAGCAATTTACAAATAAATAAAATTGAAGTGTCTGTGTGTAATATCAAAATAACAGCTTTTTAAGACATGCATATGATAGTAAATATGATATTTATAACAAAAACACTTTTTTTTCTGTCCGTCTCTTTGTTCCGGCTAATTTTCGGAACAGCAGGACCGATTTTAGCTGGACTTTCACTGGCAGATAGCTGATTTTATAAGGAGTAAATTGGTGTCACAAAATAAACCATGAAAATACTCTTCACATGGGCGAAGCCGCAAGCAGAAGCTCTAATCCAATCTAATCTAGCCCGTTATGTCCCACTGCTGGGCAAAGTCCTCCCTCCCTGTCTCAAGGTCTGTCCTCTGCCATTGCGGGCCAGTCCTTGAAGGAGTCGAGCTCGTATATAAATAAATAATTTAAAGGCTGAAAGTTTAAATGTGTACTTTCCTTCGACTTACCATATAATAATCTCGATCCATTTCAAACCGTGGGAAAATATCAAGATTTATCGAAAATGTACATCTATTCAAGAAAGCAATATGGCTATTAGACGCAATTGCAGTTGGAATCATACATTTAACTTCAATACAAGCAATACTTATAGACAGTTAAATGTGCAGACACTTCCCCGTTCTGTGTCCGTTTAAACATCGCATTTGTACACCTCGAACCTGTCCGTCTAACTCCTGACTATTACGAGCATGGAGCCACGTCCACATTTATATCATTTCAATAAGCAGCTATTAAATTTTGAAGTGTCATCCAAAGTAATATTATCTATCAAACGGTTGAATTGTTTGTTTATATCTAAACGTAATCTCTGGAAACGCTAAATTGAATAAAAATTCGTTCACTGATAGGTATAAGGCTACACTGAATCTGAGTTACTGAAATATGGCCCACTTGTTGGAGTGCCCTAAGCGCCCTTCCACCTAAATCACATGACAGTGCATCGCTATAAGCTAAAATGTTGTGCCACTAACTTAGGCAGCCACTACCTATGTTACTGGGGATGACATTATTAATGGTCACCATCAACTCGAAAAGGTTTACTACTCAATATAATTAATCATCTATATCTATATGTCGCAGAATCAACACAGATGCACAATTTATTAGAATCGTTATTGATTATTGTTAATTTAGAATAACGCCATCTATCATCGTTTGTCGGAAACGTCAAGCAGTGTACTTGGGTGAGGTCGATACAGAGCGTGGCAAGTCTTGTTGACAGCTGTCAGTTGTCATTGTTTGACATTGGACGCATTTGACTTAGGAGACTTTACTTTTTGGTGAGACACGAGCGCGAACGGTCGTTCTGCCAGCCTGTATCGAACTTACCGCGTTTCCGTACTTTAATCCATTTTCATCGGCTTGATCATTTGAGATTTTGTTATTTTTTTTATCGGAAGTGAATAAATAGGCGGTTGTAATCAGTGTTGAGACTATTATTTCGTGCCTCCACCATGTCAAACTTGGACTCTGACAACGATGAATCCTTAATGGTTGAAGTACCCTCGTTATATACATATAATAAAATCGTAGACTTGCCGTGTCTATACATTGAATATTTTTGCATAAAAATAACATAGATCACAAAAATGCTTTTTTTTTAATTTTTGTCTGTTTGTCTCTTTTTCCGTTTGTCTATTTGTGGAAGCATCACGCAAAAATCACCGATTGGATTAGAAATCTAGGTAGGTACTTTAAAATATTAAGTGCTATCCCGAGTAACGTTAGCGTTTATTTTATCGAAATCGGCCCACAAAATCAAAAGATATTGAATTTTTAAGTTTAGTAAGAAACTTCATACGCTTACCGCTCGGTAAACGTCGCACTAATTGGCTCCTGGCGCCAGCTATTGAAAAAAAATGCACGTATGCATGAAAATAACAACAAAACAAATTGTTGTTATTTGTGAAACTTTTAATACGTAGCAAAATAAAAGTGACATTTTAATACCTTATCGTAACATATGGGCGTTTATTTAACGTATTTCTCTGCCAAATATTTTGTTAGTTTAGTACATGGTCATTAGATGGCGTTGCGCTGATGACGCGTTTTTGTGAATGGCGGTGTTAAGATTCTCTGTCGGAGTGTGACAGTCACAAGGTTTTAAACAACGTACGTTAGGCAAACATACAGAACGGCCCCTTAGTCCGGAGCGTGACCGGCTCGATCTGGAAGCGTGACGGACGGGGGCCAGCATCCTCAGCAGGCGCGCCTTAAAGTCGTCGCCTACGTCGCTGGTCGTCTCTCGCCGGGCCTCCTCCGGGAAACCGGAGGTCTCACCTGGCGGGGACTGACCGCCGTAGGCACGTGAAGATGCGGCACTGCGAGGCGGTGCCGCGGCGCTCCTGCTGAAACACAAGTTGACAGCTACACTCATAGGCACGCAGCGATGCTAGAGTCGCGCGTGCCACCAACCGCGCCTACATGGCACCCCAACGCCGTGCCCGTAATTACGGGCACGAACACCCCGACGCCGCGGGATTAAAGGCCTAGCCTACGCCCGCCTGCCACGCCCCCTGCGGGGACGTCGCGAAAATCTCCAGAACGTACGTTAGGGAAAACTTGGCTTAAATATTGTCCCAAATCTAATAAATACTATATATATATATATATACCAATATAATAATATATATATACTAATATTAGTATATAAATATATACTAATATAATAAAGCTGAAGAGTTTGTTTGTTTGAACGGACTAGTCTCTGGAACTGCCATTCGGATTTGGAAAATTCTTTAAAAAAAAATCCTACGAGATCGGAAAACAATGGGATAGGCGCGTACGAAATAATTAAGGTGAGTGAAATGTACGGTTCCTGACAGATACTTTGGCGTATCTGTTACCCTACCCTACGCTAAAACCTAGTACCTACCTTGACTTTGTCACTCAATTGTCCTTTGAAATGTCTCAAGAATGAACGCTTTTTTACTAAACGTCGGCGTCGCTCAAATGCACCACAGTCAGACTCTGCACTCGATGTCCCTCTGATTACTGATCGAACATTAAGTAGCGGCCGTAATAACATTCAGCCTTTTTATATGCTATCAAGAATGACGACAAACTTCATGAAGTGTTGAAGTTGAAGTAATTCTCCTTTCTTCTTTGAATCATTGTATAAACAGCAATGTGACAGAACCCACCAAATTTCTTAATTATTCTCATATTATATTTATTTACTGTTCATTTGCTAAATGATTCTAAGCAACATTGACGGTTTCCAATCGATGGTAGATGCCCCGAGTCAGTTACACCACTTAGTTCATGTTTACCAGTGAAAACATGACGTAACCAGGATCTCTTCCTATTCAATTAATTCGTGTAATCTAACACGTACTCCTACTAATTGACTGCTGGCGCGTCGTGAGGTGTTGTCAGTGGATACTGCAACCCGTTGCCGAAGCATGTAGCCGTGTTGAACGCGATACCAGGAGATAAGCGCCGGCCAGGAGGACTTGCTCGAGCTTGTTGTTTCGATAGCGACAAACGATTTATTTGTGGAGGAAATATAGACATTAGCGTGAGAAACATTGGGATTACATGTAAAGGAGATAAACTTAAATAAATAATAATAAAAACTTGGGAACTTTCATCAACCCTATGGGAAGTATGTCGAGTCAAAATCGATGTAGCAGTAAACTACGTCTAGCAATTAGCAGTTATTTCAAAAGCACAGACAGTTGGAAAGATATTTGTTTGTGTCAGCGAATGAAACGGGTTCACTCGCCAGACTTGAGTAATATCTCCCACGATAACACGGAACGAAGCCCACGTGTCTTGTATGGCCATATACTCTCTAATGCTCTTTATTAGAAGAGTTTGCAACACCCATGTTACTTATGCACTCCTAGTACTTTTTCGATAGAAGCCGGTCAACCTGGTCATCACCGTATTTTGGAATTTACAATGAAGAAACTATGTAACCGTGTCTCGCGACCATCGCTGAAATCGATACAACGGAACTTACTGTAATATCCGCAGTTCTCGCTAAAGCTGTTTTTTTATGAATGATTAATATTCATTTCCACACTCTCATTATGTTTTGCAATTAGATCACCGTGTTATTGCAACACTAATTATTTCTTATGTTTCCCAAGTAGGTACATACTTCAGTTGCTTCGCCTAGATTAGATTCGCTCTCAATATGGATTTTTCTAGTTTCCTTGATACTCTCATTTGCAATGTCATCACCTTATCAAAAAAGCAATGTCTTATGATCTCCTGTTACTATTTAAGTTGCTTCATCCTTGATAGTTTTCGCTGTGTTTATGGAATAATTTTTCTGTTTTCATAAGCAATGAAAGCTTGTAACTGTTGTAATTGGTTGCGCTAAAACATTCGATTAGTATGCCGCAGTTATCGGTGCATTTGCTGCGTGTCACACTTCAGCATAAGTTACCGGCTGACGGAGCTGACACCTTCGTTCACTGCCCGACAGTGACCGACAGGCCGGATAGGTGGGACTGACGGCTTGATAGCTTGACAATATGACTTGGCAGAAAGCGCTTTAGCTTTCAGTGAATGACTTAATTTGACTTTCCTCAAATAATTATCCATGAATCGCTTTGCCCACTGCTCTGCTCGTGAAATATACTAAAACTTAATAGGGGCGTAATATTATGTAGTTAAAATAAATTAAGTTATAAATGTACTAAGGATAAACAGAGAAAGGGAAAAGCAATAGTTTTGTAAGTAATCCTCAAACATGACTCTAAAATATTGCCTCATTAAAAGAAAATTCCACTTCGCAATCAGTCAATAAAGTTGATAGCAGGAGATAAAGGATTGATCAATGCACAACAAAAAAAGATTGCAGTTATAAATCCCAATACTCACATCCCTTCTATGGCTTTGGCCGAACGTTTAACTTTAAACGCAACATGTAAAACTACGAGACCTCTGAGAATTCGCACGTTAAACAATTTCAACTTCAAATCAAGCACTATTTATGCAAAGGCTCAGTGATGCCTGACCTTCTAACTCGCGGCGGCGCGGCGGCGCGGCGTCACTCTATGGTGTCGGTGTGCAGCACTCGATGTAATGCTATTCATACACGCAGCGGTGCCGACATCCGAGGCTCGATATGGTCATATCGTAACGCCGTAGCTCAGCACTCGACACATTTGCTCAATCGTTTGATAGACGCACTATTGATGGCCCAGAGGGAATATATTTTGTTGAGTGTCAGATGCCAGGGCTGTACTTGACTCAGCGATAAGACAACAGCCCGAATATTAACTAACGGGTAGTTGCCCACCAGACACAATAATCTGGCCGGAGGATCCTGTCATTTTCAGAGGAGGTTTGCGGGACTTTACTCTCTGTTCCGCATACCCATACTGGTGACCCTGACAAAGAACGTCAGCGCAGCCTTCGTGCAGCCATCTCATCATAACGTCGTCATCACTCCTCATCCTGACTTCAAGCTCTTGATCAACGAGTTATACAGCCAACCAGTACCCACGGCTTCTACGGGCATCCTGACTACCTGCATGCAGCTGACGCGCATTCCTGGTCAGCATCCTCAGCCTCTCATCATCCTCAACCTCATCAGCGACCTTGGCAAGCACACTGCACCTTCGGTCAGTCACATGAAGAGCCACGAAAAACCTCTCCTGGTCGACCCCAAGCAGTCATGTCACTCCGTCGCACAGCTCCGACCCACTGGAGCCAGCAGCATCACTCCGACTCACTGAAGCCTGCAGCATCATCCCGACTCACTGGGATGACAATTATGACATCACCCCGACTCACTGGGGCACCGCAGACAGTTCCGACTTACCGAGAACTCTGCGACTTTCGGTTNCGAAAAACCTCTCCTGGTCGACCCCAAGCAGTCATGTCACTCCGTCGCACAGCTCCGACCCACTGGAGCCAGCAGCATCACTCCGACTCACTGAAGCCTGCAGCATCATCCCGACTCACTGGGATGACAATTATGACATCACCCCGACTCACTGGGGCACCGCAGACAGTTCCGACTTACCGAGAACTCTGCGACTTTCGGTTCCGATTCACTGGAACCAACCTTCCACTGACCTGGCAATCATCTGATGATATACGAACGACTTATTCAATACCGACCTCCGGTCACCGGAGGGGAGTGATGTGTGATGTTGCGGCATCAATGCCGCCACATGACGTGTGACGTGTGTGACGTGTTCTTTTTGCTGTACGGCAACAAAAAGAACCGCAGTACCATCTACGACGAACTAACAACGAAATCCTGAATCGCGCAAGCAAAGTTCTCCGTGGGATTTGATATATACAACAGCCCGAATATCAACTATTGACACTACACACAATAACCGTCTGGCCGGAGGATCTTGCCCTTTTCAATGGAGGTATGCGGGACTTTACTCTCTGTACCGCACACCCTCTATATACCCATAGAATTAAGTTTGTGTAACAGTTGTGTAACTATTTTTGTGTAAAATAAAGTACATTCTATTAGATAGATAGAATCTCTCTTCTCTCTATCAAAATTAACTTGTTCTTGCTTCAGCGACGAAAGAAGCGGCGTTCACGTACGCAATCACGTCGGCGGGCGTGACGCATGCGCTGAGCACGGCCTGCGCGCGCGGCGACCTGCCCGCCTGCCAGTGCACCGCCAACCGGTAAGTTCTGAGTACGAGCCAATAGCTGGAGAAAGGAAACTTGTACATACGACGATCATCACAGATAAATTGATTTAACAAGTCTTCAGACCTAAGAGCATTTTTGCCCATTGAGGATCTAATGAATGCCAATAATGCCACTACAAACATCGCCGCATACTGGGCACAATCTGTTTAAGGGTCACCATAGACGTGAATAGAAGAAGAACCCTTATAGTGATCTTGGGAATTACTAGTTCAAAGCCGTGGACCACATCATCATGTATCTAATCCTAGCATTACCTACTTTAAACAAATGATTAAATTACTAATGACCTATTCGCAGTCGTCGCGGCACGTCGACGTCGGATCAGTTCGAGTGGGGGGGCTGCGGTGGCGGCGGCGCGGGGGGGGGCGCGTACGGCGCGCGGCTTTCGCGGCGCTTCCTGGACGCGCGCGAGCTGGAGCGCGACGCGCGCGCGCTCATGAACCTCCACAACAACCGCGTGGGCCGGAAGGTGAGTGAGGTACTCACCACTGTACCGTTCGCTTCAGCTGCCACCTGCCAGCACGGTAGTAGTATAGTACTCGGGCGTTAATATGTCGATCGATCTTAAGGCAATCCGCTGAGGCAGGCGGATGATCCGCGACGGATGATTCGTGGTGGATGATCCGCGACGGATGGTCTACAGTTAAAATGACAGAGATGGCATGGATGAAAATTCTATGTGTCATATTTATGTCCGATACCAAATGTGCTTTTTTGCTTGCAGTAGAATTTTAGAACATGTATCCAATATGTTTAGAGTGTTGCTTTTGTGAAAATTCAATCAAATGATAATTTTTGTAAACGAGCTCTGATTCCCGAACTCGATTAATTAAAAATACAAAATGATAAATATTTAAAGTTTGTGAATCTCCTACCACTTTGTATGGTACTGACATTTGTCTGTAACTTAACTATTACAACGAAGTAAAGTTGTTCAATTACATATTTTGGCAGATACTTCATCAAAATGTTCTCTTGCATGTCAAACAGAAAACCTAGACCTAACAGTGCATCATAGCTATGTAGTTAATAATCCAGACTAATATTATAAATGCGAAAGTGTGTTTGTCTGTCTGTATGTTACTTTTTCTCGCTTAATCCGCTGAACCAATTTAGATGAAATTCGGTACCGAGATAGATTAGACCTTGGAGAAGGACATAGGGTACATTTTGTCGGTATAGGGGGTAATAGGGGATGAAAGTTTATATGGAAGTCCGTCATTATTGGCGATAAAACCTTGAACCTTTGTATTCAAACATTTGATAAAACATAATTTAGTTCAAGCGTTTTTGAAAAATAAGTATCTTAAAAATAAAAGGGCTGCCCAAAGTAACTTGTTCTGTGACAGTCACTCAGTAACGGAAGAGTTGCCATTACTGAGTGACTGACAGACAACGCACAGCCGTACAAAGCTGAAATTTGGCATGTAGGTTCCTTGTGAAGTGTAAAGAATGACTAAGAAAGGATTTCTCGAAATTCTTACGGGATCGAGAAAGAAACGGGAGTAGCGCGTACGAAGTCGCGAGCAAAAGCTAGTGCTGCAGATATATGTACCTACGTAAAAAACTATGATTCTGGCTGGCCCAGGCCAGGGCCGGACTCATGACGTCGTCCTCTTTAACTCACAAGCTGCCAGGAATGTGAAAGTGCGCGACACTTTAAACATCGGTCGCATGGCAGTGACAGCAGGCAGTCATTTCTGCACAGCTGTGAAAAATGCAGCAGTCGCCCAGCACCGCCCTCTGCGTGTACTCACATTAACTTGAGTACTTAACAACAGGGGACACGTCTCTTATTTATTATAGCTGTAGGTACTAGTAGGTGCTCGTGGCTTCACTTTCTCATCGCTTGCATGTCTGGTAATAACTGCAAGAAATATTTAACCTAATGATTGGCGCAACAATATTTTTCCAGCATCCTGTTTAATGCTCAGAGATCACAGGATCTCTACGCATTCAACAGGATGCTGGTTGCTGTTGATGCAAAATATTGTTCAGTTAATATTGTTGATTTTGTTGAGGCCAAGATTAAATCGAATACAACGATCAGTTGTAGATAAACGTACGTGTAAGATGCAGCAGAAAATGTTACCTTGCCGTTCAAATACGTAGCATCGAATGCAAGCTCACATTACACGCACAACACTCAGTTTATCTGTCCAACTAATGACGGCAAAAGAAGAAATTGTTCCGGTTCGCAGCCGGCGGCGACCGGCGCGACACTACTCATTACAATATCTGCGGATCGGCGGCTAATGCACGGCCGCGCGTTATTACGTATTGTGCGAAATGACTGGGTGCCGCGTACTGCACCCGCTGGCGATCGCTCAGCCACCCAGCGCCCGGCTCGCACGCACTCATTTACGTTTAAACTGTGACTTCGTAGCAGTTCTGGAAATTACTAATACTTAATGTAAATGCACATTATCTGGAGACGCACAATTTCGATAATCGATATTTATTTCCAAAAAGTAGCTCTTGTGTTGATTTTAATACCAACTAATTTTAACCGACTTCAAAAAAGGAGGAGGTCCGCAATCAAGATATGGAGATGAGTCATCAGAGTCATGTCATCAGCGCTAAAGAGATATTTCAAGACATGCAAATCATCCCTGCTGCATTACTTTTAATGCGTTTCGCTGATTACACCCATTTATCCACCAGTTAAAACATAATGACACGCTTAGCAATACGTTCCAGTCGGCTCCCACAAAACTTATGATTGTATCGTATAAACGTTCTGCCCGTCTCATTACAAGTCGTACAATCGCACAACTATTAGCTTGTTTACGAGCAACTCTGCGGAATGACCGGCGGGCGTTTTGTTTCTCTTTTGGTAAAACCTGCCGAGAGTAATCTAAGTAATGTGCGCCCGCCGCTACTGCAGGCCATATTAAAGTAATGCCAGTTTTATGATTATTGATTTTGTGTAAATAACTTTGCTAATTTGCTGTGTCGCATAAATCATAAAAGTAAACTGTGGGAAACGATCTGACAAACCTCCCTTAGGCAAGTTTATGTCTGTTTTCTCTTTATCCGTCAACTTGAATAATGTCTGTGGTGATTTAATTACTTTTCTGTCTACGATTACTGATATAATACCTGACTGGTCTGTGCTTCAGGTCGTTTAAACACAACCATTAGACGTGTTCAGATTACCTATATTATATCCCTGTTAAAACTGCCAACGCATCCTAAAAATTGAGTAAAATAGGTTTTGTAAGATTTCTCTTTTGAAGTTTTGATGTATTCACGATAATGATCAGTGCAGGCACGGACACACATCGCCTTCTATGTTTATGGTCACACATATCTTGTTCGACGGGTCGTAAATCGAGTAATATATCGTACGTCAGTTCGAGAACTATGTAAAGTAATACGTGAGATATTATCAGGAAACTCGTTAACCTAAGATGTCGCTTTTACTGAACGTTTTTGGCACAAATTGGCACAACACAAGACACGGCGAGTCGAGTCCGGCTCTGTAATGTTGTTGAGAGTACGTATCGGTAAATGTTAAGTAAAATGCCAAATAAAGTACTATATTTAAATTTAATTATTTTATGAAATAGTAGAAAATAAAATGACAACGTATGCTAAGCAGTTCCTTGGATTGGAAACTTGGCGCCGTATAAGGCTAGGTTCAGATGTCGCGACACACACTTGGCCTCACTTGGACTCTGTCAAGATTTACATAATTATGTGATTTGGATGACATTCGCGTGTGTGATATTACGAAGAAGGAACCTCAGTAATGTTTTTAAAAAGTTTGACTTCAGCATAGCTCAGCGTCAGCAGCAGGAAAGCACTACACAGATTTGAGTCAACCTGTCCAGAAAGTGGAAGCATTTGTCAGTTAAACAATACCAAAATAACGACAACTGTCAGACATTGTTACAAAATATTAAAACCCAATACCCGTATGGGATATTATTTTATAACCCATATGGACTATAGAGGTTATTTTTTTACTTAGGGGTCATATTCATGTCAAAATATAAATTGTTAGCAGAATACTAATATGAAAATTTCTATAAAAAAGAAGTTTTCTTAATAGATAAACGCAAACATAAGGAGGCCATTCTCTTGCAAGCGACGTGTCGTCTACAATCAACACTATTTCGTGATTATCCTTTATGAGGTACGGCTATGAATGAGAAACAAGAAAGGGCCTAAAATTGAGCCCTGAGGGACCCTGAACCTCTACTTTTTAGTTGCACCGTCGGGGCTCTGCCAGGTCCACTTCCTGTACTCAAGCTTTCTGAAGAAGAAGAAGAGGCCCTCCTTCTCCATAAAACTGGCCAGTCGGTATCCCCGGTGGTTACGACGCCAAATCCAATTTGCCCCACTCCCAGCTCGCCGCCGTCTCGATTGGCCAATTTCGCGTTGGGGTTCCCCTTGGCCACAGTGAAGTGAGTTTTATGACCATGTTTGGCCACAAAACCCGACACGACCCTAGGACTTCTGGTCACCCTCCTGGAAACAGAGCAGATTTCTGGATTTGTGAATTAACGTGTCCTCCCTCCTGTGATTTCCCACAATACTCCATCGTCCTCCTCCACATCAACGGTAGAAGATACAGAGTCAGGAGATCTTTTACATTTGGTCCTCCCATACATTACAAATGTGTCCCAAACGTTCAACGCCCGGCATCAGTTGTTCATGAACCCTTGTAAAACCAAACTGTTTTTTTTTGTAAAAATTTGTGTTTATAAAAATATCTTAGCTCATTGATTTTAAAATCTTTCATATTATTGTTTTGTATTATATTTCACACACGATGACATACAAAATAGAAGCAGTTTCATATTATTAAAGTTCAGTTTGTTGTGACAGACAGTGAAGGACCTGGTGCGGCGCGAGTGCAAGTGCCACGGTGTGTCGGGCTCGTGCGCCGTGCGCACGTGCTGGCGCGCGCTGCCGCCATTCCGCACCGCCGCTGCCGCGCTGCGCGACCGCTACGACCGCGCCAAGCTCGTCGCGCCCAGCTCGCAGCGCCAGGCTCGCGGCCCACCGCAGGGACAACCGCATCTAGTGCTCGTGCGGAGGTAAACTCAACGAGCTTTAGGCATCTGCCTGCCTTTACCAAACTGTATTGGGGTCGGCTTCCAGTCTAATCGGATGCAGCCGAGTACAAGTTTGTTACATTAAGCGACTGCCTGTCTGACCTTTACAACTCAGTAACTGGTTACACGATACCCCTTGGCTAGACTGGTCAGATTTTCAGTTCTACACAAAAACAGCTGACAAATAATAAAAGAGTATGACCTGCGCTACCGACACCCGTGCAGGGTGTATTGTGCTCACATAATATAATCAATTGATCAATGTACCTAATGTACAATATTGTAAAACTAATATTTGAAAAGAGTAACTAAGGAGTTTCTTGTCCGTTCTTCTCCATAAGAATCTACTTTTTGCGAATGGACAACTAGAGTCACTTATATTTTAATTTTAAACTGTAAATTTGACGTTCAATGGTTCAAAAGTGCCTTTTAATGGTCTAGTTGAAATAAATGAATTGACTTTGACTTTGACATTTCGTACGAGGTACGAGTTCGTCGCTCCAGAACTTTTCGGCCCCATCGACCAACTGTCCTGTAAGCAAATGCCCTGTCACTGCCACTTCAGTTTGGCGATTCTTCGGGTTATATCGGTAATCTTGGTTCTCTTGCGGATATCATCATTCCTGATACTGCTACATGGGTATTTACCATGACCTTGGTTTTGTCCATGTTAATTTAAAGACCCACTCTTCCGGAAGCTCTACTGAGGTCATCAAGTATTGTACTGCGGTCCTCCATAGTCAGCCATGGCGACTATATCATCGGCAAATCGAACGTGAGTGATGTACTCGCCATTGACATTAATGCCTAGCCTTCTCCAGTCCAAAACCTTGAAGACATCCTCCATTGCGGCCGTGAACATTTTCGGAGANTGGTTCAAAAGTGCCTTTTAATGGTCTAGTTGAAATAAATGAATTGACTTTGACTTTGACATTTCGTACGAGGTACGAGTTCGTCGCTCCAGAACTTTTCGGCCCCATCGACCAACTGTCCTGTAAGCAAATGCCCTGTCACTGCCACTTCAGTTTGGCGATTCTTCGGGTTATATCGGTAATCTTGGTTCTCTTGCGGATATCATCATTCCTGATACTGCTACATGGGTATTTACCATGACCTTGGTTTTGTCCATGTTAATTTAAAGACCCACTCTTCCGGAAGCTCTACTGAGGTCATCAAGTATTGTACTGCGGTCCTCCATAGTCAGCCATGGCGACTATATCATCGGCAAATCGAACGTGAGTGATGTACTCGCCATTGACATTAATGCCTAGCCTTCTCCAGTCCAAAACCTTGAAGACATCCTCCATTGCGGCCGTGAACATTTTCGGAGAAATTACGTCTCCCTGCCTCGCACACCACTGCAGGAGGATAGGTTTCGACGTCTGATCCTGAAGTCAGACTGACATGGTGGCATTTTCGTATAAACACTTCAGCACCTCCATGTACTGACAATCTATCTGACACAGTTGGAGAGCCTGCAGCTCAGCCCAATCGAAGGCTTTCTCGTAGTTCACAAACGCTAAGGCGAGGGGCAGATTATACTCTTCGGTCTTCTATATAACCTGCCGCAGCGAATGTATGTGGTCTACGGTGCTAAAGCCTTTTCAGAATCCGCCTTTTTCGGGAGGCTGGAAGTCATCAAACCTGCACGCGATATGGTTCGTGATGACTCTGGAAAAAAGCTTGTAGACTTGGCTCAAAAGTGAAATGGACCTGTAACTCTTAATCATTGTCGCCTTTTTTAAAGAAGAGCACCTCCAAACCTTTGTTCCATGCCTGTGGCGTTTTCCCCTCGAGTATGTCTGAAGGGCCTTAAAGACCGACCGTTATTCTGTCCTCACCCGATGTCTTGTTGTTTTTAAGCTGCTTCAGAGTCATCATCAGGCTGACGTCCGGGATGTCTTCGATATAGTGCTGGGTCAATCTAGCCCTTGGGTCGTTATCTAGATTCGCAGCGGGTTAAGTCATTGGCGTTTATAACTGTCCATAGATTGTCGCAATCTGCCTCAGAAGCTCCGATTTGGCGGATATGGTTCTGCCATCGTCGGTCTTCAGTTTTGTGAGCTGACTTTGCCCAATAGACAGATCTCTTGCAAAAATCTTGGAGCCCTTATTCCGCTCTATGACGACTTTAATCTTTTCGGTATTAAAGGGGCGGAGATCGCTTTTCAAGGACTTGGAGAACCGTCAATTGAGCTGCCGGTATTTTCACACATCGTCTGAGGATAGCAGAATCATCTCATGCCTCTCCTTCAAGAGGTTGATAGTAGGATCAGAGAGTCTCTTGTTATTATCTGTACGGCGGTTCTTGAAGAACTTATACCCGTCCGTATGGACAGTTTATACGATCCCATCGTTGTGTTCGTCCACGAAGCTCCCTATTGCCCCACTCGCAGCTCGCCGCCGTCTCGATTTCCCAGTTTCGCGTTAAGGTCCCCCATGACCACAATGAAGTGAGTTTAATGACCGTGTATGGCCATAAAGAGCAGATTGCTGGATTTGAAAATTATCGTGTCCTCCCTCCTCCTCTCTTCGTATTTCCCACAATACGCCATCGTAACATGCTCAAATCCTTCTCAAGTTCGGTGATCTACTAGTCGGTCCGAAGTGTTCTTGTGTTCGTTCAGTGTTGTCAGGTCCAGTCGCCGGTGTTTGTGGGGTAGCCGGATCCACTCCGGAGATTCTCAACACCCTTTGCCTCGTCGTGACCTTGACCGCTACCGGAGTCATGCGTAGACGGGCTGCTGGGCACTAAGGGCCATTATTTCGTCATGCCTGTCATTAGGGAGGCTTTGCCATAATCGCCTTACTTGGCAGGCGGGTTAGAGATTGCAGTGTAGCTGTTGCAATGTACAAAGAATGCTGCCCATTTTCTGGTGAGTCCCTTAGTCGCCTCTTACGACAACTACGGGAAGTGATGGATTAGTGCTATTCTTCTACGTCTGACACCATACAGAACACAATCCCTATTACTGATTGAAAAGTTATTTTGTGTAGACCCTCAGATGGTTTTAAAACATTTTCGTATTTTCTTTGACATTATTGACAGACAGCAGCTGTCTGTCAATAATGACAAAGCTGCTCGAGAAACGAGCGATAACCGATAAAAACCCAAATAAAAACTAAGTCGATCTGTGACCGATATCGGTTTTTTCTAGCAAGCTTTTCATTTTCGCGTGTCTGTTATAAATGAAGTAGAGTTGTAGGTGAGGTCACACCCTAAAAGATGAGCCCATATTTTATCATGTCTCATAAACTAAGTATGACGCGCAGACAGAAACAGAACCCGGGCGTGGTGCGCGTGCCGCGCAAGTCCGACCTGGTGTTCCTGACGCCGTCGCCGTCGTACTGCGAGCGCGACGACGCCACCGGATCACTCGGCACGCACTCCCGCACTTGCAACCGGACCTCCCGAGGTAAAGTAGCTAACGAGACATAACGTATGTATAAAGACGCTACTCGACAGCAGTAGCTGTTGGCTAAGCATCGCATATGAACTTAGCTGAAGGCGGACTCGTCCACTGTGACTAATAAAACTACGACGCCATACACAAATATGAGCCTGGCAAACAAATTAATCGCGCAGATAATATGACAAATCTCTCCGTGGGCGACGTTGATGTTATCTTTTCTGTTGCTATTAATGCTGATGTTGTATGTACAGGCGACGATGGCTGCGAGTCGCTTTGCTGCGGGCGCGGCTACAGCACGGTGCGGCGCGTACTGGAGAGCAAGTGCCGCTGCCGCTTCCACTGGTGCTGCCGCGTGTCGTGCGACACCTGCGTGGCGCGCACCGAGACGCACGTCTGCAACTGAGTCCAGGCGACGACGGCCACGAGTTGCTGTTCTCTCGCTACGCAAAGAGACATTCTCTTGGCGGTAGCGATTGTCAAAGTGCTTAAAGGTTTGGGATTGACCACGCAACATTTCTGTAGCGCGTGTCAATCCCATAAATTTTTACTTTGACACAATTAAATTGTCACCGCTGATATAATGCTACGAGCACTGTGACTACAAGCTCTTGTATCACCGGTGATTCGCGTTTCTTCAGTGAGTGTCTGTGCAGGCACGTGAAAATTCTCTCGTCATGGCATTACTTCGCACCGTGGTGAGCAAAACCGCGATAAAGATTGATCATATAATCGTTGTCATAGGCAGGCTCTCTCTCAATAACGACAGAACTCGAAAGAATTTGATGAATTCCAGCGAGTGTACCTTGCTTTATTTTACGTCGAACTATTTGTGAATGGACTAAAATAGTGTTAACTATTAATTTTATTCAATAAGTTATTTATAGACTAGTGACGAGATTGTGAATATTTGTGATAACAGCATAATAATAATATTGTTTAATCAACTAAGTTTGAATGATTTGTTTGAGACGAAGAAATTGAATTGATTTCATCGTTTGTGAAAAATGTTTAAGATAAAGTTTTTTAATGTAACTTAACTTGCCTTTGTACTTCTTAATATTAATACTAATAATAAACTACTTTATGCATCCGATCATCAACACTTCCTGCAACTTGTTATTTATAACCACCGAAACATTCTCACATTCTTGTCGCAAACCAACTGGCTAACCAAAACATGAGTGTGCACACCAACAGTTTAAAACAACAAACGATACGGTGAAACACACGTCACTAGTGAACTTTGAGCTACGAAAACCTTCCTTCCTGCCATGATACAAAGGCTTTGACATAGTCAAATAGACGTACGTACGTAGATAGACGTACGGTTGACTGTAACTAAAAATATGAAACAATTCTTGGGTTGAAAATCTCTGCAGTGTGCAAACTCATGAACTAATTGTAAAGGAGCCACTTACTTTGTATGTACTTACCGAATAACAACTAACTCCAGTCGCTTGAGTACCGCATTATATTTGATTTCACAAATTATATTGGCATGTGATTTTCGTACATTAGGAGTTCACTTTAGATACATCCATGATGCATGCTCGATATAATGTCACTCAGTTATCCGAAACAAAAGTCAGAAGCAAGACAGTGACATCCAACAGCTTAGCGTGGCGAAGGCGATTGTCAAAACGTGAACAATGTATGGGATTCAAAACGTTGTCAAAATGTCACATGATCAATGTCTTATATTTTGGCATTTCGACTCTCGCATCCGCTGATAGGATGGCACCTGTCTAGAGCAGGTCTATGTATGGTTTTCGGCGAGGGTTGATGTGCATTTACTGTAAGTTCCGACGGCTTTAATATGTGTTAGTGTAAGTTGTATGTTCATGTTTGAGTACGAGTAGATAGGCTAAGAGAGAACATTCCGCTAGACGTAACTTAACTTATTCACGCACGGCGACTCGGCGAATAAACGTTTTACCACCAAACATGGCTTTCATTTACGTATAATATCCTATCCTAGTATCCTTCTACTAACAGTCAAGGCTGAAAAAAAAACAAAAATCCTTCAACCACCCGTTTAGTTTTCATTAATATAATTGAGAGGCTCGCGTTTGACCACTAACTCACCTGATGGAAAGCGATGATGTGGTCGAACTACATTAACAAAAAGGCTTGGGTATAGCCTTTTAAAAGTTTCATATTACCTAAGTCAACACAGTCGTTAAGCAGCTGGGATCAGCGGTCGGCTGCGTGCTGAACGACAGTGATGTTCATC